>OX638370.1:52711555-53041180 GCA_951812925.1 Calliopum simillimum | reverse complement strand
GAAATGTTACCTCTGCAAACAAGGATTAATATGTGATACGACGTTATATTGGGAAAACTCGATGAAGGGCGTGGCACCGCCCACAAAAATATAAAACGGTATAAAAAGAAAACTAATAAAGCAAACATTCTGAAATTAACTGTGAGGTGCGTAATTGCTAAAAGGCATCTCTGTTCTGAAAATGGACGAAATATTGCCGTTGCGCGTGGAACCTCCCATACAAGCACAATACGTTAAAGTCTATTTCTCGCAAATGTTACAAGATATTTTAACGAAATTTGGTATGTAGGTACTGCTTATTAATGCCTTGTAATAACCGAAAAGTGGGCGGTATCGAAGAAGTACCACGCTCCCTTTTTGCCGTTGAAAATTTTGATTCAATATTACTCGAAAACGACTCCAACAATTTGAATGAAAATTTAAGAGATTGTACCCTTGAAAACAAGTATTTATATGTGATATGCCGTTATATTGGAGAAACTCGATGAAGGGCGTGGCACCGCCCACAAAAATATAATGCGCTATAAAAAGAAAACTACAATACTAAAGCAATCTTTCTGAATTTAACGTAAAAGAGTCTACTTGCTATTAGACACCTACGAACTGAAAGTAGAGAAAATATCGCCTATGGGCGTGGAATCTCCCATACAAGTAAAACACGTTAAATGTTATTTCTCGCAAATGGTACAACATATTTTGATGGAATTTGGTACACAGCTATTGCTGGCAAATGCCTTTATATAAACAAAAGTGGGTGATACCGAAAAAGTGCCACGCCCACTTTTTAACCATTAAAAATTTTGATTCGATATTACTCGAAAACAACTCCAATAATTTTAATGAAAATTTAAGAGATGTTACCCCTAAAAACAAGGAATAATATGCAATATGCCGTTATATTGGAAAAACTTCTTGAAGGGCGTGGCACCGCTCACAAAAATATAATATGCTAGAAAAAGAAAACTACTAAAGCAATTATTCTAAATTTAACTGTAGGGAATCTCCCATACAAGTTAAACAAATAAAATGCTATTTCTCGCAAATGCTACAACGTATTTTGAAGAAATTTGGTATGCGGATCTGGATCATGAGTATCTAAAGCATAACGAAAAGTGGGCTTTGTTCAACAATTGCCACGACCACTTTTTACCAAAATTAAAATTTTAGTTAATAACTCAGGCACAAAAAAAAAAAAAATGGAATGAACTTTTTATTTTTAATATGCAGTCTTATGTACTTTTTGACGCTGAATCCGTTTTCATCAGCAGAACTATCATTATACCTGCAGGATTTTGAAATATCTTTGCTTAAAGTTGAAGAAAACGCTGTGTTCAGTCTTAACTGCGTGTCTACAAGAAAAGATGAAATCATTTTTTATTAATGGCGTTGAATAGCCACACTGTTCCTTATCAAAACATCCTTGCGTACTTTTCCAATAGGTCTTTTACTTTCCGAGGTAAGATCTTTTGAAGATAAGATATTTCAGCTCCCATACAATAGACGAAATATTTTGGGTGCGTGCCATATCCCATTTATTTAATTTTTTGAAATTTTTCTATACCATTCCACACTTTCAAAATTTTTTCTTATTATTGTTCTCATTGGTTAATTTATCATTTTGAAAACATGAACATTGGAGGTGGAAAGGTACGAATTCAATCTCAAAAAACAGCTATGAATAATAACATCGACTTAAATAATAAGATTAGATTGTTGACCGAGCAAAGATCGGTCTCCTGGTACTAAAAGGTTATATGAGGAGTGATTTTTCAAAAGGGCGTAAAACCACTTCCAACCTTAAACATACCTAAGAATGCCATCGCCATTACCATGCTAAAATGCATCCTTTATTTCAAAATTCATCACAAAAAATGCATTTTTCCAAGGTAAAGTCGTGATCAAAAGTCGCATTTCAGAACAAAACCCAGTGTGCCAGAGGGTTCATATCTCCGCTTTTTTATCCGTTACTGATCCGTTTGCGGGAGAGATTCACAAAAAAAAAGTGAATCTTTTTTTTTGGAATTTCTCCCGCAAACGGATAAAAAAGCGGAGATGTGAACCGTCTGGCACACTGTATTTTGTTCTGAAATGCGACTTTTGATCACGACTTTACCTTGGAAAGTGAATCGTTATTTTTTTTGGAATTTCTCCAGCAAACGGATCAGTAACGGATAAAAAAGCGGAGATATGAACCGTCTGGTACACTGGGAAGGGCTTATTTCATAGAAATTTTTAAAATTTGATACAAAAAGACGTATTTCGAATAGTGACCAAAAAAACTTTTAATATTTTTTATATGCCCCAGACTATATAGGTGCTTGCATACCATGCCTATAGACATCAAAATAAGGTTCCAAATGGTGATATAAGACTGATTTTGAAACAAAAGGGCTTATTTTCGAACGTTTCAGAACAAAAGGGCTTATTTCCAAATGTTTTTTACTTTTTGCAAATACTACAAATATGTTACAACAAAAATTTTAAGGGGATTAGAATCTTTGGTCAACTCGCTATAACACTGGAGACATTAAGAAAAAATAAGTTATTGTAAACAGCCCATAAAAGTTTTTTCTCATTACTGAAAATTTGTTTAAAATGGTTTTACGCCCTTTTGAAAAATAACTCCTCATATGTTGGTCTAAAAAAATTTTCATAAAGATCTCGGGGAACCCGGAACGCGGACACCTATTGACGATAACAACTTCACTACTACTAAAACAGCAAAGAGAACCTGCTACTTGTGTAAGCGCAGCAGCTACTTATTATTTAAAAACTAACTATGTAGCTAGCAAACTATGTGTTGCATATATTATAGACTGATCCGCGGCAGAGTTGGGAGTAGCCGAAGGTTCATTTATTTTATATTTTTATATCCTACTCTCAGGGTATATTCAATTTGTAGCATTAAAGGCAATATCAGGCCAAATATAACACACTTAGCGCCGATTTTGCATTGTTCAGATAAGCCTTAACTGAAATAGAACTTGAGAAGTGGTGCCTTTGTGTGATATCAGGTGCAAAAGGTTTTTGCAAAATGTTTTCCCTAGTTTGATCCACGATTTTTTAGTTCAGAAAATTTGCATAAGTTGTTTTCGTACAAATTATATTCTATTTAAAGGTATTTTCTTGACCTTTAGCACCCGATTTCTCAGGAAGGCACAACTTCTCAAGGTTTGACTAGAACTTAAGATCATACCTACTATCGGAAGGCCAAAAAAAACTGATTTACTCGACCTTTTGTATCCGATATCTCACGAAGGCACCACCTCTCTTAAATAAAGCGGCCATTTATCATCCGACTTTATTCTGCAAGGGCTCGAAATTTTTGTAATGAAATATATTACTGACAAAAAATAATTAATAATGAACTCTTTCAAATTTCGGTCCGGAAAAATTCTTTGTATGTTATTGAGAGATACCCTTATTTTAATGGCTTATAACTCGGAAAGTAGGAATAGAATTGAAAATGTAGAGCGTTAAGGGTGATCTTACCTATCCAAATGCAATAACAAAATTAAATTTTGCTATTTATTGTTTTTGTTACATAGCTTAAAGTATATTTCAAAACAATGATTTTTGAACTTTTGAGCAAGGATAACTCAGGATTCTGACATAATAGAAAAAAACAAAGTTCAGATTCGTAGTTAAAAAGTCCCAATCCACTATAAACGGCCATCATTTTGTTTAAAAGTTTTTTTTTTTTAAACAAGTTGGTTTATACTTGAAGTTACAAACATTCGGCTTCGGCCAAACATTCGGCTTATTTTTGGCCGAAGGTGGCCGAAGCCGTAGCTGAATGCTATTAATCGGTCGGACTCTAATATTATGTAATGTAGTAGGGATCTTTATGAAAATATTTTTAGACCAACATATGATAACCTTTTATAATGTGAGTATCCGTATAAGTAACTTTAAAGCACACAAAACAATTTCAGAAAATTAGCAGCGTACGCAACATTTTTTAGCGTGCGCTGCAACACTTTTCGCGCTTGTCCCCCCGAATAGACAGACTCTCATCATGTAGAGCTGCTAAGTCTACTTTTTTAACTGCCAGTGAAAAGATACTTGGGTTTCGGCTCTCTAACAAGGATGAGCGAGGTAACGCGTTGTCTTGTTAAAAAAAAAGAAGAGCGAAAAAACAGAGATGACGCTTAAAAGCACCGGCTTCGCGGCGCGGATCAGTCTATAATGTATCAAACACATAGTTTGCTAGCCAAATTGAGCGCTCAGTTTATGATAAAATTTTGTAGTTTTTTTAAATAATAAGTAGCTGCTGCGCTTGCACAAATAGCTGGTTCTCTTTGTTGTTTAAGTAGTAGTAAAGTTGATGTTGTCAAGTTGTTGTTGTCGTCAATAGGTGTCCCCCTTCCGGGTTCCCCGAGATCTTTATGAAAATATTTTTAGACCAACATATGATAACTTTTTATAATGTGAGTATCCGTATAAGTAACTTTAAAGCACACAAAACAATTTCAGAAAATTAGCAGCGTACGCAACATTTTTTAGCGTGCGCTGCAACACTTTTCGCGCTTGTCCCCCCGAATAGACAGACTCTTAAATAAATTGCTCCAATCAAACGGCCCAGCGAATGACATGTGACAAAAAAAGATTCCACTTGCTAAAACTAAAAAACGACGAGGTCCGCTTGTCTTTCGTAGAAGAATTCAAAACACACTCGATTGATTATGATGGAAGCATCGAATCATCATGTAGAGCTGCTAAGTCTACTTTTTTGACTGCCAGTGAAAAGATACTTGGGTTTCGGCTCTCTAACAAGGATGAGCGAGGTAACGCTTTGTCTTGTTAAAAAAAAAGAAGAGCGAAAAAACAGAGATGACGCTTAAACTAGAATTAAAAAAAAACGACGCCGAAAGTCTTTAGCTCTTTCACCAATGAAAAAGAAGCAGATAGAACTTCAAATTGTAAAAAATAACACAAAAAATAAAATTTTGATGAACATTTTTTTGTTATTTGTTTCAGTATACTCTAACAAATCAAATTGACGCACGCTTGAACAAAGCTACAAAATTGTCAGAATTTACTTTGAAAATCAGTCGTCGATTCGTGCAAATTAAGTCGTTTTCGTGATTATTATGGCGCACACAATCGTCCAATCGCCCAAAATATTTTTCAAATGTTAAAGCCATGTATTGATCTTCCAAATAAAAAAAATGTTAGATTACAATTTAATGTGCTATTTTTTACAATTTCAAGTTCTATCGTGCAACGAAATCAATCAAATTTTCTTTGAAAATGAGTATTTGATTCGTGCCAATTTTAGACGTTTCCGTGATTTTTATGACACACATAATCGCCCAATCGCCCGAAATCATTTTGAAATGTTAATGTTATGTATTGATCTTCCGAATAAAAATATTGATTACAATTTAATTTTATGTGTACGGACACACTTAAACTAACTTGCTGAACTGAAACTTTTTTTGGTGGTTTTTTGAAGAGTTTTTGATCAAGATTATTGCCTTATTTTTTTTTAAATTTTTTTTTTTTTTTTTAATTTGAATTTTTTTTAAAAGTTATATGCATGTGAATTTTTATGTACGTCTTTTTTCAAATTGCGATTTCTCCGTAAATATTGGGCGAAAATTTATGAAACTTGTGGTATTAAGTACTAAAAATAATTCAAAATTTATATAAAATAAACTTTTCACAAAAACTTTAAAAATTCCTTATAAATAATGCACTTTTTAATAAACAAATGGGCATTTAAGCTATACCTATAGATAAATAAAAGCAAAATTTTTACACAGAAATGTTCTGTGAAATCTGCACAACATTTCTATAAAAAAATAGGAGGAACTTATCACTAATAAAAAAGTTACGCGTACTTAAATGTCACTACAAAGGCGCCTTGCCACATTTGCGCTCGCTGCGCGTTCTAATGTACTTTTTCAATTTCTGCATAAATTATGATTTGTTGTTTTTAAACGGCATGCAGCGGTGAAATGCGAAAATTACATGGGCAAGGCACTTATGTGGCGCCACTAAAGCGTGCGTAACTTTTTTGTTAATGATAAGTTCCTCAAATTTGTTTGCATAGAAATGTTGTATAGATTTCAGAGAACATTTCTGTGTAAAAATTTTGTTTTTATTTATCCAAAGGTATAGCTTAAATATCCAATTGTTTGTTATAAAGCGCATTATTTAAAAGAAATTTTAAAAATTTTTATGAAAAGTTTATTTCATCTAAATTTTTAATTATTTTGAGGACTTTCACAAAAGTTTCATAAATTTTCGCCCAATATTTACGGAGAAATCGCAATTTGAAACTAGTAAGGGTGTTATCTTTGGCCTGGTCAACATTAAATACTCTACACAGCAGTATTTTGAAAATTTTGCTAATATGGGAGGTAACACGCCCTCCAAACTCACCCAGTTTTTTCTCAGAGTTTGCATTTATAGTTCTTAGTATTTAAGTGAAATTTCGTTGGATTATCTGAAAAAATATTTTCAGAATAGCGTTTTGAAGCTTTTGCTTATATGGGAGGAGCCACGCCCTCTTGTCCGATTTTATCCAGTTTATGCTTAAAGCTTGCATTTATAGTTTTTAGTGTCCGAGTCAAATCTAGTTTGATTATCTCAAAAAACGCTTTCAGTACAGCGTTTTGAAGCTTTTGCTTATATGAGAGGTGCCACGCCCTCTTGTCCGAATTCGACCAGCTTTTTCTCAGAGCTTGCGCTGACAATTCGTAGTATTTATGTGTATTTTGGTTGCATTGTTGTGAAATATACTCTAAAATTTGCATTTTGAAGATATTTTTTGTATGGACGCTAGGCGTGTCCGTTGACCGATTTCGCTCATTTTCAATCCCTGAGCTAACTTTGACGACGGAGGCTGTGTACCAAATCTCATTGAATTATCTTGCTTAGTTTTCCCAAAAAATGTATTTCCACACACAGCCGTTACCCAGCCAGCCAGCCAGCCAGACAGACGGACATGGCTATATCGACTCAGGAGGTGACGCTGATCAAGAATATATATACTTTGCATATCTGCCACGCCTCCTTCTCTGCGTTACAAACGGAAGGACAAAGTAAATATACCCTGGGTGTAGGGTATAAAAAGACGTACATACAAATTCACATGCTCATAACTTTTAAAAAAATTTAAATTTTTTATAAAAAAGTATAAAAAAACTCAAAAACTCTTCAAAAAACCACCAAAAAAAGTTTCAGTTTGGCAAGTTTGTTTTTGTGTTTCAAAAGTTTCCTATGAAAGCTTTATAGTCCAGGCAAATTAGCATTTGAAATAACAATAATTAGTACAAAGCTGAAAATCGGTACAGACCTTAGATACACCATTATAAGTAAACTGTCAAAAGTCCCCATTGATCCCATGTGAGCTAAAAAAGTTATTCAAGGTCAAAGGTCACAAAAAATAGTTTTTTGGAAATATCTCGCCAGCCGTAGCCGTAGTAAACTGAGCGTGCCGAGTATGAGTACGCATAGTGATGTGTTGAGCTTTAAATTTAATTAACTCATGAACGGTGAGTCGCACGTAAAAAGTGAAAATACCGTTTGAAGAAAATTGCTTGCTTTACAAAATGCATGTTTTTTTTCTTTTGTGTGACTAATGGTTTAGGGGATATTTTTTGACAATCCCAAAATTTAGAAAAAAACAGTTTTTGCAAAATATCTCGGAAACGATGTGCCCTAGGAAAAATTTTTTCATCCATTTTGTAGTACATGCAATTCCCTGTGGCGGTCCCTACGAACACTTTTTTCGTCCTACTTACCGTTCAAGAGATATCGCGATTTGAAAATCATTCAAAAATCAACTTTAAAATTATTTTGCAATGCACACTTGTATGCCGCAAGGTCTTTGCTTTGCCGTAGCTACGTCGACTGCGCACATTATCGTTTTCAGGGCTGTCACATGGTATTTTTTTAAGTAATGCTTAAAGCATATGTTTAGCAAAATAAAAAACATAAATTTTAGTTTTAAAAAGGTTAAATAAACTTTAAAAGTCCAACATTCACTTTTAGGTTTGCCACCTGGTCTTTTTTCGTAAATTTGGCTTAATCCATACACTTTAAAAACAAAAAGAAATTTTAGTTTTAAAACGCTTAGATAAAGTTTATAAAAATCTATTATAAGTTTTTAGGGCTGCCACCTAGTCATTCTACAAAATTTTGATTAAATCTCACTTTTTTTCGTCTTAATTAAATTTTTTTGCTTTCAAATACGGTTAAATAATCTCTTCAAAAAATAAACAAAACTTTCGGGGTTTCACCTGACCGTATTTGAAGGCCAAAAAATTGAATTAAGACGAAAAGAAGTGAGATTTAATCAAAATTTTGTAGAATGACTAGGTGGCAACCCTAATAGATTTTTATAAACTTTATCTAAGCGTTTTAAAACTAAAATTTCTTTTTGTTTTTAAAGTATATGGATTAAGCCAAATATACGAAAAAAGACCAGGTGGCAACCCTAAAAGTGAATGTTGGACTTTTAAAGTTTATATAAACTTTTTAAAACTAAAATTTATGTTTTTTATTTTGCTAAACATATGCTTTAAGCATTACTTAAAAAATATCATGTGACAGCCCTGAAAACGATAATGTGCGCAGTCGACGTAGCTACGGCAAAGCAAAGACCTTGCGGCATACAAGTGTGCATTGCAAAATAATTTTAAAGTTGATTTTTGAATGATTTTCAAATCGCGATATCTCTTGAACGGTAAGTCAGACGAAAAAAGTGTTCGTAGGAACCGCCACAGGGAATGGCATGCAGTACAAAATGGATGAAAAAAATTTTTCCTAGGGCACATCGTTTCCAAGATATTTTGCAAAAACTGTTTTTTTCTAAATTTTGGGAATGTCAAAAATATCTCCTAAGCCATTAGTCACACAAAAGAAAAAAACATGCATTTTGTAAAGCAAGCAATTTTCTTCAAACGGTATTTTCACTTTTTACGTGCGACTCACCGTTCATGAGTTAATTAAATTTAAAGCTCAACACATCACTATGCGCACTCATACTGCGCACGCTCAGTTTACTAATTTTTGCCGCAATTTAAATAAGAATATCTTCTAAGCTATAAATCGTATGAAATCGATTTGCAGACTATTTTTATAGGAAATTTTATAAGCTATAAAATTGCGGACGAACATTTTTTTTCTAGAGGCTACGGCTAGCGAGATATTTCTAAAAACTATTTTTTGTGACCTTTGACCTTGAATAACTTTTTTAGCTCACATGGGTTTAAGGGGGACTTTTGACAGTTTACTTGTAATGGTGTATCTAAGGTCTGTGCCGATTTTCAGCTTTGTACTAATTATTGTTATTTAACGTCAATTTTTATGCTAATTTGCCTGGGCTATTTAAGTTGAAAAGCTCATTGATAACTTCTATTGAGAAAAAAATAATGCTGCTTGTGTCTGAAGTTTTCATGCAAGGCTTTAACTTTTTTACAGTTTTAGTTTTTATTTTCTCTTCTTATACGAGCTAAAATTGTATGTTTTTTTGTACTTATGTCTGTGAGAAAATTTTTTCTCGAAAACGGCTGCAGCGATTTTAACTAAACTCGAGACAATGATAGATTAGTTAAAAGCATAGTTAGTTGAAAACATAGACACGAAATGATTATATCCTCTCTTCTTATACGAGCTAAAATTGTATATTTGTTTCTATATATATATACATATGGGCACGGCCACGTAAGACGAAGCTATACAACTTTTTTTTTCTCTTTAAATCTCCTACTCATTTGCCCATATTTCATAAGTTTACATCTAATGCTGTCAAAAAATACCATTTTCAAGTATATAAGTTGATTTATGGGTGCTTTTTTCATAAAAACTTACTCTTGCTTGTGAAAAGAAAAAAAAAATGCCAAAAAAACCAGTCCCGAAAAGAAGGTAAAAATTTGCTTTATTTTTATTGTATCAATGCAATTTTGATTTCCTCAGAGAGAAAATGTTTGAAATTAAGGATTTACATTGATATTTTGAAGGAAAACCAGTTGCTTGTGCACATTTGTTGGCGATGAATTCTACCGCAAAAAAAAAGCATAACGTTCCCAACGAAATATATTAAGAAGGGTTCTTGTAACGGAAGTTAGTGGGTAAAATATTAAAATGCAATCACCCTTTTCGAGTATTTTCAGACTAGTTTCTGAATCCATTTTAAAATTACCTAAATAAAGTATCTACCATGGTGAACATAGCCACTAAATATGTATAACGTTCCCAACATTTTTTAATCAAAAATCATAAGTTATATTTTTCTACTAAAATTTCTTCTGAATCCACGCGATGAGCTGTGTTGAAAGGGATAGAAATTCCTTACAATAATTTAAATCAACCAATAAGAACTGTTGGATTGAAGAGGAAGTTATGGACATAAATCACGCTAATTGCTATTTTGAGATCTATCCAAGTGCATAGGATATCACAAATATTTCGTTCCTTACAGGCTTTTTGAAGCTTCGGAAACAACCTAGTAATATTCTTGTTACATGTACCAAATTTCATGCATCTAGCTTAATCCGTTCGGCCACCTGTCAGGGCTCAACATAAAAATCTGAAAAAACCAGAAAAAATGTATTTCTGATTACATTTTTTTTTATTGAACCCAGACTGGCGGCCATACGAATTTAGCTAGATGCATGAAATTTGGTACATATAACGACAATATTACTAAGCTGCCTAAAATTGGACGTGATCGGTTAATCTTCACGCCTACTTCCCATACAATGTTTTAAATAGCATATATGGGAGGTAGGCGTGAACATTAACCGATCACGCTCAATTTTAATCCTGATCAGAAAATGGCTCTCAGTATTATCTGTACCAAGTTTCATGTAGATAGCTTTATCCTTTTGGGAGAAATCGTAATTTCAAACTAGAAAGGGTGTAACTTTTGGCCTAGCCAAAAAATAAATACCCTATACTACAGTATTTTGAAGCTTTTGCTTATAAAGTAGGTGCCACGCCCTCTTGTCCGAGTTCGTCTAGTTTAAGTTTAGAGGGTGCATTTATAGTCTTTAGTATTTGAGTGAAATTTAGTCGGATTATCACAAAAAACTCTTTCAGTATAGCATTTTGAAACTTTTGCTTATATGGGAGGTGCCACGCCCCGTTTTCTGAATTCACCCAATTCTTGTTGAGATTTTTCATTTATAATTTTTAGTATCTGAGTCAAATTTGGTTCGAATACATCAAAAAACGTTTTCAGTATAGCGTTTTGAAGCTTTTGCTTATATGGGAGGAGCCACGCCCTCTTGTCCAAATTCGCCTTGTTTTTTTTAGAACTTGCGCTTACAATTCGTAGTATTTATGTGTATTTTGGTTGCATTTTCGTGAAAAATACTCCTAAAATTCCATTTTGAATATATTTTTTGTATGGGCGGTAGGCGTGTCCGTTGACCGATTTAGCTCATTTTCAATCCCCCGAGCTAACTTTATCGACGGATTCTGTGCACCAAATTTCATTGAATTATCTTGCTTAGTTTTCCCAAAAAGTGTATATCCACACACAGCCAGCCAGCCAGCCAGACAGACGGACATGGCTGTATCGACTCAGGAGGTGACGCTGATCAAGAATATATATACTTTTCTATATCTGCCACGCCTCCTTCTGTGCGTTACAAACGGAAGGACAAAGTGCATATACCCTGGGTGTAGGGTATAAAAAAATATGTATCGAGGTCTTGGAGCAAAAAATTTGGATGTTTGGACTGTTGGGCTGCATTTGCTTTCAATTTATTTATGGAAATTCGTACGCATAACGTTCCCAACGCTTTTGCATAACGTAACCAACGTTGCTTTAACGTCTATAAATCCACGAAAAATAATTTTTTCTGCACAATTTTAAGTTCAATCATAACTTTGACCAAATTATAGAAGATGTTCGGGAAAATACATTACTAGATTCGCAGACTTTTTAGAATATGTGCACTGACCTCAAAAATCGCTTGCAAAAAAAACGTTCCCAACGGCACTTAAACTCTTATAACTCTAAAGCCATAAGCGATAGACAAAAACTTTGTTCGTATGAAATATTGGCCTTAGGGAGCCTTATTACATGCACTTAAGATATCATGATGTTTGATTATTTTTCAAAGATATGGGCAAAAATGTGCGTGCGAACGTAACGTTCCCAACGGTGGCCGTGCCCATATATATATCTGTGCCAAAACGGCAATAGCGATTTTAATAAAACTTGGAATAGTGTTAGATATTAGCATACAATGAAGAATGAGCTAAATGCCCTAAATTTTAAAATTGATTTAGTCATTACTCGCAAACCATTCAAGTTTTTTGGATGAAATTTAGTAGGCGGGTACTGCTTGATTATACTTTGTAACGAACGGAAAGTGGGCGGGATCGAAGAAGTGCCACGCCCACTTTTTGGCCCTTCAAAATTTTGATTCAATGTTACTCGAAAATTACTCCAACAATTTTAATGATGAAAATACATTGATGGTCGGAGCTTACTGTTCAGTGTTTTTGAGTAAAACGACAATAAAAACACAAAAAAGCGTCTGATGAGGAATTGACTTATTATAGTCAATTTTGACCTGTGGTGGGTCCCGAAACTAGTAACGCAAACCAGCCTTCCGATACATTTTTTTGCTTTTTTTTTATTTATGTGTATTTTTGCCTTGTTTTTTGTGTTTTTATTGTTGTTTTACTCAAAAACACTGAACAGTAAGCTCCGACCATCAATGTATTTTCATTGTTGGTAGCTAATAATGTAAATCATCATCTGTTCCAAAAACTAAAAAACCAGAAAATCTCAGAGAGCCAACTGATAAACATACGAATGCGCTTGCTACTTCGTTTTGTCTCGGCAAAAAACCTTGCAAACGAAGCGCTATGCAAAAATAGTATAATATCGATGACTCACAACGGCAGGGCAATGCATATAAAGGGAAAAACAAAGAAATTGGAATTTTTGCATGTGCTGTGTTTTTCTTGTAGCTGTGATTCTCGTCTAATCCATGTTAAAGGTTAAATAAAGTATGCTTGCAGAATTCTTTAAGATGTCGGCAAAGCGTCTGATGAGGAATTGACTTATTATAGTCAATTTTGACCTGTGGTGGGTCCCGAAACTAGTAACGCAAACCAGCCTTCCGATACATTTTTTTGCTTTTTTTTTTTTTTTTATTTATGTGTATTTTTGCCTTGTTTTTTGTGTTTTTATTGTTGTTTTACTCAAAAACACTGAACAGTAAGCTCTGACCATCAATGTATTTTCATTGTTGGTAGCCAATAATGTAAATCATCATCTGTTCCAAAAACTAAAAAACAATTTTAATGAAAATTTACGAGATATTATGTGATACACCGTTATATTGAGAAAACTCGTTGAAGGGCGTGGCACCGCCCACAAAAATATAGAACGGTATAAAAAGAAAACTAACAAAGCAAACATTCTGAAATTAACTGTGAGGAGCCTAACTGCTATAGGGCATCTCTGATCTGAAAGTGGGCGAAATATAGCCGTTGCGCTTGGAACCTCCCATACAAGCAAAATACGTTAAGGGGACATTCGCTTTTGTAATTGAAAAGAAAAACACTTTTTAAAAATTTTATTATGAAAAAACTATTATGGGGGTTATCGTGAATCAAAATTCCCGGGGAATTTTCTCGGACTGCCGTGCATTCTCTATTGCAGTTTAAGAAAATTCCCCGGGAATCTTAATTCACGATAACCCCCTATATTTATTGACAAAATTTCTTTTGGACATTGTTAAACACTGTTTAAGAAATATGAAAAATTTTTTTTTTTATTTTTAGTTTGCCTTAGCTGCTGTAGAGGCCGCCATCCAAAAGTTACTTTTTAAACTGGTAGGAAATTTTTCTCCGAATCTACTCGACCGATTTTAAAAAACCAAAGAGCATTCGATTACTCATAAAAAATATTAAACAATAAGCCTCTGAAAGTTTTAAAAAATATCCCTCCTTTTTTTATTCATACAAAAACTTCAAAATATAAAAAAGTATCAATTTTAAAGGCTTATTGTATAGTTTTAGGTCTCAAAAATAAAATCCATTTTGAATTTTTCAAAAAGCTGTTACAGGAGGTCTAAAATATTTACAGCAGCTAAGGGAAACTAAAAATAAAAAAAAATAATTTTTCATATTTCTTAAACAGTGTTTAACAATGTCCAAAAGAAATTTTGTCAATAAATATAATAGTTTTTTCATAATAGCCGTATTCACGATCTTGTTGCATCGTAGCAAATGCAAATTTGCAAGAGTAAATAACTGTGAGCATGCACTGTTGGAAATTGCTATTGCAAACGTTTCAGAACAGCTGTTTTTTGTTTTGCTGTCAAACATTTTTTGAATTTAAAATTTTTTTGGTATCTTATTTTTAATTAAAATGAAAGAAAAAGAAACTTAACTGAATGTTTATGCGTTTTTTAGAAGAAAACTACAATTTTATTAATTATATATATAAGTATATCTGTTTTTATACAATCTTAACAAAATTTTTCTTTTCTTTTTGGCGGCTGTTTGAGTTTCTTTTTAATATTTGCTGCTTATTCCAGGCGTAATCCGCGAACGTTGAGTCCTTATCGTTGTAAATATATGCATATATCGTTGTCCTAAATGCAAATACTACGTAAAAGTCTTTGTAAATGAAACCAAAACTAAATAAAAGCAAATTAAGTTATACTTGTTTACATTTTAATTTTAATTTGTGACAAAAACGGTTGTCAAAAACATAAAAGTCAATAAGCAATTGTGCCAATCACAAATGAAAAAATAAAATCAGTCACAATAGACTCTTGGAAATCAATCGTGCAATAGGTTTTTGTCTTGCAAATTTGGTTTTGCTTACAAGACTCTTGCTTTAAAAAATCAATAGAATTTGTTTTTGTAATTTCAAATAATTTTGCATTTGCTACAATGCAACGAGATCGTGAATACGGCTAATTAAATTTTTAAAGTGTTTTTCTTTTCAATTACAAAAGCGAATGTCCCCTTAAATGCTATTTCTCGCAAATGTTACAAGGTATTTTAATGAAATTTGGTAAGTAGGTACTGCTTATCAATACCTTGTAATAAACGAAAAGTGGGCGGTATCGAAGAAGTACCACGCCCCCTTTTTAACCATTGAAAATTTTAAATCAATATTACTCGAAAATGACTCCAACAATCTTAATGATAATTTAGGAGATGTTACCACTGCAAACAAGGATTAATATGTGATATAACGTTATATTAGGAAAATATGTTGAAGGGCGTGGCACCGCCCACAAAAAAATAATAGGCTATAAAAAGAAAACTAATAAAGCAATCTTTCTGAATTTAACTGTAGGGAGTCTACTTGCTATTTATATTTTGAAGGAAAACCAGTTGCTTGTGCACATTTGTTGGCGATGAATTCTACCGCAAAAAAAAAAGCATAACGTTCCCAACGAAATATATTAAGAAGGGTTCTTGTAACGGAAGTTAGTGGGTAAAATATTAAAATGCAATCACCCTTTTCGAGTATTTTCAGACTAGTTTCTGAATCCATTTTAAAATTACCTAAATAAAGTATCTACCATGGTGAACATAGCCACTAAATATGTATAACGTGCCCAACATTTTTTAATCAAAAATCATAAGTTATATTTTTCTACTAAAATTTCTTCTGAATCCACGCGATGAGCTGTGTTGAAAGGGATAGAAATTCCTTACAATAATTTAAATCAACCAATAAGAACTGTTGGATTGAAGAGGAAGTTATGGACATAAATCACGCTAATTGCTATTTTGAGATCTATCCAAGTGCATAGGATATCACAAATATTTCGTTCCTTACAGGCTTTTTGAAGCTTCGGAAACAACCTAGTAATATTCTTGTTACATGTACCAAATTTCATGCATCTAGCTTAATCCGTTCGGCCACCTGTCAGGGCTCAACATAAAAATCTGAAAAAACCAGAAAAAATGTATTTCTGATTACATTTTTTTTTATTGAACCCAGACTGGCGGCCATACGAATTTAGCTAGATGCATGAAATTTGGTACATATAACGACAATATTACTAAGCTGCCTAAAATTGGACGTGATCGGTTAATCTTCACGCCTACTTCCCATACAATGTTTTAAATAGCATATATGGGAGGTAGGCGTGAACATTAACCGATCACGCTCAATTTTAATCCTGATCAGAAAATGGCTCTCAGTATTATCTGTACCAAGTTTCATGTAGATAGCTTTATCCTTTTGGGAGAAATCGTAATTTCAAACTAGTAAGGGTGTAACTTTTGGCCTAGCCAAAAAATAAATACCCTATACTACAGTATTTTGAAGCTTTTGCTTATAAAGTAGGTGCCACGCCCTCTTGTCCGAGTTCGTCTAGTTTAAGTTTAGAGGGTGCATTTATAGTCTTTAGTATTTGAGTGAAATTTAGTCGGATTATCACAAAAAACTCTTTCAGTATAGCATTTTGAAACTTTTGCTTATATGGGAGGTGCCACGCCCCGTTTTCTGAATTCACCCAATTCTTGTTGAGATTTTTCATTTATAATTTTTAATATCTGAGTCAAATTTGGTTCGAATACATCAAAAAACGTTTTCAGTATAGCGTTTTGAAGCTTTTGCTTATATGGGAGGAGCCACGCCCTCTTGTCCAAATTCGCCTTGTTTTTTTTAGAACTTGCGCTTACAATTCGTAGTATTTATGTGTATTTTGGTTGCATTTTCGTGAAAAATACTCCTAAAATTCCATTTTGAATATATTTTTTGTATGGGCGGTAGGCGTGTCCGTTGACCGATTTAGCTCATTTTCAATCCCCCGAGCTAACTTTATCGACGGATTCTGTGCACCAAATTTCATTGAATTATCTTGCTTAGTTTTCTCAAAAAGTGTATTTCCACACACAGCCAGCCAGCCAGCCAGACAGACGGACATGGCTGTATCGACTCAGGAGGTGACGCTGATCAAGAATATATATACTTTTCTATATCTGCCACGCCTCCTTCTGTGCGTTACAAACGGAAGGACAAAGTGCATATACCCTGGGTGTAGGGTATAAAAAAATATGTATCGAGGTCTTGGAGCAAAAAATTTGGATGTTTGGACTGTTGGGCTGCATTTGCTTTCAATTTATTTATGGAAATTCGTACGCATAACGTTCCCAACGCTTTTGCATAACGTAACCAACGTTGCTTTAACGTCTATAAATCCACGAAAAATAATTTTTTCTGCACAATTTTAAGTTCAATCATAACTTTGACCAAATTATAGAAGATGTTCGGGAAAATACATTACTAGATTCGCAGACTTTTTAGAATATGTGCACTGACCTCAAAAATCGCTTGCAAAAAAAACGTTCCCAACGGCACTTAAACTCTTATAACTCTAAAGCCATAAGCGATAGACAAAAACTTTGTTCGTATGAAATATTGGCCTTAGGGAGCCTTATTACATGCACTTAAGATATCATGATGTTTGATTATTTTTCAAAGATATGGGCAAAAATGTGCGTGCGAACGTAACGTTCCCAACGGTGGCCGTGCCCATATATATATCTGTGCCAAAACGGCAATAGCGATTTTAATAAAACTTGGAATAGTGTTAGATATTAGCATACAATGAAGAATGAGCTAAATGCCCTAAATTTTAAAATTGATTTAGTCATTACTCGCAAACCATTCAAGTTTTTTGGATGAAATTTAGTAGGCGGGTACTGCTTGATTATACTTTGTAACGAACGGAAAGTGGGCGGGATCGAAGAAGTGCCACGCCCACTTTTTGGCCCTTCAAAATTTTGATTCAATGTTACTCGAAAATTACTCCAACAATTTTAATGATGAAAATACATTGATGGTCGGAGCTTACTGTTCAGTGTTTTTGAGTAAAACGACAATAAAAACACAAAAAAGCGTCTGATGAGGAATTGACTTATTATAGTCAATTTTGACCTGTGGTGGGTCCCGAAACTAGTAACGCAAACCAGCCTTCCGATACATTTTTTTGCTTTTTTTTTATTTATGTGTATTTTTGCCTTGTTTTTTGTGTTTTTATTGTTGTTTTACTCAAAAACACTGAACAGTAAGCTCCGACCATCAATGTATTTTCATTGTTGGTAGCTAATAATGTAAATCATCTCAGAGAGCCAACTGATAAACATACGAATGCGCTTGCTACTTCGTTTTGTCTCGGCAAAAAACCTTGCAAACGAAGCGCTATGCAAAAATAGTATAATATCGATGACTCACAACGGCAGGGCAATGCATATAAAGGATGTCGGCAAAGCGTCTGATGAGGAATTGACTTATTATAGTCAATTTTGACCTGTGGTGGGTCCCGAAACTAGTAACGCAAACCAGCCTTCCGATACATTTTTTTGCTTTTTTTTTTTTTTTATTTATGTGTATTTTTGCCTTGTTTTTTGTGTTTTTATTGTTGTTTTACTCAAAAACACTGAACAGTAAGCTCTGACCATCAATGTATTTTCATTGTTGGTAGCCAATAATGTAAATCATCATCTGTTCCAAAAACTAAAAAACAATTTTAATGAAAATTTACGAGATATTATGTGATACACCGTTATATTGAGAAAACTCGTTGAAGGGCGTGGCACCGCCCACAAAAATATAGAACGGTATAAAAAGAAAACTAACAAAGCAAACATTCTGAAATTAACTGTGAGGAGCCTAACTGCTATAGGGCATCTCTGATCTGAAAGTGGGCGAAATATAGCCGTTGCGCTTGGAACCTCCCATACAAGCAAAATACGTTAAGGGGACATTCGCTTTTGTAATTGAAAAGAAAAACACTTTTTAAAAATTTTATTATGAAAAAACTATTATGGGGGTTATCGTGAATCAAAATTCCCGGGGAATTTTCTCGGACTGCCGTGCATTCTCTATTGCAGTTTAAGAAAATTCCCCGGGAATCTTAATTCACGATAACCCCCTATATTTATTGACAAAATTTCTTTTGGACATTGTTAAACACTGTTTAAGAAATATGAAAAATTTTTTTTTTTATTTTTAGTTTGCCTTAGCTGCTGTAGAGGCCGCCATCCAAAAGTTACTTTTTAAACTGGTAGGAAATTTTTCTCCGAATCTACTCGACCGATTTTAAAAAACCAAAGAGCATTCGATTACTCATAAAAAATATTAAACAATAAGCCTCTGAAAGTTTTAAAAAATATCCCTCCTTTTTTTATTCATACAAAAACTTCAAAATATAAAAAAGTATCAATTTTAAAGGCTTATTGTATAGTTTTAGGTCTCAAAAATAAAATCCATTTTGAATTTTTCAAAAAGCTGTTACAGGAGGTCTAAAATATTTACAGCAGCTAAGGGAAACTAAAAATAAAAAAAAATAATTTTTCATATTTCTTAAACAGTGTTTAACAATGTCCAAAAGAAATGTTGTCAATAAATATAATAGTTTTTTCATAATAGCCGTATTCACGATCTTGTTGCATCGTAGCAAATGCAAATTTGCAAGAGTAAATAACTGTGAGCATGCACTGTTGGAAATTGCTATTGCAAACGTTTCAGAACAGCTGTTTTTTGTTTTGCTGTCAAACATTTTTTGAATTTAAAATTTTTTTGGTATCTTATTTTTAATTAAAATGAAAGAAAAAGAAACTTAACTGAATGTTTATGCGTTTTTTAGAAGAAAACTACAATTTTATTAATTATATATATAAGTATATCTGTTTTTATACAATCTTAACAAAATTTTTCTTTTCTTTTTGGCGGCTGTTTGAGTTTCTTTTTAATATTTGCTGCTTATTCCAGGCGTAATCCGCGAACGTTGAGTCCTTATCGTTGTAAATATATGCATATATCGTTGTCCTAAATGCAAATACTACGTAAAAGTCTTTGTAAATGAAACCAAAACTAAATAAAAGCAAATTAAGTTATACTTGTTTACATTTTAATTTTAATTTGTGACAAAAACGGTTGTCAAAAACATAAAAGTCAATAAGCAATTGTGCCAATCACAAATGAAAAAATAAAATCAGTCACAATAGACTCTTGGAAATCAATCGTGCAATAGGTTTTTGTCTTGCAAATTTGGTTTTGCTTACAAGACTCTTGCTTTTAAAAAATCAATAGAATTTGTTTTTGTAATTTCAAATAATTTTGCATTTGCTACAATGCAACGAGATCGTGAATACGGCTAATTAAATTTTTAAAGTGTTTTTCTTTTCAATTACAAAAGCGAATGTCCCCTTAAATGCTATTTCTCGCAAATGTTACAAGGTATTTTAATGAAATTTGGTAAGTAGGTACTGCTTATCAATACCTTGTAATAAACGAAAAGTGGGCGGTATCGAAGAAGTACCACGCCCCCTTTTTAACCATTGAAAATTTTAAATCAATATTACTCGAAAATGACTCCAACAATCTTAATGATAATTTAGGAGATGTTACCACTGCAAACAAGGATTAATATGTGATATAACGTTATATTAGGAAAATATGTTGAAGGGCGTGGCACCGCCCACAAAAAAATAATAGGCTATAAAAAGAAAACTAATAAAGCAATCTTTCTGAATTTAACTGTAGGGAGTCTACTTTCTATTAGGCACCTATGACCTGAAAGGGGGCAAAATATCGCCGGTGTGCGTGGAACCTCCCATACAAGTAAAACAAATTAAATGCTGTTTCTCACAAATGGTGCAACATATTTTGATGAAATTTGGTATGCGGATCTGTATCATGAGTATCTAAAGCATAACGAAAAGTAGGCTTTGTTCAATAATTGCCACGCCCACTTTTTATCAAAATAAAAATTTTGGTTAATAACTCAGGCACAAAAAAAAAATGTGATGAACTTTTTAATTCTTATATGCAGCCTTCTGTAGTTTTTGACGCTGAATCCGTCTCCATTGCAGAACTTTCATTACACCTGCAGGATTTTTAAATATACTTGCTTGAATTTGAAGAAAACGTTGTGTTCAGTCTTACAGCATAGCTACAAGAAAAGTTGAAATTATTTTTTATTAACAGCATCGAATAGCCACAATCTTCCTTATCAAAATATACTTTCTGATTTTTACAATAGGACCCTTATTTTCCGAGTTATGATCCTTTGAAGATAAGATATTTCACCCCCCATACAAAAGTCGAAATATTTTGGGTTTGTGGCATGTCTCATTTATTTATTTTAGGGCATTCTATTTCACCAAAAAAATTTGAGTTTTTGATATTTTTCTATACCATTCGATATTTTCCCAGTTTTTTCTTATTATTATTCTCATCCGTTTATTTATCCTTTTGAAAGCATGACCATTAGAGGTGAAAAGGTACAAGTTTCATGACAAAAAATAGCTATGAATAAAAACATCGATTAAAATAATAAAATCAGATTGTTGACCGAGCAGGGATCGGTCTCCAGGTACTTGTAATTATAAGAAATGCTCGATGTGTTTAATTGTTTAATTTACTTATTTTAATTTTTAACCTTTTTACTATTTTTTAGTGTTCATTCTATGTGGTCTGCGAGAGGTAATTCTTTTTTCTCCTACCACCCATGTTTGGGAGACGTTCCCCTATCCACCACCTGGGGACGCACCCTCTAGGGATTTCGGACTTCCCCCGAGGGACTGCTTTTTGTCCTTAAAAAAAAAAAATAATAAAAAAATTCAATGGTGGGTGTAACTTTTATTATGAGATCTCATATTTCTTCATCAATGGGTGTAATAGTAGGGTGTAACTTTTATTATAAGTTCTCATATTTCTTCATCAATGGGTGTATTTTTCATAATGCAATCAATATCAATTTCATCTTTATAACATTTTATACGAACCAGTTTGGATTGAATAATGTTAAGCCAGAGATGGGCACAGCTAGTTTCCTTTGTAACTTGATACATTTTTGTTACTTGTTACTTTTGTATCAAGTATCAAACATTTTTTTAGTTACTTGTTACTTCTGTATCAGTATCAAAAAAAGATTTTGTTACTTGATACAAAAGTAACAAGTAACTAATAAAATTTTTGATACTTGATACAAAAGTAACAAGTAACTAAAAAATGTTTGATACTTGTTACAAAAGTAGTAATATCATGAGTAACTATTGTTATTGATACATACATATATGTATAAATTTACATTTTTTAATGGTTTTCAGGACTGCCAACAGTTTTTTATTTTTATTTTGGTTAAATGGAACTTTTTTAAATTTAATTAAAAAAAAAAAAAATTTAGGTATTGAAGTTCTTAGATAAGCTTTTGAAAAAATCCAACACATATTTTTAGGGTTGCCACCTGGTTATTTTCTGGAATTTTGTTAAAATCATACTTTTTGTGACTTAATTCAAATTTTTACTTTAGGACGCGCTCAGATCAATTTTTTAAAAATTATACAATTGCCACCTAATGTTAATTTATAGAGAGAAAATGTTATTTTAAGGAATTTTTTGGAAGAAAATTTTTATTTAAAAAAAAAACCAGGTGGCAACCCTAAAAATTTACTATGGATTTTCGGGTCGATCCTATAACTTTTCAATAAAAAAAGTTAACAAAGGAAGGCAATTTTGCGAAAAAACGTCTGGCAACCCTAATATGGCAACCCTAAATTTTTGTTTCGTTGTTTTTGGACACAATATGTTAATTTATAGAGAGAAAATGGTGTTTTAAGGAATTTTTTGGAAGAACATTTTGATTTAAAAATAAAACTAGGTGGCCGAATCCAAAATGGATTTGCTTTTAAAAATGTGAATGCTGTATATTTACAGAAAAAAAACCGTTTTGATGCGCTCATTAGCAATCAAAAAATAAAAAGAAAAAAAAGGAAGAAAAATAAAGGGTAAAAATCCACCTGTGGTAGGATTCGAACCTGGGTAAATCCGTTTCGAATCCGTAAATACTTCAAATACGAACTCAAAACTCTGTTTGATGAAATGTTTTTGTTTCCAAATTTGAGTATATAATATTTTTTATCAAAAGAAGGGAAGAGAAAGAACACAGAATACTTATAAAAAATAACAGAAATTTGTTTAATCAATACAAACTTCAAATCTCAAAATCAAATGAGTCTACTTCACATCGATCAATAGCCTAGTTGTCTAACGTCTCGTGTATGAAAATGTAATACCCCGGGAGCCTGGGTTCGCCTCCCGGCCGGGCTAGTAATTTTTATTTTTTTTATTTTGTTTTTTTTTAATTAAAAATAAGCGCTTCACCATTTTTCTTTTTTTTTATAAGCAGCATTAACATTATTAAAAGCGAATCCGTTTTGAATTCGTTTTTGATGTACGTTACAGGTTCGAAACGGACCCATAAATGTAGAAAAAACGATTCGTTTTTTTTTAGGAATCCTTCCCGCAAACGGATCAGTAACGGATACGTAACGGATAAAAAGTACGAAAATATGAACCCATTACGAATTCAAAACGAGTCCGTTTGGCACACTGGGGTAACTAAAAAAATTTTTGATACTTGATACAAAAGTAACAAAGTATCAGTAACAAAAAGTTACAATTTTGCCCATCTCTGTGTTAAGCATTGAAAAAATGCGCTTTCACATAAATATGTCGGACCGAAATGGAATACAATCTGTAGGGATAAATATTTTCGTTAAGGGGGGCTTCTCATGTAAAATTTTCAAAAAATCGATTTTTTTTTTCATAGGTTGATAGAATAACGTCTTGGAAGTATATTCCCAAAGTTTCATGACCCAACTCTAAATATTATGGAAAATATAATCGATTGAACCAGCGCGCTCGGGCGCGCTTTGTGTGCGAAACTCAAACTTTAAATCGTTTTTCTCAAAACTATGGTTTTAAAATCGCGGTACACGATTGCGAAAAAACTACTTAACCGATTTTTGATTTCTAAAAAGTGTTTTGCAGATTATAAATTGAACGAGTGCATGAATGTCTGAAATTGTGGAAAAAAAGTTATTTTATATACTTTTTAGCCCCATTTAGCGACAAAAAATGACGAGAAAAATAGCACTTTTTTTGAAGACGTGATTTCAATATTGCAGAATCGAATTTTTTGGAGTTGCAGACATTCATGCACTCAGGGGAACCCTGCTGAATAATAAAAAAATTTTGTTTTATGTTTCAGATAAAAACTTTGGGCTCCACAATGTACCGCGATAAATCCGTCAGCCGCGTCACGCCACACGCGACATTTAATAAGTCCGCCATTTTGTCATTTTAGTTTTTGAAAAAATGCTTTTTTTATAGTTAAAACATGTTCTTAAATATATGCAAAAAATTATTTGTGTGTGTTTTTATTTTCCGAGTGAAAAAAAATCCCGAAAAACAACTACTTTTTGACGTGTTACATGAGAAGCCCCCCTTAATATTTTTCCAAAAAACTTAACCCATTTCTAGAGGCAATGAGACATCACCACGCATATTTGAGGCTATGAGCGCAACAGTAGCCTAACCTTTACTTTGTTGATAATGCAAAAGCACTCAACCTGAGTCGATACAAGCACAAGTTATTTGCTTTTGATTTTTTAACGAAGTGAGGGTTAGGCCACTCTTGCGCTCATAGCCTCATTTGTAAGCTCATTTTGTATTTGCTGGTTATAATATTGGCCAATACAATTTTGGATTGTTGTGTAAATGAATTTGGAGTCGAATCTTATCAAAATCATGAAACCTTTTTTTCGAAATTGCTATTTAATATTTCAAAAAGAACAAAAAAGTTATTCAACATCAAATGCATTTCTGGAAATTCCTTACATATTTCAGAAGTTTTTGGAAAATTCGAAATATTTTTCTGCCTAAATTACGCTTGGAGTATGTCAAGTTTTCTTTTAAAACCATCGATAGCTGATACCAAACTTAACTAGTAAGGGCGCTTTTGGCCTGGCCAAACAATTATATACCCCACACTGCAGTATTTTGAAAATTTTGCCCACGCCCACATAACAAGTCCGAAAACGAAAAACGCTAAGGTTTGGGTAAAAAACTTTATTTTAGGCGGAATGCGAAATTTAGAGTGTATCATTTTTTGCTCATCATGGGGGGCATAAATCAAAAAACATCATAAACAAAGTCGATTTATTTTTTGTCAAGGAATTTGCTTGAATTTTTCCAGAATTTTCGGACCTGTTATGTAGGCGTAAAGAGCGATTTAAACTTTTTAACCCATTCTGTCGCCACGACCTACATACGATTTTTCTGAAATTTATTACGGAATATTTGTGAGATATCATGCTATCTTGCCTTATGTGTCGCTATGGTGTGCTCGATCGCATATCGCCAAAAATCGCATGTGCTCGGTCGCATATCGCCAAAAATCGCATTTTTACCCCAAATTTTTCGTTTTTAATTTTTTACTCGGCAGGGGGCGCTTAAGGGGGGCTTCTCATGTAAAATTTTCAAAAAATCGATTTTTTTTTAAAACTTCAAATCGTTTTTTCTCAAAACTATGGTTTCAAAATCGCGGTACACGATTGCGAAAAAACCACATAACAGATTTTTGATTTCTAAAAAGTGTTTTGCAGATTATAAATTGAGCGAGAGCATGAATGTCTGAAATTGTTGAAAAAAAGTTATTTTATACACTTTTTAGCCCCATTTAGCGACAAAAAATGACGAAAAAATATCACTTTTTTTCAAGACGTGATTTCAATATTGTAGAATCGAATTTTTTGGAGTTGCAGACATTCATGCACTCAGGGGAACCCTGCTGAATAATAAAAAATTTTTGTTTTATGTTTCAGATAAAAACTTTGGGCTCCACAATGTACCGCGATAAGTCCGCGTGTGGCGACATTTAATAAGTCCGCCATTTTGTCATTTTAGTTTTTAAAAAAATGCTTTTTTTATAGTTCAAACATGTTCTTAAATATATGGAAAAAATTATTTATGTGTGTTTTTATTTTCCGAGTGAAAAACAATCCCGAAAAACAACTACTTTTTGACGTGTTACATGAGAAGCCCCCCTTAAAGTAAAAAACTATCAACAACGAAATCAATTTATTTTACATCAAAGAATTTGATAGAATTTTTTCAGAATTTTAGGACCTGTTATGTGGCCGATTTAGACATTTTAACCCATTTTGTCGTCTCGATCCACATACGATTTTTTTTTCCTGCCATAACTCAGTCAATTTTGTTCGGAGCATAATCATTGGTATACTTGTTCGAAGCGCTATCACTCTTCGTAAACATAAAAAAATAAAATCGATCAGACTTGGCATCATACAAATATATTGATGTATATGAAGCTATAACTTCGAAAATAGAAATTATCGAATAACTCGGGAACGGCCTAAAGGAAAAAAAAATAATTGCGTTTTTCGTGTTCAGCTACCTCAAATTAGTTTAGAAAAATAGTTTGCAAAATGTTACAATTATTTTTAATTTTGTGTTGCATTAACTTTTAATAGTTATTACATAAATAAGAAACAAATCAAAAGCACAAAAAAATTTTTGGTACAAAAAACAAAACTCCACCTCCACCGTATAATTTCATTCACTGTAACAAAACTTATAGGCCAAAACCCCCAGGCACTCCACTATAACCATTTTTTTCTTTTTTTGGTGCTGAAAATGGGGATATGCGCAGTTTTCCATTTTTCCATTTTCCAACATCATATTTGGATTCAGTAGCCTCGACAACTCCCGGAATAGCATAATTTCCCATTTTTTAGCATTTTAAAACAGTTTTATTGTATTTATCGGGTTTCAGAGGTTCACGGGGGATTAAAAAAGTTTTGTCGGATCAAAATGTTCATGCATTTTCAACAAAACTAGAAATAATTACCTAATTTGCCTGCACTATTCAAAGTATTTGTGGAAAATTACGTTTCATAATCTTGAAAAACGTTTTCATTTTGACACTTTTGCTTATATGAGAGGTGCCACGCCCTCTTCTCCGAGTTTGCCTTGTTTTTGCCCTGAACTTGCATTTATAGTTCTTAGTGTATGAGTGAAATTTGGTTGGATTATTTCAAAAAACGCATTCAGCATAGCATTTTAAAACTTTTGGAATTGGGCGTAGGAAAAATGGGAAAATTAGAATTTGCATAGATCCAACTGAACTTAACATATACTTATATATGTAGAAATCATTATAAAATTCCTGGTTTTGATGATTTAACCAATAAAATGCCGGATACAAAATTTTTTAGCACACTTGACGGTGACAGAGCATTTCACCAAGTAAAATTAACGTAAAGAAGCTCATACTTACTGACGATAATCACACCATTTGGGAATTATAGGTTTATGAGAATGCCTTTCGGTATCAATTCGGCAACAGAAATTTTTCATGATTTATGTAAAACCATTTTAGCAGGGGTTCCGGGATTAGGTGTGTACGTTTACGTACTTTTTCGATCACCTCACCAGGACACCATTTGAACTTATTTTGTTCGAAAACCTTAGCATATACTGTATCGCCAGGTTTGAACAATCGTTGACTGGAACCATTTTTAGTGTTATAAGCAGCTTCTATTTTTGTATATTTTCCTTTATAAATGACGTTGGTTTGAGTAGGTCTAACGGCCTGCCAATAAATAATTCGCCTGGTATTTCCCTTAAGGAGCACTTGGGTGCGGTGTGGCACGAAACTGATGTAGAAAATTACATAAATTTATGAAATCATCGGGGCTATCATCGGGGCTATCATCATTGTAGCTTTTTTGGAGCGATCGTTTGATAGTGTAAACGAAACGATCTGCTTGGCCATTTGATTGTGGGTGATATTGCGGTGTTCTGATGTGCTCTATCCCTCTTTCTTTACAAAAATTTGTAAAAGTTGCGCTTACAAACTGTGTACCGTTGTCAAATACTTTAAGTTTGGGTTGTCCAAATCGGCTTACAAATTCAATTATGCGTTTTCTTATTTCAGTAGCTGATATCGTTTGAACTTGTGCTACTTCGGGCCACTTAGAGTAAGCGTCGACAATTACCAAGAAATATTTGCCTCGGACTGAACCCGCAATGTCGATGTGTACTCGTTCCAAAGGTTCATGACAAATATTGCATGAAGAAAGTTCTGCTTTAGTTGGTGATTTAGCTGCAGTCGTACAATTTTGGCATTGTTTGACATAATCGGTGATGTCTGTGTCTATTTTTGGCCAATAAACAAACGATCTGCAGAGAGATTTTATTCGCTCTATACCTTGGTGACCCTTGTGTAGTTGCTTCATGATACGCCGGTAAAATACAGCTGGAATGACCACATCTCTCTGATGTCATGATGCAGTCGTTCACAACGCTTAACGTTTCTCTGCGATTGTAGTACATTTGCAATTCAGATGTGAGCTGTTTTGATGCAGGCCATCCATGTTGAACGTATCTTAAGACTTGCTGTAATGTTTTGTCTTCTGAAGTTGCTTTCCTTACCATATTTAGTGTTACTGGCAAAGTTGAAAGACTTTCTTGTAAAATTCATTTAACTTCGTTTTCAACATTGATTGATGCCACAACGAAATCTTCGTCCTGAGGTTTATCTGCGATAAGCCGTGACAACATGTCATCATTTCCAAATTCATTTGTTTTTATGTGTTGGATACTAAAATCGTAACTCATAAGGACTAGAGCCAATCTTTACAAACGATTCGCCGTATGAGTCGGTATTCACTTTTTCGATCCAAATATTGAAAGAAATGGTTTATGGTCTGTTAACAGCGTAAAACGTAAACCATAAATCATTTTATGGAATTTGGTACATACAAAAACAAGTGCCGAAGCCTCCTTTTCAATTTGGCTGTATCGTTTTCCTGATGAATTGAGAGCTCGAGAAATGTGATATACCGCTTTCCATCGGGCATTTTGTGATATAGTTGTGCACCTATACCAACCATTGAAGCGTCAGCTGCGACATAAATTGGTAGTTTTGAGTTATAGTGAGTTAACAGTAAATTTGACTTTAGAATCTTATTGAACCTTTGAAATGAGGACTCGCATTCATCTGTCCATTTCCACTCTGACATTAATGTAAGAAGATCGTTTAGAGGGTAATGCAGTTCTCTCATTTGTCGAATGAATTTTCCATAGTAGTTGACTGCACCCAAAAATGAGTGAAGTTCCGTCTGATTTGTAGGTCTGGGCATTTTGTTAATAGATTCAACTTTTGAAGGATTTGGATGTACAGGGCCGTATTTAGGACTTGGAGGCCACTAGGCTCAACTTGTGACGAGGGCACCATTTGAAAGTATAGGATAGTCTCTTGTAAAACAAACTCCAATTGCATTTTTTCACCAGAACTATCTTAAACTTTTGTTGTAGAAATGAGTTTTTTGTAGTTTTCAAAGGGCAAAAATCGAGTTTCGTGCCAGCTTCGTGCGGGCCTGGGCCTAACAACAAAAGCCCAAATATTAGAGGACCGTAAATCACGGGAAGGTTAAGAAGCATAAGCTTGGAAAAAATTCTGTTCTTACATAAAAATATGTAAAATAATGTTTAGATGTGAGGCTAAGAATGACCAAGGAGTACGAAACTCAAGTCAGACAAATCGTCTTATTAGATTCGACCAAAAAACTGAAATAAGCACTTCATGTATAATGTTTGGCTTTTTAATAAGCTAAAATTTTTTTTAAATCATAAAAAATTTTGAATATGTAATTATATGGTTGTATCGGGCCGGACTTTAAAAATGAGGCCCGTGCCCAGGGGTCTTTATCGGACGCATGAATTTTTTTTGCCTATTTCTTATTAAATGCTTCATTTAGTTCTGTTCTTCAAAATGAGCTATGAACTGATCTTGTATGATATTGTATAGAAGACGTACGAAATTGTTATGCTCTTTTCTATTAAATACAAAATTAGCTATGTAGGGTCTTGTGTGATTTTTCTTTAAAAAGTTATGACCACTTAAAAATTATATATATGAGAATCCACGTACGATTTTTAACTGTTATGGTAACATTTACCAGAAAAAAAGCTCATCTTGAAGACGAAAAATAGTACTAAATGATACATTTAATAGGCAATAGCAAAATAATTTTGTGATTTTTCTTTAAGATAAGGATATCTCTAAAACTATACGTGATAGACCGATTCTGAGGCCGGTTTCACATTCAACATCGACAAAAAGCAACCCTTATTCTACCTTTTTTAAAAACTGCATAAATCTAAAGACTTTGTTTTTTTTTTTTAATTTAATTTCGAACAAAATGAACTATGTCCGATCAAAATGTTCAACAAAATTAGACATCAAAGACTTTTTTAATCTAATCTGCCTGCACAAAACGTAAAAAAGGTTTTAATTTTTTTTTTTAGCAACTAGTAAAGATTTTTGAAATTTTTTTTTTAAATATTTACAGTGCTCAAAAATCATAATTTTCGACTATGTCTGCTGGAGTGATATAAATAAATGCGATTTTCATATTCGAGACCCCAAATCAGTTAAAAAATATGACTCCAAAAATGTCTACTTAATAAATTAACAATTAAGGAAAAAATTAAAACATAAATAAGTTTTACCTTACTTTGCGATCGGCTTCATACCTTTTAGATTAATAGTTTTAGATAAATTTGTTTTTTAAATTAATCTACATTTAATTCCATAAAATACAGTATTTCAAAACAAATATTCCGCAATTTAAATATTACAAAAAACTCATTTCTGAATTAGTTTATTTTCCCGGGCTATAATGAAAACATTTTAAAAAATTATTAAGTACTCACAAATATGTATGTACAGTAGGTCCAAGCCAAAGTCGTACACCAAACAAACTATTTTTCAATGCCCCAAAGTTAAGTACGCAAAAATAATTTAAGAAATTTGAAGTACATTTTTAGATAGCCTATTTAAGCCTATAATTTTAACAAAAAAATAAACTTGAAATTTTCCGTTATTTTTGAAAATAAATAAAAAGTAACAGAAATCAAGCATATTCAGTACCAAAGCCAAAGTTGTACACCTTAACAAAATTATAATTTTTACATAAGTTCAGTAATTAGTGTACATTATTTTGTTTTCATTTGTCATGTTAAGTCCTTTTGGCATCCTTTAAATTAGTTTTTCTCAATAGCTCGGATAAATTTTTTCCCATTTTCCATGAATACCCTTTTCTGTTCGGTTTTTGAACAAATATTGTGCTGGCGAACTTTTGCGTCCAGATAATTCTACAAGATTTTAATAGCATTTATATCTGGACCCTGCGCCAGTGTTACGAATACATTGGGTCAGTGGTATTGAATCCATGATCTCATATTATAAGAAATATATTTAAAATTGTTATCTTATTAAAAGTACCTATTACTACATTGACCAAGTTTATCCTTATATTGCAATAAATTTCGTCTCTAAATGTTCAAATACATCTTATGATCCTTACTACTATCAGCAAAATGGAGTATTCCAGGCCCTGCTGCTGAAAAAGAGCCCCAAACCATTAGTGAACCACCGTCATGTCTTACATATGGTTTAAGGTTTTTCGAACAAGGTGCTTCATTTGGTTTTCTCCATATGTATGGTCTTCCGTCTGATCCAAAAGTATTAATCTTACTTTCATTCAAGAGGACATTTTTCCAAAAGAAAAAATCTTTATGGCAGTGAGTTTTATCAAACAGCAACCGAGCATCTTGATGCTCCTTCTTTATTAAAGAAAAACGTTAGACCAAATGTGAAACATGAAGGCGGTTCACTAATGATTTGGGGCTCTTTTTCAGCAGCTGGGCTTGAAATACTCCATTTTGTTGATAGTAATAAGGATCATAAGATGTATTTGAACACTTTATGACTAATTTTATTGCAATATAAGGATAAACTTGGTCAATGTAGTATTAGGTACTTTTAGTAAGATAACAATTTCAAACATATTTCTTATTATATGAGATCATGGATTCAATACAACTGACCCAATGTATTCGTAACACTGGCGCAGGGTCCAGAGGGGTTACTCTGTAATTCGAATGCGAATGCAAACATCTTCGCATTCGAGCAAGTGCTACTTTGTAATTCGAATTTCGCATTTCGTATTTCAATTATCGCATTCACATTTTGCCCTTTTTTCCCTTTTCGGATTTTCTAAACTCTCTAATGCGAATGCGAGTGTAAAACCCGTTCGAATTTCGGATATTTCATGCGACACATAAAAAGCAAACGCAAGCAATGCGAAAAGGCGGAAATCTAAGTTTTCGTCTTTGACTAATTTATTTATTTAGTTGATATGATTTGTTTTAATGCTTTTTTACGAAATCTACTCAACTAAAGGTCTAAAAATAAGTTTCCGAGTACATTTCGCAAACGGTCCCCTGAACAGAATTTCCATCATTTGATTTTAAAAGGTCCTAGGATGTGTAAATGAAAAGATTATTTACAGAAATTCAATTTATTTTTTACATATTTTCGCTGCATTATTCCCGGCAGCGCCACCTAACCCAGTATTTGCACAATCAATTGCGACATCGCGTATATGTGGTGCACGTTCAGGACGAACATGAGCCGTTTATTTTAAAAGTGGCCTAAGTCCATTTCTGAGCAAAAGTAATGTCATAATATGAATTAGCTTGCATTTTGTTTAGAACGAATAAAATTGAATCCTGTTTTTACAGAAAGTTTACCACATTGTGTGAAATTAATGGTGTTATATTTAAAAAATAGTATCGGGCAAAAAACCGATTATTGCGGCACATAATGTGAATGACATTACTTTTGCCCCGAAATGGATTTAGGCCACTTTCAAAATAAACGGCTCATATATAAACAGACATACGACCACCAATTGTTTATACGTAAGCATCACATAGTCACGAGAAACTGTCTTTTGTAGCTCTTCACCCAAAGTTTCGCGTTTTCAGTACTAGCGGGAGCAATATTTAATGCATTTAAGTCGACAATCTCTTGAAATTCAATAACATAAATGTCCACTGGATGGGTTCCTGTAGTATCTTATGATTTGAATGTCATAAATAATAATATACTTGACTTGAATGTGAGACAGCAAACTGTAAAGTCGATTTTATATATATTCTACATTGGCGACGAGGAATAAAAAAAATCAATCAAAAAAAAAAAAAATCATCAATCAAAATATTTACAAAAAATAAAGGAACAAGCACTGGAAACAATGAAAACAAAAGAAAAAAACCTGAAGCATAATTTATCAGGCATGTTCTGAAATCCGATTCACTTCGGAATCGGAATGAAAGCAATTTTCAAAAGCTTCGCATTTCGCTAATTAACACCAAATCGGATTTATGTTTCAATAAATCAAATAGGAACCAATTCCATCTTATTTGTCGCAATGCAGAGCTCTTGAAGATTGCTTTCATTCCGATTCCGAAGTCAATCGGATTTCAGAACATGCCTGTATGTAAATATGTAAAAAAAAAGTTATTTTAAAAGTGAAAAAAAGAATATTGCATTTTTAAAAGAAGCATGATACAATAATTAATTACTGGTATACGCAGTTTTAAAACGGCAAAACGTCTTACTGGTTTTTATAATTGTAAATCTATTTAGTTGTTGTTGTCTCTAAAGTTGGACAAGCTGCGTTAACATTGTATAATTGAATCATGAAATGAAGCATATAAAAAATTTTGAAGCATTTGAAATATTAATTGAAAGAAAAAGGATATCAAAAAAAAAAAACATAGTAAAGAAATTGCTTTGTGTGTCGTATTCTACAGTGGACAGTGGATTTGTTTTCATTTCCGAATTTAATTACTTAGTTTTAATAAATTTTAAATTAGAACTAATAATAAATAATCCAGTTATTTTATTGGAGCGTGTTCTTGTACTGTAAGCTGTAATAATGCGAAAACACAAAAAGGAGGTAAAAATTTTTATAGAAATAGTGCGAATTTAAATGTTTGCAATGGAAAATAGAATATAAAAATTAACCAAGTGGAGTGATTGAATTTCGCACAGTGTTTGGAAAAGAAAATAACCAAGTTGAGTGATCAAATTCGCACAGTGGTTGAAAAAAAAAAATAACCAAGTTGAGTGGTTTAATTCGCACAGTGGTTGAAAAAAAAAAAACCAAGTTGAGTGATTCAATTCGCACAGTGGTTAAATGATTAAATTCGCACAGTAGTTCATGAAAATTTTGAAGTGAAAATGAGTTGTGTGAACTTAAATGTTTACAAAATATAGAACATGAATGTAATTTGATTGTTAGGGAGAATTAAACTTAAATCATCCGTACCTATAGCCTAAGAATATTTAGGTTATTAAATATTTCAGAAATATTAATGAATACAAAATTTTGTATTGGGATTTGAGTTTGAAAATTGGAAAAAAATTAAAATAAAAGACTAATCAGGTTATTATAAATTATTTTCAGATTCAAATAAAATCGGATTAGTAGTTGATCCATTCATTTATAATGCATATGATGAAAACAGTGGTTATGGTTGGAAAAGCTGGGTGAAATCTTTTGAATATTTCTTAAGGGCTGGGAAAATAATCGACAACGAAGAAAAATTTGCATTGTTGTTACATTTAACTGGACCAAAAATACAGGAAATTTACGATGCATTATCATGCAATGAAAATGAGGTCGAAGTTGAAAATGTGGTTCGTGGTCCATGAATTTTTCTTGCCAAAAAAAAAAAAATAGAGAGAAATGTAAATATGGTGACAATTTGGAAGCAATGTTGATGTCAAAACTGTGATTGATTCAGCGCAAAGGTACTGATAAAGAATTCAGTACATATGGAAATTATTCACTATCAGTTGTGGGCATAGTTGAAGCACAAATTCAAATTGGAACGAATGTGGTCACGGCTGATTTTTATATTTTGGACCGGCCAGGAAAAATATTAATTGGCTTGATCGCAGTTAAACAATTAAAAGTGCTGAGTATACATAAACTGGAAAATTTCCAAATGTGAACAGAAATATACGTGACAAGTTTACTAGAAATAAAAAGTAGGAAAGGAATATGCTGATAAGCGACGGAGACAAAGTATTAATAAAGTTCAGATCAGATCAACTGACCATATTCCAACAAAACATCTACCATAACCATAAACTGTTTAAAAGAAATGTTAAAAAGAAAAGAGTGATGTACATAGTATCTTATGATTTGAATGTCATAAATAATAATAATAATATACTTGACTTGAATGTGAGACAGCAAACTGTAAAGTTGATTTCATATATATTCTACAGTTACATTCTCCGAGGATTCGCTGAGAGCTTGCTTTTACAGTTTTTAGAGTCTGCGGGAAATCTCGGTTTGATTTTGAATTTCTAAAAAATTTAAATTTTACTGAATATATTTTTATTTATTTTCATTTTTGACATTTTTGCTAAGTGATGCATACTTTTTATAAATATTTTAGAGATTTTAAAATGTAAACATTTTTCCTCATGCATCTGGTTTTCGCATCGCATTGCTTTTCGTATCGCATTACAGAGTAACCCCCCAGTTATAAATGCTATTAAAATCTTGTGGAGTTATCTGGACGCAAAAGTTCGCCAGCACAATATTTGTTCAAAAACTGAATAGAAAAGGGTATTCATGGAAAATGGGAAAAAATTTATCCGAGCTATTGTGAAAAACTAATTCAAAGGATGCCAAAAGGACTAAACATGACAAATAAAAACAATATAATGTACACTAATTACTGAACTCGTGTAAAAATTTAAATTTTGTTAAGGTGTACGACCTTGGCTTTGGTACTGAATATGCTTGATTTCTGTAACTTTTTATTTATTTTCAAAAAGAACGGAAAATTTCAAGTTTGGTTTTTGTTAAAATTGAAGGTTTAAATAAGCTATTTAAAAATGTACTTCAAATTTCTTAAATTATTTTTGCGTACTTAGTTTTGGGGCATTGAAAAGTAATTTGTTTGGTGTACGACTTTGGCTTGGACCTACTGTATGTATTAGCACTATTTATAGCTTAATAACTTTTTAATGTTATCAAAAGTAACTTTTTCGAAACAAACTTCCACTCCTGACTCACACTTGATGCACTGTGTATTACAAACATTTGTGACTGACACCTCTCGCCATAGCCAAAATTCTTAGAAAACATGGTTTACTATGAATGATACGATGTACAAATGTACAAATTTCAATTACGAATTTTTTAAAAGCAAGCTACGGTGAAATTTGTAATAAATAAGGGTAAACCAAAAAATGTGCACTACTGTATCAAAATAAAATTTTTTTATTTTATGCTACAATACATTAATTTTTTATTTTTTTTCCTTCGAACCTCTCGGTGCCGATGTTACTCCAGGTGGTAATCGATTAAACAGGAAAACACCCTTATGAGTATTGATTGTCAAGAGCTTTTTCAATTTGTCGTCGACTTCAAATTGAAGATATGCATCGGAAAGATCAATCTTGCTAAAGTATCTGCAATCTGCAAAAGTAACATTTCCATGTTTCGTTTTTTTTTTCAGAAATCAATAATATGTGATTAAAAAAGGTAGCATATTTTTTTTTTAAAATATGTTTATGCATAAATATACACTAAAAAAACTGCCTTACAATCGCGTTTTTACACATTTAAAAACTTTCATATTAGTGGAGATAACTGAGTTTGAAATTTGGAAATGTTACCTTTTGTCAGGAAATGTTGGAAATTTAACTTTTTGATAATCATTAAACTGAAATGATGCCTTGTGGGAGCAATAAAAGCAACTGAAAATGTTCGACGAAGACTAGGATTAGTGATAAGTATTAAATAGGTAAATGTAATTTTTCGTCAGAACTACAAAAAAATTGTAAGTGGAGTGGAAATGTTACTTTTTGTTCGGAAATCGACGAAAAACGCGGTTTTCTTGGGAACTGTTATTCTTTGAACCGCCAAATTCAACTGGAATGTGTAGTTCATAGATTTACATACGATTCTTCAAAAAAAAGCAAGAAGACAAAAACTGGAAATGTTACCTTTTGTTCAACTACTCCTCAAGTATAAACAGTGTTTTTGGCAGGTTGCCAACAGTATAACTATGCTATTAAGATATATATACATATATATATTTTTTTTAAATTTCTATTATTTTATGTATACTTAACATGACATCCTTGTTTAGTTTATATTTTAGACTTTAACTGTGACCCTTTTGGCCGCACTCGTCACACTGTGCGCTGAGTTTCATTATAATTTTTATACAAAAAACCATGACAACTGTTATAATGTTGTTCAATATTATATTTTTTTCGGACGGAAACAGTACGGTAGCAAATCATACATTCGGGTTGACAATCAATATTTTCAGCAAAAAAAAAGAGGAAACATTTTGAATATAAATAAAAATTATACTAATTTTACGAACTTTAGTCATTATTTGAAAGAATCTAAAATTCTATGCATATAAATAAAAGTAAAAGTACAACAAAAATTTCATTTGAGTGTAACATAAAATACGATACTCTATCAAGCATGTGACGCAAGTCCGCTCTGCATGAAATCTCAGCAGATACTAACACAATTAAATGAATACGTATAAGGAAAGCTTTTAAAAACTCCAACCATATCGCACAATAAAAACGGGAACCTTTTAACATCCGCAGATCAATTAAAGCTGTAGAAAGAAAAGACTTTAGAGAAATACTGAATACCATTCCTACCACATCCCTTTAACCAGTGTCACCAACTTCTTCTGCCTTAGATATTCGCAGCAGTTGAATCGTATCACCAGTAGCCGTTAGAGATATTTGTAATAAAAAGTAGATTTTTGTGACCTGTGATTTTGAATAACTTTCTTAGCTCAAGTGGGGAATTTCGACATTTTATTTGTAATAGTGTACTAATTTTCAGCTTAATGCCAATTATAGCTATTAGAAATGTTTTATTTGACTGGACTTATCAGTCTGATCGAAAAGTGAAAGCTTACTGAAACGATCGTGAAAAATTGAATCTTCGAATTAATTTTGCTTTTCTTTGAAAAAGTCCAAAAATTAGAAAATTTGAAGTTAAAATTGTTCAAAAAACACAGTGATTACAATATGTATAAGAGCATCCACTGCACTCATTTAAAATCGTAAGCATTTTTCAATTGTATTTGCTTTATTTAAGTTAAAAAAAAATATATGTTTTAATTAAAGTAAAAATATGTTTATTGGCAAAAAAAAAAAAAAAATATTTTTACCCTTTATCACTAGTTGCTTAAAAATTCTGCTATGGTTAATATCATAAAAAGTAATAATAAAGTATATTTATATGATCGTGATGCACTAGAAAATTTATTTAATAGTGCAAACGTATACTGTAGATGTAAAAGCAACAGTAATTTTCAGCAACGGGACGGGTCGGATCTAAAATAACTTTATTTGTCAAGAGCAGTGTTAGTTTTAATAGCAATAACACATTCTTCACCACATGATTTCAAAACAGTGCACTGAAAAAAAAAAAAAATAAAATAAATCATATGATGAAAATAAAATCATTATTTATAGCTTACAAGAAGATCTTTGCCATTATCAAAATCAGCACGTAAAGAATTTCCTAAGTCTCCTTCTGGAACCTTAAGGTCTTCGCGAATGTCACCATTGTCAGACATTAATGTCAAAAAGCCATCATCGCTTATATCCGTCAATTGATAATCTTCTCTTTTAACATGTGGCACATCCATGTTATGAGTAGATGGACATATATCTTCGTACCTGTAATTCAAATTCAATTTATTAGACTATAAAAACAGAAAACATGACAATATAATAACTAAAATTATGTACAGCGTGGCGATGAATAACTTGAGCCCTAACCACCAAAAAACTTAACCGACACGATTTCGGATTTTTGTTTTTTCATGAAAATCTTTAATTCGTGTCCATATCATCTTCTCTCTAAATTTCATAACTTTAAGAAGCACCGTTACGGAGTTATAGCGAAAGCAATTTGGGTTAGTTAAACGCCATGCGAAGCATTTTGTTTATTTTTTTGTGACTGCAAGTTGTCGGTTAAGTCTAAATTTTCAAACGAAATAACTTTTTTCTTTTTGTGTCAAAAATAATTTGCAAATATTCTTATAAAAAAGGAAAATTTATTAAAAAGCCTTGCAGCGCTTTAATGGTATTTGTGACCACAAATTTTTTTTGGTACATGGACTGAAGATCAAATTGCGATTTTGGAAATGTGAAAAAGGCTTAACCGCCACAACATTGAAAAAGCGCCAAAACACCTGTTATATTATGAAAAGGTATATATTGTAGGTCTAGTCGAGTACTTAATTTGCCTATGCTTAAAAATTGTAATACACCCTCAAAATCGTAAGTTACTCTTAAAAAACTGTTTTTGGGTGACTTTGTGCGTTAAAAATCTGTGGCTCAGTTATTTCTCAACCGATTTTGCATTTTTGGAAAGGAGAATTTATGGCCATACTAAAAATAAATAGCTTCAACTTTAGTCTAATTGAAATATGTGGAGATATTTTAGAAGCAAGAATTTGGAAAAAAAAATTCCGTTTTTTACAACGTATTTTTACGCAACACTTTGAAACGTAAGGCACTTTCAAAATAAACGGCTCATATATTTTAATTTATTCATAAAGAGCAATTTTTAATAAAACTAACCAATATTTATCAAAATTGCTTCAAAATTGAAGATGTTACGGTTTGGCTGGGACTGACTTCAAATGCTGTCTATCCCAAACATCTGTTTCAAGAATTGTTGCAGAGTGTTTGGAATTATTTCAATATTACTGCTCGATATGAATATGGTTTTCTTTTGAATTCCAAAAATATACTTTATTTTTTCTAGATTTGTGACCATAATTTGGTTATCAAATATGTCGACGTAAGAAATCCCGGCTCAAACCACGATTCATTTATTTGGAAAAGTAGTCATGCTATTGCCTAAGCCCAAATTTGAAAGAGCAAAAATAAATACATGGCTTTTTAATAAGTTTTTTTTAAGGACATATGTAAATAGTAAAACATACGCAAAATAATCGTAAGGGGAGTTAAAAAAAATCACTATCTTAAATATGTAACCTCTTCTTTTAAAATTTCCAAAAGATTAGCTCATAAAAATACATCCACATTCTATCTGTTATATCGATACCTTAGAGCGCTATAGTCCTATCTCCATTTTTTCAATTGTTGGGAAATGCAAAAAGAAGATTTCAAACAGTGGTTAGTCATACGCCGATCGCTAGTTTGATATAACGATACATGCAATAATTTTACCTATAATATATTTTAACATAATTTAATGTTCTTAATCAATTTTATTAATTTCTAACGAAATCCAAGCAAGTTTATAGTATGACATTACTATTGCCCTCATACAGAATTGTACTACTATTAAAATAAACGACACATTTAGTAAATTTTATGAAATTTTTCCACTAAAATGTCGTCAGAAGACATGAAACGCGTTTAAAACACGAAAAAAACTAATTTTTTTTTATTTTAAATTTTGGTTCCGACATACAAGGGTCCCCCTTGGGTGTAACAAAATTTGTTCTCTAAAATGTCGTAAAAAGTCTTAAAACGCGAAGAAAACATGAAACCACGAAAAAACGAAATTTAAATTTTTTAAATTTTGACTTATTTGAATATTCAGTGGAGATAGAACAGTAGCGCTTTTCAAAAAATTACAGTTTGGAGATAGGATTTTTCTTAATTTTCAAATATTTTGGTGTTTTAACGGTATTTTGACATCACACAGTTTTCCACACTTTAAAAAAGCCCACAAAGATACCATAAGTGCAAAAATCTCAAAATCGCAAAAAGTGGAGATAGGACTATAGCGCTCTAAGGTATCGATATGTAATGTGCAAAATATACAGCCTTGGTCAAAAGTATAAAGCACCCAAAAAAGTGCATACTTCATGCTTTTCTAATTGAGAAATGAATAAATGCTTGTCATAAATACGATGCCGGGTTCATTAACCATTACATAAAACAATAGCGGAATTTTTTTAAGGTCATAAAACAAATGGTGACCAAAAACAAAAGGCTCGGTTTTTTCGGCTTGTTATTGGTCAATGTTTTTTAATTTTTTTCGGTACTCTAAGGAGTACAAAAGCTTTTCTATTTTAGTCAAATAATCTATTTTACATTGCCAAAAATAAGCGATAAGAGTTAGAAAATCAATACCGTTGCCGTTTTTTTTTTTTTTTATTTTCAAACAAAATTTGAAAACGAACATTGAAACAGAATTGCCATTTGAAAATTAATTCCTTTTTCAATTCAAAATATTCAGTAATAAGTTCGAAATATCATAAAAAAGTAGTTGGCATAGCTCAAAATTGTATTGTCTTTACTTATTCGAAAACAAAGCCACAAACCAAATGAGTGTTGACGAAAAACTTAATTCGATTTACAGAAAATATTCTTTAAATGAAAATGACTGAAAACGAATTTCACTCACTTTTTTCGAGAAAGAGAATTAGGGCATAAGTCTTTGATACTTTGATTTTTAGGCCGGCCTTTTGTGATTCCAAAACAAGGTCTTCAATTTTGCATATCTGAGTGTTTGGACTTAACAAAAATCCAGCTACATCCCTGTGGATGTCATTTTGTGCTTTACCAGGGTAAAGAAATTTTTCTCTTAATCCCAATGTCTGTGGAGTTCACTAACGGCTTGGAGTTTTCATCGAAAGGATTTTGAAATTTTGACGAATCATATTGGTTCCAATTATAGGAGAATCATTCCTAACTATGCATGTTTCTTGCACCTCCAAATCCGAGTTGCATGCTGCCGAGGCAGGTGGATTAACCACATTCTTGTGGGTACCACTTGGAGAGTTACTTTCCATCGCTTTTTGATCCATGCTTCATTGGTATGATCTTCTCTGCAACGTTCTAAGCAGTCAGTTATAAGCTTAAGGCTGGATCCGACAAGCGCTGCAACAATAGTGGCCAAATTCACTTTTAATGTTAGCCGCCCACTCTGGGTCAGACGCTTCAGGATTTCGACAAGATGCTTAGGCGCAAAAAAAGTATATTTGAAAAAATATGAGTTATGAGGTCTGTAGCATATACAGACGACATCGCATCAGCAGTCTTAATCCGAATTTACTTGTGCATTATCCCCATCTCAATACGCATCGACTCTAACGTTAATGCATGAATGTTTATGCTGTCAAGAACACAGTCCTGCGTTTTTGAAAAAGTTAAAAAAGTATGAAATGAGAGTAGGTGATTTTTACAGATTTTTGATCGCTGAATCCAAATATGACCTCCGATTTGCTCCATCACGTCTGAGATCTGAGTTATCCTTGATTTAAAGTGCAAGAAACGCTATTTTCAGACATATGGCGTACATCCTCAAAGTAGTCTAGTTCACTTTTGACAGCTGCATTGAATAGTCCTAAGCTTCCTCTTTAAAGCGTACTTTTAACCTTTTCAATTGAATCATTAGTTTCTGAGATATCAGCGATTGAAGTAAAGGTATCACTAATCCCTGTAAAGGACTATATTCAATTTGTATACCTTTACTTCAATGGATGATATCTCAGAAACTAATGATCCAATTGGAAAAATTAAAAGTACGCTTTAAAGAAGAAGCTTAGGACTATTCAATATCGTTGTCAAAAATGAACTAGACTACTTTAATGATGTACGCTATATGTTTCAAAAAAGCGTTTTCTGCACTTTAAATCAAGGATAACTCGGATCTCAGATGTGATGGAGCAAATCGGAGGTCACATTCGGATTCAGCGAGCAAAAATCTATAAAAATCACCTACTCCGATCTCATACTTTTTTTTATCGCAGGACTGTGTAATTCTAACAATTTGACAGAAACAAAACGTTTGCTTGTCAATTTTGAAGCTAATTTACTAAATTTATAAATTTCAATTCATAAATAAATTGAAACCACAACAAAAGTGAGTTTTATGATAATAAAATATGTTTAGGTAAAAACCAAATGAAATTTTTTATGAGATAATTTTTGTAAATTTTTGCTAAAATTAATGTTTTAAAATATTTTTCAAATTTCAAAATAAATTTTACTGACATGTTTGTGATTTTCGAGTCAACAAAGAACTGCTTGAGCTTTTGTAGTGAAATTCCGCCATTTATGAAAAATCTACACAATTGTATATACGGGTGAACAGAAAATCGCCTATTAACAACTGTGGAGGCTGGATTCGAAACCAGTTTTTGGAGACAACCGACAATATACAGTGACTTTAAAAACTGTTCATAAAAAAACTCGAAGCAACAAAAGTTGTTTAAAACTTCAAATAAAAATTGTTGGTGTTGATTTTTTAGATCCTTTTTTATTGTTGCTGCATTAGCGATCGGCGTATGAATTATTTATTGCAATTTTCGTCCCGATTGTGTAACCATATCAACATTGATTCTGCAATTTTGAAGTTTTTTCTCTAAAATCAGATAATTTAAAAGAACTAATTATGAACTAATTAAACAATTTATTAGTTGAAATAAAAATACCGAAAGTACGAAAGTCAATGCTTTCTGCTTAGTATCGTAAACAGCGCTTACATTTTGAAAAGGTGGATGTAAACTGGACAGTAGTTCAATGGGATTTGAACTTAGTCTGATGAATGAAAGATTAACTATATGGTACCATGACCAAATTCGACTATCAGGAAGCACAAAAGTTGGTTATCACCGAACGAAACCTCAATTATTTGGGAATATGTCCAAAAAAATCAGTACGGAGTCTTGCGCCAAATTAATCGTATCATGAAGCCTGTAGACCATATCGATTTTTCTGAAAGACTCTATACAGGGGAGTCAATAGAGCCTTTTAGATGGAAGTCTTCAAGAACAGCTCCGATTTTAATAATTTTTTTTTTTTTAATTTTGTTTTTTTATTATTTAAAATCAGAAACATTTTGGAGCGCGGTCGGAATTATATAATTTTTTAAACAATATTTAAAAAAGTTTGTTTCCATAAAAAAAAAAAAATTGGAAAAAAATACAACAAACAAAAATCAAAATAGTCATTTTACATGTATTTGAACATTCTAAATCCGAATCTGGCATTAGAATTGCTGTATCTTATATGGTTTCTGAGGTATTATCTCTTTTAATAGGGTCTAAAATTGTGTATGGGTCATTTCATCTCAAATCGTCCAGGTAGAATTTTTTTTTTGCATTTATGTTTTTAATAGTTTCTACATTGAAATCGATGAGACACGTATTTTTTCCTTTTGCTTGATTTTGAGTTCTTTCGTCGTGGGGAATTTTTTAAAATTCGCCTACAAACTCGATTTTGCGCTATTGTCGCATGCCAATTTTCACGGAAAATGTGATAACTTTGCGAAAAAACGTCCGATCTTCGTAATTTTTGGTATGTTTGTAGCTAAAAGGTTCCTCTAAAAGAAAAAAATATGATACAGGGTATATTTCAAAAAATAATTTTTATATCGTCATTTGAAAAAAAAAAATCTAAAAATTTTTGACTTGAAAAATTTCCAATTGCATCAGTTTTTTTTTTCTTCATATTTTTTTTTTAAATAGCCATACATATAAACAATATTATGTAACAGCCTCTATTAGCCCAAATTCGTTGTTTGGGAATTATGATTTTTTGAAAAAACAGTCCCAATTATTTAGTAGTTTTGGGCTTCATTCATGATATATGTTATCATTTCGTCAAAAGTAGCTCAATCGTTATGATATTTTGTCTGTCAACAGTCAAAGGTCCGTTCTAGAAGAAAGAATCATGAACTGTAGTACAATTTGGGATATTTTTTTTATAACCGTCTTTAAAATAGAAAAAAAAATCAAATGACTTTTAGCCCAAAAATTTTAGCATTGCTACGATTTGTCCATTCCTTATTACTGTTTTTGTATATCAATTTGTAAGTAGACAATTTTCAGAAATAATTTAAATTTTATTAAAAAAATAATTAAATAAATAAAAAAAAAAGATTTTTAAAGAAAAAGAAAGAAATTCACGTGTAAAAAAGTGATAGTTCTAGTGTAAGTGATACGAATGGACAAAATGTTATCAAAACGCCCTCTGCGTTCTAGTGATGATCTCACTAATATTTTTCTAGTTGGATTGGCTGAAGTAAACATAAGTGTTGCCAAATTGCCTTCGGTTGGACCAGTTTTGAGAGTTTTTTTTTTTATATAATACACGTGCGGTCAAACTAGATTTAAGAGAAAGTGCTCGACTGGTGGTCCAAGTGCAAATTTTTTGGCAGAAAGCCAGAATTCCAACCCAAAAGGAGAGTCGTTGTATCGATAAAGCTCTCGCTTTGCACAACCAATGGTCTTTATTATTAAAAAACAAATCGAGACAATCCAACACACAATTGAAGGCGGCAAATAGGTTTACTGACACCCTCGATTATCTTTTTGACATCGCACACGCAGACGCTTTCGATTTAATGGTAATCAAAGAAAACAAGGACTTTCTTACATCGCAAAGATGTAAAGGGCGTTTAGGTTGCATGATGGGTGCCGATTACATTTTGGCACAGAAAGAAAAAACAAAAGCCTTAGGACTTGAAAAAGAACAGCGAAAAGAAAGACATTACGCAGAAATAGCAAACAAAAATGGTGAGTACTGAGCATTATGAAAAGTGAAAAAGCAATAAGTTTACGTATTCTAGCTCAATGTGTTGGTTTTGATGCATTTATTGATTTTGAAATGAATTCCGACCCGGGCGGCCTAAATATAGAATAAGAGCCGATCGAACAATTGGAAAGTCAGTTTCAAAGAGATGTAAGAATATACGTATAGAACAAGAGCCGATAGAACAAACAATTGGAAAGTCAGTTTCAAAGAGAGGAAAGATAAACTTCATTGATCCACGCACAATTGCAGCACTAGATAAGTGCAAAGTTTCAAGCACCAACGCTGTTCATATTTTGGCTTCTGTTGCCGCTGCTTTGGGTCATCGAGTTGAAAATTGAGTATTAAATCGTAGATCAATTGACCGGTGCCGTGAAAAATATCGTGAAGAAATCGCAAGAATTTGATATTTTTTTTTTTTTTATATTCTGACAATTCCCGGATAAGTTGTTGGGATGGTAAAATGTTGCCATCCATTACAGATCACGACTTCAAAACTTAATTTACACAAAATTCGCCATTTTTTTTTTTTTTTTTTAAGTAAAAAAATTTCTCGATAATTATTTCGTATCAAATATTATTTGAAGATCATTAGTTTTTATCAAGCGAAAACAGCTCCAGAGATTTCATTAAAAACTAGTTTTTCAAAATTTTAACAGTTTGTGAAAAATATCTCCCAAACCATAGGTCCTATGAAAAAAAGATCTGAGAATGGTTTGTAGGAAATATAGTTTTCAACAAACAAGTACATATTTACTTTTTTTGTGCGATTAGTCGTTCGAGAGTTATCTCAATTTAAAACGTACAACATATAAATATCGCGAAGTTTTAAAACTTTTTAAATTGACATACTTCCGAAACCATGAGTAATAGGAAAAAAATGTTTGACGCTTTTTCGTAGTAAATCATTGAAGTTAAAAAAACTTGTACTCGGCAAATAACTGTCAGCCACTATTTTTTCGTAATTGCAGCCGTAAGCGAAATAATTGAAAAATTTATTTTCGCAACTTTTGACCTTGAATAACTTTTTTTGGGCATACGATTTTTCAATGTACTTTTCACACGTTATTTTTTATGCATTAGTGAATACAATTCCGGAAAAAAAAATTCATTTGGAACTATTTTTCAGAATTATCCTTTTTTGCTTCGGCTAAAGCAACATGGAAATCGTTCGTTACCCGATCATTTCCGAAGTGCTCTAAGGATTTTGAAATTTTTTATTGAAAACATGTCGAAATACGATGTTTAACAGAATTCCGTAAAAATAAATGGGGTACTCGAAAATTTTATTCAAATCACCCACAGGACAGGCGTGAAAATGTGTTCGTATATAAAAATATATTTGAAAAAAGTGAAAATAGTGTCGTGATTTGGTAAACGCCAAAAAAGTGTCATTGAAATGATAGATGACTCATCCAGGTAAAAGGTGTGAACGTGGTTCTGTGATTATCAAGATTTTCTGATTTTAGGCTGGTTAACCAGACAAGTGAGAATGCTATCCGTGGTCATTAACGAAAATTAATTTTAATTTATTTTTTGTTAAATAGTTTTTAGTAGACCGCAAAATAGTAATTTTTTCACTTTTATGCAAGGATAATTAAGGATCCTGACGTGATAAAAAAAACCAAGATCATATTCGTAATAAGAAGGTCCCGATTTATCATAAGTTGCTATGAAAACTGAAAACCATGTTTAGGCTGGACCGAGATAGGGGCTTCAAAACATGGGCCACCGCAGATCCTGACAACATCCACTTTTTTGTTACTTGTAGTCAGACTTATGAGAATCTAAGCTCATTTTTCGGTATTAATATTTTGCATACTCAAGTTCGTCTAGCGCTCACTCTATAATAAAATTCGGTAAAAATTAAAGATAAAGTTAAGAAGTATCCGATAAATCGATAAAAAAATTACCAAAATACATCCTGAATAGGAAAACATACTTTTGATGAAAAATCATTGATTCATCACAATTTAACAAGAGATTCTTTATGAGAATCATAATTTTCTAACCAAAATTTTGATTTGACTTTTGTATGGGGCGATGAACAAATTCAGCAAAACGGTTAACATCACTGAAGTCCCCATGCCCGAATTAGGTAAGAATGACCTATTTCCTGTCAGACCAAATTTTCAACTAGTACGGTGTAATCATTTAATCGAAATGTAACCTCTTGAGAGCAATAAAAGCAACTGAGGATGTTCAACGACGTCTATGATTAATGATTAGTATTACATAGGTAAATTTAAGTTTTCGTCAGAACTACAAAAAAAATTTGAGTATAGTGGAAATGTTACTTTTTGTTCCAAAACCGACGGAAAACTCCGTTTATCTTGGAAATTGTTATTCTTTGAACCGCCAAATTCAACTGTGTGTAGTTCATAGATTTACATACAATTCTGCAAAAAAAAGCAAAATGACAAAAATTGGAAATGTTACCTTCTGTTCGACCACTCCTCAATCGTTAAAGGTACTTATCATTTGTTAAAGATGAGAAAAGTGACTGCAAACTGATGTTAAAAGGATAATGGTAATTATTTAATTCACATTGAGCAAAGTTATACTATCACGTTCTCTTTTTATTATATGAAATAGTTTTCAGTCGTCGCGCGCGACATCAAGTAATGAGGGTATTAATGAAAACGTGTAAAAGCCTCGAAAACCTCGTAAATGTTGTCAAAATCAATACGAAATTTAACAGTTTTACGAGTTTACGAGGTTTTCGAGGCTTTGACACTCAATTTTTTATCACAAAATCTATTTTGTAAACTGTAAATGTCTCAAAATTTGAATTTAATTAAATAATTTAATTTAATTGAAAACAATTTTTCATTGATAATACATTTTACGATATACCGGGACTGAAGGAATTTTTAAATAAAATATTCCTTAAAGCTTTATAAGATTTAATATTCCGGGGTAAGCCGAAGGAAATGCAAATTACATAAAATTTTTTTTAATTAGAAATTTGTAGGATTTTCAAGTCAACAATGGGCAATTATTGAAAAAAACCGTAACTTAGCTTACCACTAATTTTGAATGTAAAAAAATATCAAATTTGATTTTTAAATGGAATAATTCATTGCTGCCAACGGTTTCTAATTTAGTAATTAAAGCAAAGGCAGCAATCTCCATTGGAGATTGCAGCTTTTACTTTGGCAGTTTTCAAACTTAGATATATATTGTATAGAGATGTATTTGGTATTGCAAATTTCACTGATAACAAGCTTACATCAAATGCAACTAGATGGCATTCTCAGATGCATTCATGAAAAAAATGGAGATTGTCGCCTTTGCTTCTATACCCCTCATTTGTACTAAATGTTTTCATAAAGTAAATATTGATTATTCATATTTTTTGAAGTCGTCAGCCCCAATCATTTTTAAAATTTTGATTATACAAACATTTATCGCTTTAACGTAGCCTTTAATCACACTTCTCTAGATGGGCCGAACAAATTTTTTTTTTCGTCAAATAGGTGTCTTCCACACCTGCAAACAATACCGCGAGCGGAAAAGAAATAATTTTTTTTTTTTTGGAATTTGTACGCTAAGTGTGACTTTTTCGAAAAAATAGTTATTTTTCAAAGATGTGGGACCCTATTTTGGACCGCGAATTATCAATTTTAGATATATTAGAAGTATTTTTTTTCGATCGCCTCCCCCAATATCTTCAAAAATCGTTTTTCGAGGGTGATGCACTGAATTTAGCGAATCAGACACATAAACGGGATGCGGTTTTTCTAACGTCTAAGCACCTATGTTAAGGATCCTAAAAGCCCCAAACAATTCGCTCAACCGCCTCAAAAGTTATAGCTCAATAACGGAAGCGGTTTTTTCAATTCACACTCAAAATTTTGCTCGAATATCGCCATGGTTCACATTTGTACTGGGAGGCGATTTTTTTACATATTAATTGGCCCTGGATCCAATGATCACGCGTGGTATGAGACTGTTTTGTGCCCCCGTGTTGTTGTGCTCCTCAAAATACCATTTTTTTAGATGCATATGCATCTTCTATGACACAAATTTTTTCCAATTTATACAGCGATTCCCAACTTATAACGGTTTTGTAAAAGATATATCCGAATCTTCCAATAGCTAAGCCTTTAAAACTTTATAATTGCAAACTAAAGCTCAATAAAATCAAATAGGTTCATACAAAAGTATAAGGTGTCGCTAAAGTTAACTTATGCCATTGGTTTTTACTGTAAAACGCAATAGCTTCTCATCTTATTTGGAAAGCTCAGACTTCTGACAACAAACTTTCAGATGTCTCAAACTATGAACGCTTCCCACCACATAAACCGAATAAAAAAATGTTACAACCCTTATTTGACATATTTTTTTTAAATGTTCTTTTTATAAGTTCATATTACATCTCTCACGCGACACACTTTTTTTGGAAAACAATCTAGAAATTCACAACTTATATATACATATGTTTAGGAAAGCTGTATCCGATTGATATTTTATAATTTTGTATATTGGTTTAGCAAAAATTAAAATTTTTACTAGTGGTAAGACAAAAAACTAAGCACTTAGCACTCTGTACGCAATAAAAAATAAATTTAGATAGTTTACATACTTCTTGTTGTTGAATATGTCGATCCCAACCATATGGACTTTAGCGTGACCGTGTTTGCCAGTTTTCGACGTAGACATCTCAACAATTTTGCAGGGCCGCCCCTTGAGCATAACAAATCCGTTCTTACGCAGAGCAGAACATTGCATAGGATATGTTTGTGATGCACCAGAGTCTCCAGTCTCAAAGTGATGATCATCAATTTCAGCCATGATGGGATTTGTAATGTCCACCGCGCAATTTACAAATAAACTGGAAAATTTTTATTTTAAACTAATTATTTAGCCTGTAACTATATTTGCATATATTTTTCATTTTGACGTGCCCTCTAACACATTAAACAATGCAGACCGACATGCAACTCATGCGTCCAAAAAATAAATTTATTTATCTTACTTTAACAACCAATGTATGTATTTAAAAGTATGAACATTTAAATATATATTGGGCAGTCAGATTTTCATATTTAATAAATATGGCACAGTAAAATATCAAAAAAAAAAGCCACTACTCACGTGTGTTAAAATGGTTGTCACGACCAAAGAGGCGAAGCAAGATAACCCCGATAGTTTGGTTCGAAAATCATCATGTTATTAAGATTTCATATCCGGAACAGCAAGAAATGCTTTAAGATGACGCTACAACATTGAAAGCTTGTTGTTCTAACGCTATCAAGCATTTGTACAAGTACCGTCGAAACAACACTCGCCAGTTACAATGTGTACTATTTTCGTACTGTACGTGATTGCAATTGCTACACTCAAGAAAAAAAAAAAGAAAATTTTCATATTTGACTCAATGCAAATCAGCAACGATTTAGCTACAAAATCAAAATTATTTGAATTGATTTTAAAAACTTTTGATTTGGAGCAATTAAATCGAATGTGATGAGTATTTAAATGAAATAAAATTTTCTTTTGATTTAAAAAAACTGTCAAGGTAGATTCAAATGCATTTTTATATGTTTCGATTAAATTAAAATCAAATGAAATTTTGTTCTGATATAAAAAACATTCGTGGTAGATTCAAAAGCATTTCTATTTAATTTGGCTCCCTTGTGATACAATTATTATTCGTTTAAAAGTTTTATTATTTTATTTAAGAGTCAAAAGGCTTGTTTCTTTTGACGCGTATGTATAAAAATTTATGTATCTATCTATCTACAATTAAATATAACAATCAAAAGTCAAGCAGCACTAAAAATTCAAAGTTTCTCCATTGCTCCACTTCTTAAGCTTGCTGCAAATAAAAATTAGGATTTCAATCTTAATTCTCGTTAAATAAATTAAAAATTGTTATTAACCTTTTATCCTGCTCTGCCATTTTTAGAATAAATTCTTTTGACGTTTCGTTTGATTTTTTTTTGGAATTTTTGTTTGAAATTTATCGATAAATACTCATCTTTGATGGGCAGCACTGGCTTGTATCCCTAATTATGATATAAGCGACATTTTCGATCGCCAACTATCGCTTCATACAAATATTTTGTAAATTATATACGCGACAAAAAAAAACAGGCCTAATAATAGTCGTGTTTCTTTTGACGCGTAAATATAATTAATTATGTGTGACAAAAAAAACGCGCATCTACAATTAAATACAACAATCGAAAATTTGGCAGCACTGAAGAAAATTTGAAAGCTGACGGAAAAATAAAAATTATATAAAATAAATAAATGTCAACAAACAAATTGCTATTTACCTTTTATCTTGCCCTGCCTTGTTTTAGAATCAATTTTATTGACGTTTTGTTTAAATTTTTTATTTTTTTTTGTATTTTTTGTTGAAATTTATCGATAAATACACATTTGTGTGGACGATTTTAAATTATTTTTCTCTCAAAAATATTTTGACAAAACATATTAACTGAAAGAAGTTGAATTTTTCCAATAAAAAGCATTTGACAAAACATCTTATTTTTTTTATTTTCAATTTTATTACAACAAAAAAAAATTGTGAAGGCATATGTCCTTAATATTCGCGTATAATATCAAACCATAAAATTTGCTCCAATTCATACACATAAAGAATTGAGAAGCATCAAAGTAGTTTTTTTGATCTCCTGAAAAGTTGGCAAAATCGAGTTAGGCTGTTTTGTCAAAAGTCCACAGATATGATCTGCAGAACAAAAAAATACAACACGGAACACGAAGCGATGACGCTATCAATTTTTTGATGCTCTATGTATGTATGTGTGCATGATTATTTCACAAATTACAAATGTACCTACATTCCAATGTGGTAAACAAATTTTCCAATTTTAAAACTTTTGAAAGTTCCAGAAGATCATCATCCGGATCGGTTTCTTCTTCATGGTCAGGTATTCAGCGTCCTCGTACTCTTCGGTACCATCCATTTTACTTTTTTTCAGCCCCACACGCACACGTTTTCTTTGAACTTTGTGAGAATTGCGATACTTGTGACGTGCTTCTTGTTTAGAATTCATATGAAAAGAAGGACAAGACCATGTACGTCATGTTGTCGTATTTGCAATGAAATTACCAAATTAATGGTTACAGTGAATAGACAGTAAAGCAGTTGATTTTACAACCACATTTTCCCTGAGTGTAAGAGCAGTAGCAGTAAGCAGTACTGCCATACTTAGCTTGTAGGATTAAGGATATTGTTAATTATAATTTACATAAAATAACCCGATCCAAGCCCGACATGCGTCGTTGTTTGTGTTCTAGGCTTTTTATGTTTTTTATTTTTATTATTTAATTCCTTCCACTAGAGTCGGTTTCCCGTCTTCAAGTGTTTAGTGAATTATTGTTTTTTATTTTGTTTTATTTTTAGGTCCGCTTGGTTGTATTTTCCTTTTTTTTGTTTCAATGAAAGAAAATTTAATTTTTATTTTTTTTTTTATTTTTGAAAATATTTTATTTGATGTGATCTGTTCAACGACTTAAAACTGAATGAATTCAAATTCAGATAAAAATTAAATTATAAATTTTTCAAAATAACAAAATTCTCTTCGAATGAAATTGTTATGGAAACACAATAAAAATTATTCTAAAGAAATTTCCATAGAAACATAAAAAGTAAATTCGAACATTACAGTAAAGGCTTGATAATTATATCCAAAATCAAATTAATAATTTAAAAATAGTTGAAACAATGAAATCTAATTGAATTTAATAATAATAACTACAACATTCGTTACAATCTCCCCCTCTGCCTCAGAAATCGTCCCGATGATGATGGCAGGAACTTGTTATTGCTCTTTGTTTAATCGTAGTGATCTTCTTGGTAAAGTTGGTTCAGTGTTGTTATTTTGCGATAATGGATTTGGTATTGATGTAATGTTATCAGCGTCTTTTTGATTTACTGATATTTTGGTTTGGTTGTCAATACTTTTTGATGGTCGACCGCGAGTTCTGATTGGATAGATTGGTTTTTGACTTGACCCTGTGTATGGCATCAAATCTGATGAAGAAAGTGTTGCCAGCGGAATGTCTGAACTATTTTCGGATGCTCTTTTCTTTCTCCCCCTGGAGTAGAACTGCCCTGAATTTGGTTTGGGTATATGTACCACTGGAAATGCCAATGGTGATTCTTGTTCTTCTATAGTTCCATTTTCTAGCATTGTTTTTAATTCGATTTGTATTTTTTTCTTCATTACTGGTGAAATTCGATATGGTGGACATGAAACTGGTTCATGAGTACCAGTGTTAATACAGTGTTCTACATACGGTATCGGTAGCGAAATATCATAGAAAATGCTCTTTGTGTCATTAATAAGTTCTTGTAAAATATCTTTTTGATTCGGCTGTAAGTTAGTGCCTTCATTTTGCCGAAGTTCAGTATCAAATGAATTAAGCTCTATTGGTGAAAATATGTTTTCCTCTGCCCGCTCATTTTTTTTTTAACTTTTTCATAGGTGGAAATAAGTTTTCATGTGTTGGTGCATAGTCATTAGTTATCGACTCTTGATGCTTAGAAATTTTCTCTTCATTGTTTGTTTGATTTAATTTTTCAAACCATGACATAAAATGATTTATATTTTCTTTGTTGGAGTTTTCTTTTTGTAGATGTCTTTTATCGTGTTGTAACACGTTTGATTGTGTTAACGTAACTGCGTTAACAAGAACTGGTTCATGCATTTTAAATTCAAAAATTGTTATTGGATCGTCCTTGAAATGCCAAGTTCTTTGAGCCAAGTCCATCACTATTCCGGCTTGTTCAAGGAAGTCGATGCCGATTAAAGTACGATTGTCGCGTGCATGAGGCAAGCAAATGAAGCGAATGCGTTTGAACCGCTTTCCAATTATGATGTTTACAATTGTAGAATATACCGACTCAATACGAGGGATACCATCAGCTAATATTATTTCAGCTGTGGCTTTTTGAAATACTTCTTTTTCTTTTAAAAGTTTGTATAATTGGTAACCTGCTACGCTGGTTCTAGCTCCTGTATCAAGGTAAGCTTCACCATTTAGGCCATTAATATTTACTTCAACCGTTGGCACATTTCTACCAACTACGGTTGTATGGATTGAGTTAAAATCGAGTGCTTCTGGGCTTTTGATGGGAATTTTCTTGTTGCAATTAGGACAGTTTGATCGATAATATCCCATAGCACCACATCCATAGCAATGTATATTTGTTTCCAGTTTTTTTGAGTTATTTTTACGGTCGGCTTCAATTTTTTTATAACACACTTCTGCCGTGTGATTCATTTTTCTGCAGAATGTGCACCGATCAAATTTCTCTGTTTTTGTGTCGGGTTTTTCATTTCTATCCTTATTTTCGCTTATGAGCATTTCTATGTCTCTAGCTTTTTGTAACAAATCTTGAAATGCATTTATGCTGTCCCTGGGTATTTTTTCCCTTATCTGGAGCAGTATTTGTGAAAAAATCAAATCGATCATAGTTTTTTCACTCAATCGGTATGCAAGTTGAGCAAAAAGTTTTCGCTTTTTACATATAAAATTATCCGTAGTTTCAAAAAATGTTTGTTTTTCTTGCTGAATTTCTGACAGGATACGCCAATCTGGCTTGGGGGGAGAAAATGCTTTTCTCAGCAAATCTACCGCGTCGTTAAATGTAAGTGCTTCAGTTTTTATGCCTTGCCACCAAGACGAAGCGTAACCTTCTAATAACAATGGCAGACTAACTAACGCGTGGCTGTCAGAAATATTTTCTGCCTCCTTGTAAACTACAATTGTCGCGATGAAGTCTTCGACTTTTGTTGTGTTCTTACCGCCATTGAAACGGGCACTGCATGTGCTAAATGTTGCATTTCTGGTATTTTGGCTAAAGTCAAGCGTTGCTCCCAGAACCCAATTTGGTTTAAACCAAACTTTTCTTGTTGAAGTTATAATTCTTACAAGAAATGTTTAATCAAAAAGTGTCGCTCGGACCTAGTTTTGGAGATATGGTCATCGGAAGATCGGGATATAGCTTTTATAAAAACCGATATAAGTTCTGAATCCCTTGATGGATTTCAAAAATGTTGATGTTATATGAAAGTTATTTTAACTGGCTACAAAATTATTTCGAAAAAGTTTAAAATCCAAGCTATGGTTTTCAAGAAATGGTGATTTTGTAAAAATTTTGACCAGTTTTTTTTTTTAAAAACTATTATAAATTCAAAAAATACCTTAATAACCTATAGCTGAGAAACAAAATATGGAAGCCTTATCTATTTTCCTTCATAAGGTATTCCATTTAAAGCTGAATTTGCATTAATAGGACATATTTTATAGAAAAACACAAATTAAGCTAAAGAAATTTTCATGAAATTTAGCAAATATTACAACAACAACACCACCACTAACAAAAGCAGCGCTAACAAAAACAACAACAGCACCACCACTAACAACAACAGCAATGTCTCAGAGAGACCATCCTATTGGGGGGCCAGGAATAGCAACCTTGACGACAATATCTGGCCTGGCGTTCGAGTCGTTATAATAACAACAACGATACCACCAATAACAAATACAATGACACCACTATCCACAACAATAACAACACCAACAATACAACCAACAACAACACTCACAAAACAAAAAACACAACACTAACAACAACAACATCAACAACACCAATAATAACACCAATAACAACAACCACCAACAGCAGCAACAAAAAGAACAACACAACAACACTAACAAAACAACAACACTACTAACAACATCAACAACACTAGCAAAACAACAAAACTACTACTAACAAATTTTTGCAAATTATTCAGTCAGGTTATATAACTTATTACAAAAAGAAGGTCTTAACCCCCTAACGGTGAACCACTCAATTTCTTTTAAAGATCCAGTAACTGATGACCACACAAATACGATTAAGGGTCTGTGGCGATATGTCAAAAACGCTTTGCATGTATTTAACAGAAGAAAACGATTTTACGAAGGATATATTGCAAAATTCATGTTCCTTAAAAAGTGAAAAGCAGAGGGGGTTGAGCCAATGGAGGATTTTTTAAAATATGAGGGAGAGTTGCATAAAGTCGTTTCCTATGAAGTAGAGAACGATGATGATGATATTGTTGTAGATGAAGACATCTTATAAAATAAAATACAATGTTAATTCTTCTATTTTTTTTTTTTTTTGGAAAAACCTTACAAATATAGGAAATCAGATACAAATGGCATAGTAAATAAAAGAAAATAGATTGGCCTTTAATGTTTTGTTACAAAAATTATGGATTGATGAGACGTTTTTTGGAAAAAATAGTGTTTTTTTTTTTAAAAACCTGGTCAAAATTATCTTAAAATCACCATATATCGAAACCTAAAACTCGGATTTAAAACTTTTGTACAAAAATTTGGTAGTTAGTTATAATACCTTTCATATGACACCAAAATTTTTGATATCCATCAAGGGACTCAGAACTTATACTTGTTTTTATAAAAGCTATATCCCGATCTTCCGAAACCAGATCTGAGCGACACTTTTTGTTTTTGCTGTTGTTGTTGTAATTACTTTCCAAAGCCATATTTTGGCAAAAAAAATAAATTTGGCTTTGGGAGCAACGCTTGACTTGTTCCATTTTGTCTGATATTCAGTATGTATGTATGTATTCTCCTTTAACTCCTAGGAGGAGCATAGGGCCAATATGAAATCTCTCCATTTGTCACGATCCCTTGCGATGACTTTGATCTCTTGCCACGATTTTCCCGATTCTTGGATTTCCTTTTCCAACGACCTTTTCCAGTTGGTTTTGGGTCTACCACGTCCTCTACTGCCTTGTGGATTCCACTCAAGGGCCTGGCGACAAACTTCGCTGTGTGGTTTCCGGAGAGTGTGACCAATCCATCCCCATTTGCGCAGCTTGATCTCGTTTGCTATAGCCTTCTGTTTGCATTTTTGATGTAGCTCGGCATTTGATATAGTGCGAGGCCACCAAACCTTTAGTATACGCCTTAAGCATTTGTTGACGAATACTTGCAGCTTGTTTGTTAGTTGTTCAGTAACAAGCCATGTTTCGCACCCATATAACAAAACCGATTTCACATTCGAATCAAAAATGCGCACTCTCGTTTTGGTGGATATAACGGATGAAGACCATATTTTGTTCAGTTGAGCAAACGCGCCTTTTGCTTTTGCTATTCTTGAGTTGATATCCTCTTTTGCTCCACCATCCATGGAGATAATGCTGCCTAGATACGTGAAGCTATCGACGTTTCCGATGTCATCACTGCTAGCTTTAAACGTGATGTCATTGCTTGCGTTTAGCTTCATGCTTTTAGTCTTGGATACGTTGATTTTTAGGCCGGCCTTTTGTGATCTCGTTTGCTATAGCCTTCTGTTTGCATTTTTGATGTAGCTCGGCATTTGATATAGTGCGAGGCCACCAAACCTTTAGTATACGCCTTAAGCATTTGTTGACGAATACTTGCAGCTTGTTTGTTAGTTGTTCAGTAACAAGCCATGTTTCGCACCCATATAACAAAACCGATTTCACATTCGAATCAAAAATGCGCACTCTCGTTTTGGTGGATATAACGGATGAAGACCATATTTTGTTCAGTTGAGCAAACGCGCCTTTTGCTTTTGCTATTCTTGAGTTGATATCCTCTTTTGCTCCACCATCCATGGAGATAATGCTGCCTAGATACGTGAAGCTATCGACGTTTCCGATGTCATCACTGCTAGCTTTAAACGTGATGTCATTGCTTGCGTTTAGCTTCATGCTTTTAGTCTTGGATACGTTGATTTTTAGGCCGGCCTTTTGTGATTCCAAGACAAGGTCTTCAATTTTGCTTTGCATATCTGAATGTTTGGACGATAAGAGGCAGATGTCTTCAGCGTAGTCGAGATCTTCCAGATGTTCGGTAAAGTTCCATTGAATACCCCTTTTGGCCTTATTAAGAGCTTTATCTAGGATATCATCAAGAACGATAAGGAAGAGTGATGGTGATAGTAAACACCCCTGCCGTACGCCTGGTCACACTGCATATTATTTTGTAAGAGGTTACGGGGACTTCTTAATAGAGGTATCGCAATACCCAACACTGAACACGAGTAACTTGCAGCTGTTAAATCTTTATAACTGAAGTGTGCCAATTTTTGTTGATTGGAGGATTGTGGAGTTTTTTTCGTTGGGCGCCAATGTAGGATTAAGGATATTGTTAATTATAATTTACATAAAATAACCCGATCCAAACCCGACATGCGTCGTTGTTTGTGTTCTAGGCTTTTTATGTTTTTTATTTTTATTATTTAATTCCTACCACTAGAGTCGGTTTCCCGTCTTCAAGTGTTTAGTGAATTATTGTTTTTTATTTTGTTTTATTTTTAGGTCCGCTTGGTTGTATTGGTTGTAAGAAAATTTAATTTTTATTTTTTTTTTATTTTTGAAAATATTTTATTTGATGTGATCTGTTCAACGACTTAAAATTGAATGAATTCAAATTCAGATAAAAATTAAATTATAAATTTTTCAAAATAACAAAATTCTCTTCGAATGAAATTGTTATGGAAACACAATAAAAATTATTCTAAAGAAATTTCCATAGAAACATAAAAAGTAAATTCGAACATTACAGTAAAGGCTTGATAATTATATCCAAAATCAAATTAATAATTTAAAAATAGTTGAAACAATGAAATCTAATTGAATTTAATAATAATAACTACAACATTCGTTACAAGCTCTATTTCTAAATTTACTGCCACTGTCGCAGTGCTACCAAGCAAACAAACGGAAAAAATAAGGGAGGCAACTATGTAATAATTAAAATACAAAAGAAAAACAGCTGACCACTGCTGCTACCGCTGACACTGCCACTGCTTTATTGTAAGTTCCACTCGCTATGTTGTAAAAATGAAATAGTCGCGTTCAGAGGACGCGCCACCATTCTCACTTTTACACCTTTTTTCCACTGGCATCGTTTTTCACATTATTCGTTTTTAAAACGAGATGCTTAAAATTGTATTTACACTTAAACTTATTGTTTTTGATGATACTAAATGAAAAAATAATTTTATTTTTTTCATACACTATTTATTTATGAAACTTTATGCATACATATGTATATTTTTGAATTCAATTACAAAACGCAATTGTCGGAACTAATGCTTGTTTCGCTCTGCTTTTAAGCAACTTTGCGTCTCTTCGGCCGTTTCAATTTAGCAAAGAGAGCCCAATGTCTACGGATTTTGTTTTGGCTGTTATTGTAATAATATATCTTGGAAAAATTGCGTTGTCATTAAGCTCGACATTTGTCAAAGCAGAAAAAGTGCAGGATTTGCGGCACAATTGCACAAGACAACATATCAACACTATGAGCGATGATACCAATTGTGCCTCTTCCGTTATAGGGGGTACACAATAGCGATCATGTTCGTCAGTAAAATGTGGCTGCTAACCACAAACCATTTTGTGGTTGACTGATGACTGACGAAAAATAGCCGAGTACGAACCAATAATGATTCCTTTTAGGGTTACACATCTTGAACAAGGCTAAATTTATATCTTCAAGCCCTTCTGGAGAACAGAACAACTTTTTTTATTTATTTTTTCAATAATGTCTATTTCTTTCGCGACCGAAAGAAAACACTTTTTAAACTTGAAAAAACTACTTTTTACTAAAGTTTAAAAGAATTGAATTTCGAATAAAAAAGAACGCACGGATTTCAAAATACGACGGTGTTTATTAAGCTGCGGTTGTACAAGTACAAGTTATCTTATGTTTTACATGGTTAGTTGGGAGCGAGAGGCGCAACCCAAAAATACGAAAACAAAGCAAAATAAAGAATTAGGACAAACTAAACGAACACCACTGTATCGACAGCAAAATACAGGGTGTTCGCTAGGTTTGGCGTAAACATTGCCGCCCAAATTGCAGGAATGCAATCAATGTCTACGTGATAGAGAAACAAAATTAAAAATTCATAAAATCAAAAAAAACTTCAAGTATGGTAAAGAAGAAAAAATTAAGTGATGAGTAAAAAAAACCAAAAAATAAATTTAAGGTAAAAAATAAAAAAAAAGAAACAGGTTAGGTGGGTGGGGAGTTACCAGGCCCCAGAGCCCGACAAGATCCACCCGAAGATGGTGCTCTGGGCGATGGGCTGACCAATCCCGGTTGGGAAGACGCCCGCTCGCAACACACGCTGGAACACTTCAACACCCAAGCGTAGATGGACCGGCGATGACTTGTAGAACTCTGGATCTGCTAACGTCATGTTGAAATACGGTTCGATAAGGCGTTCGCTCAACGATCGTGAGGGTGTCACAATCGTATATCGCTGCCGAACCCTGGCCATCACCTCTATAGATTCGCCAGACCCAGTGCATGGCCGAATCTTTAACGTGCACACCTCCTCCCCATTCATCCGAGATGTGCTCAAGCGCCATCGCTTGACGAGCTCTTCCGAGATGTATGTGCTCGGTGAACACCCATCTAAAATCGCCCGCTCTTTCCGAAGTTGGCCCTGTACCAACACGCGCACTACGGCTGTAGGTAAAAGTGTTACTGTGTTTTGTAGTGACGTTGCAGAGGGAGGAGAGGGGGACGACCGCCTCAAAACAACTGGCCGAGACTCCCTGTGCTGCCGATGACTCTGTGAAGAGATACCGGAGTCAGTTTGGAAGGAGGATTGACGGCAAGGCCTTACCTTTTGTTGACGCATTCGTTGAGCATTACGCCCACCGCGCCGGTATCCGGGCTTTGTACCGCCTTGGTTATCATCATGCAGCAGAGAATGATGATCGTCACCGCAGTGCTTGCACCGATGGCGGCTTCCACAATTACTGCGCGAGTGACCATCAGCCAAACAATTAGAGCAGATCCCGTTACGGAAAACTGCTCGTAATCGTCCAGCCAAGTCCTTCGACAGAAATTGGCGGCACCGCTGAAGGGTATGCCCTTTGAAGCACAATCGACAGTGGCGAGGCTGTGCTCTGGATGTCGATGCCACCTTAGCGTCAGAACAGACGCTTGGTTTCAGCGGATTGACTGCGACGACAGCGCTAGATAAAGCCGCTCTGGGAGGCGTACAACTACGCACAGTTTCAGCATCGCTAGTGTACATAGCGAGATCATCCGCAATATCGGAGACACTACTGTTCGACGACATTCTGTAAAGGAATGGTAAGGTTTATGGTTATGGGAAGAAAAGAGTACAACAAACAATAGGAGGTTTTTTTTTTATATATATGTTAGTGTGTAGTATTATTGTGACACCGGAAGTGCCACAAGTTTGACTATAGGCCGCGTAATGCAGCCTCTTTCGGTTTTTACATCCGCAACCCTGACGCGATTATCACTGCCAAGATAAACTTTCAGTATACGACCCAATCGCCATTCGTTAGCCGGTAAATTTTCATCCCGTATCACTACCAAATCGTTAACAGCGGAATCTTTCTGTGGAGTTTTCCACTTAACGCGTTTGTGTAACTCCTTCAAATATTCGTTTTTCCACCGACAGCAAAGATGTTGCTGCATTGCTTTTAGCTTTCGCCAGCGGTTAACGATTGATAATGGCTGTTCAGCTATTTCAGGTTCAACGGGGGAAAGTAGCGGGCCACCGACTAAGAAGTGGCCTGGAGTTAAAGGCTGAAAGTCTGAAGAGTTTCCAGTCATGGCACTTAGCGGACGTGAGTTTAAGCACGATTCGATTCGGTTAAGTAAAGTGGTAAATTCTTCGAAAGTGTATTTTAGGCTCCCAGCAATTTTCTTAAAATGGGTTTTAAATGATTTCACACCAGCCTCCCAGAGTCCTCCCATATGAGGAGCCCCAGCAGGAATAAAATACCAAGTGAACCCCTGATGCGCAAATTGTGTTACAACGGCATCATGTGCATTGCTAAGATATTCCTTAAAATCCTTTTTAAACGCTCTAGATGCACCAACAAAGTTGGTACCGTTGTCAGAATAAACATTAGCAGGGCACCCCCGTCTCGAAACGAAACGAGTAAACGCTGCTAAGAAGGTAGCGGTCGATAGATCACTTGTGGCTTCGAGATGAATAGCTTTTGTAGAAAAGCAAACAAACAAGCAAACGTACCCCTTAGTAATTCGACAAGCTCTGCCAGAATAACTTTTTATGTCAAACGGACCAGCGAAATCAATGCCAGTAGCCGAAAAAGGTCTCGACAAAGTGGTGCGTTCAGGTGGAAGTGCAGCCATAATTTGAGATCTTTGTTTTTTCATGTTTATTACACAAACCTTACAGTTGTGCAAAGTTGTCTTTACTAAGTTCTTTGCTCGTGGAATCCAGAACTGCGTTCGAAGAAGCCGAAGCACAAGCTGATTCCCCCCATGAAGAGAAATTTCATGGAAATCTTTGACCAAAAGGCGTGTAAAATGACTGTTATAAGGTAACAGGATTGGATGCCTTTCGTCATAAGTGAGCATAGGTGCAGAAGCCAGCCGCCCACCAACACGTAATAGCCCATCATGGTGAAGAAATGGGTTAAGAGTTAAAACTTGACTTTTCTGGTCAATGATTTGTTTAGTTTCTAACCGATGGTATTCATTCGGGAAACCAATTTTCTGACATAAAAGTATCAAACGAGTTTGAACAATCTTGATTTCGTCACTGTCTATAAACGTCGTTTGACGAGAGAAAGAAGTACGACGTTGCGGATGAGTGCGATTGAGGAAACGGAAGACATACGCCAAGACACGTAGTCCTCGTGGTAATGAAGAAAACCGTTCCAAAATATCGTCATATGCGGAAAAATAAGAAAAATGTACCTTAACAGTTTTCCGTTCGAGAGAAGTTTCTAAAACTGATGGTTGAGGTTGGCACTTCCAAAAAGAGCTTTCCAACGAAAGCCACGATGGCCCATGCCACCATAAAGCGTTGTCAACTAGTTCTTGAGGTGTTACCCCGCGGGTTGCTAAATCAGCAGGATTGTCATGTGATTCCACATGAAACCAATTTTGATTTCCCACTTTTTCTAACACTTTAGAAACCCTATTGGCAACGAAAGTAGCCCACGAGCAGGGAGGCTTGGACAGCCAAGCCAGCACAATTGTAGAGTCAGTCCAACAATAAAGACGATGACTCTTGATTTGCAAATTTGACACTAAAGTGTCAACCATATCAGCTAGTAGAGCTGCACCACAAAGCTCAAGTCGTGGCAAAGAAACCGTCTTGACAGGAGCAACCTTGCTTTTGGCATAAAGCAAATGCGTGACAATGCAATCATTTTGCCTGACACGAAGATAAACAGCTGCAGCATAAGCCTTTTCAGAAGAATCACAGAATGCGTGAACTTCGACATCAGAGTTTGGCGAGAAATTGACATAACGAGGAATCCTTATGTCGTTAATTTTCTCATAATCTTTCAAAAAAGATTGCCAAGATTGAAAACTGTGTGAAGGAATACATTCATCCCAACCTATTTCGTCCAACCAAAGCCGCTGCATAAGGATTTTAGCAGTCACCACTATAGGTGACAACCAACCTGCAGGGTCAAAAAGCTGAGCAATAACAGACAAAACTTCTCTTTTGGTATAAGATGCTTTGACCTCTAAACGTTTTGTGGTAAAATAGAATAGGCCTGAAGTCGCATTCCAGCGAACACCCAGTGCTTTGACACAACTTGCATCTTCGAATTGCAGAAAGTTTTCCGCTAAGAGATGCTCTACGGGAAGCCCCGCTAAAATGCTGGCTGAATTAGATGTCCACTTGCGCATAGTGAACCCCGCTGAATTAAGAGCCAAAATTAACTCGTCTCTAGCCTTCAGTGCACTTTCCACATCGTGTGCTCCTGCTAAAGCATCATCGACGTACGTAAAATGCCGTAAAATTTCCGAAGCAAGAGGATATTGCTCCTGAACATCATCTGCCAACTGCAGAATAGTTCGTATGGCTAGATATGGCGCGCAATTCACGCCGAAAGTGACGGTTTTAAGCTCGTAATCCTGAATTTCATCTTCAGGCGAGTTTCGAAAAAGAATCCGCTGATACCCAGTATGTTTGGGATCCACTAATATTTGGCGATACATCTGTTGGATATCCCCGTTAAAAACGTATTTGAAAAAACGCCACTTTAAGACCAACAATGTTAAGTCCGCTTGAAGAGTAGGACCTGCGTACAGGACATCATTCAAGCTCATCCCATTGGACGTAGGACTTGATGCGTTAAATACTACTCGAACTTTTGTAGTAGCTCTGTCTCGCTTAATCACCGCGTGATGCGGTAAATAATAGTGAGATGGCGAAGTTTCATATTTGGGGGGAGAAACCTTTTTCATATGACCCAATTTTAAGTAGTCATTTACTACTTCATCATATTCAACTTTGAGGCCAGGATTTTTGAGCAATCGAGCTTCGCCTCTAATAAATTGTTTTAGTGCGATACCTCGTGAAAAACCTAGATTTATTTCACTGGGGTAGCCACTTTTGAAAGGTAAAGTGACCATATATCGACCCCTTTCATCACGTTTAGTAGTCTGTTGATAACTTTCCTCACATGCCTTGTCAATAGGGGTTAAAAATTGCTTTTTTGGAAGCTCTTCCAACTCCCAAAAGCGTGCTATCTGTTGATCAACATCAACTTCAGAAAAATGTGACAAGCATGTGGTGAATGTTGAGATTTCTTGCTGAGGCATAGGCCCCGAAAATATCCAACCAAAAACAGTTTCTTGAGCTAAAAGAGAGCCAAGAATGTTGCGTTGGATTCCTTCTAGGATAATTGCGGGGTATAAATCGCTACCGATTAATACATCTATCGGACCACTTCTGAAGAAATGAGGATCTGCCAGCGGAATGTCAGGCAGCTTCTCAAAAGTAGAAGGATCAATGGAAGAAGATGGCAAATTTCCTGTCAAGCGAGACAGCACAAAAGCTGTTGCTTCAATTTGAAATTGTCTATCTCTAAAAGAGCTAATTATGATATCACAAGCTTGTGACACCTGCGCTGAGACCGTATGATTTAACCCAGAAACTTGAGCGTTAACGACTCGAGTAGGAAGTTTTAACAATTTTTGTAATCGCTCAGATATAAACGTACTTTCCGAGCCAGAGTCAATAAGTGCCCTGGTGGTGTACGCCCAACCTAGGTGACATATGGTCACCATGGCAGTACCAAGCAGTACCTGTTTGGTACTGGAGGAAAAACAAGTCTGAAGGTCATTATGAGTGGACTGTAATTGAGTAGAATGCGATTGAGTATTTGAGCCCGGGGGGTTTTGAGGAGAATTCGACTTGCTTGAGCCAACACTCGAAGCAGAAGAAGGGGTTATTGTCGAATTCCGATGCAATAATGTGTTATGACGTTGTTTGCACGTCGCACAATTATAATGGCTCTTACACTCTTTGACTTCGTGAGAATGACCTAAGCAATTGACACAAAAGTGAAATTTTCGTACAATTGCAAGACGTTCTTTTTGATCCATTTTTAAAAATTTTGGGCAAAATCTTAGCGCATGTTGTTCCGACGAACAAAGTTTGCAATTTGAAGAAACTACATTAACTTGGTAACTATTTACCTTTTTACCAGATGAATAATTCTGGCTCGATTTTGAAATTGAAGGTTGAGAGTTTTGTCGAGGTATCGCACCACTTGAGCTACGAATATCCGACACAGTTTCCAACGTTTGAAACCGACTGGTAAGAAAATCATTCAGTTGTTCCCATTTTGGAATTTCAGTTTTATTCACAACTGACTGCTCCCACAACGAAAGCGTGACCTCGGGCAAGCGAGTAGAACAAAGATACACAAAAATTGCATCCCAATTCTCAATATTAATGTTGTGTGTTTTTAAAGCAAAGATACAACCATTAATATCCCGTTGGAGCTTTTTTAGATCTGAACCAGATTCTTTTGGTACTTGAGGCAGATTGAATAAAATTTTCAATTGGCTGTTAACCAGAATACGTTTATTTTCGTATCTGTCACTTAAATCCTGCCAAGCTTGAGCAAAACCGCTGTTTGTCAAAGGAGATTTCCTCACAATCTCCTTTGCTTCTCCCCGCGTTTTCTGATTTAAATGGAAAAGCTTTTCCACATCATTCAAACGCTTATTTGAAATATAAATGGCAGTGAACATGTCCCTAAAGGATGGCCATTTTAAATAATCCCCGTCAAACACCTCCGTATCGCATGGTGGTACAGACATGCTATGGCCACTTGAAAGTTCAAGGTCCCCAGTACCTTTAGGCCGAGATTTCTCAGCTTGAGAAAGCTCAAAAATTTTTGCCGCCACCCGGAGGTAAGATTGATAGCACTTTCGATACTTTTGTTTCACAGCATCCAACTCCGAAACATCCTCATCTGATATCTTGTCTAAACAAGTATCATATGTTGCCTTAACACCCTTCCATTGAGCTTTTAACTCAGTACTTTGTGCTTCAAGGGAAAATGGATCGTGCGTTTGAACAGCCTGGAAATCTGTTTCAAACTCCATTAATGAATCGGATAGACGAATAAACATTTTTAAATGCGACATTATGATTTTATTTCTATTTTTTATTTACTTATGCCACGTAAATAAATTTCACTTTAATTTAATTTAATTTAATTTCGTTGAAAGCAAAAAATAATTCACAAAAGGCACTCCTTGAACGCAAAAAAAAATTAAAATTTACAAAAGCACTCGTTGAAAGCAATAAAAATTACACAAAAAATACTCGTCAACGAAAAAAAACTAAAAAAATATAAATTTGAATTAAATTGAGATTGGCAACAAAGCAAAAAACAAATCAAAATGTCACTGAAGTTTAAAAAAAACCTCAAGAAAAAGAATATTCCGATTCACGGCTACAAAAAAAAAATGTACGAAGGCCACAACAACAACACTGCTATAGTTGAAAAGAAAAAATTAATATATCGATCAAAAAATTTCAAATGATACAAATTAAAAATTATATTTTGGTCAACAAAAATAATGTACACACCCTAATGTACAACTTTTTAGCAAAACAACAATTTTCTTGAGATGTCAAAAAAAATTATTGCTTCCACCCCAATGTGCAACTGGTTTGTTCGTATGTATGTATTCACATAAAACAAACCCAACAGAAAATTAATATGTATGCACGTACGTATAGCTGCAAGCAGAAACGATGCTTTTAGCTTTGGTCAGTACGTACACGACACAAAGAGGAGACCAAAAATTGCATGTAAATATGTAAATATGTATGTAATTCGGCTTAGCGAAAAACAGTGGTTTTACATAAAAAGAGCTTAGATTTTTTCACGGTTAGTTTGTCTCTCAAAATAAAAATTTTCTATGTACACACAAACAACTTTATGTGTATAAATTTAAAGGCGCTAAAAATTTGAGACAGGTCAATGTCTATATAACTCAAGCCTTGGAAAAAAAGTTTACATAAAGTACCCAATATGTACTGTATATGTATGTATGTCTGTATATACTTTTTTCCCGCGCTCAAAATTTTAGCACTTTTGTTTAAAAAAAAACCAACGTTTATTTATATTTTATTTCGCGACCGAAATAAAAAATCACTTTAGACAAACTTTTTAATTTTTATTTTAAAAGACAAAACTTGACTACGAAAAAATTAGCAAAATTTAGCACTTTTTTCAAATTTTTTTTCCGCTACCGAAAAAAAACACTTTTTAAAAAGAATTGAAAACCCACTTTAACCGAATCGAATAAAAAAATTAAAAGATTTATAAAAAACCGAGATTTTTGTCAAACTTTTCTTCCCTTAACATAAACAAATTCAAAACACATACCTTTAGATTAAAAAGTTATTGAAAAAAAACACTTTTTAATTATGAGCTGCAAGCTGCTGTTGTTGATGATGCTGGTGCTGCTGTTGGTGGTTAAGTTGTTGATGCAGGTTATATCTCTGGAGCTCAGGAACCACTGCACTTAATCACTTATATATATTTTAAAAATATATATGTTTTATTAAATAATTTAAAAATAAATTATTTAATTAAATTTTCTAAATTTTAGAAAATTATTTTTGGTTTTTTGTAAAAACACAAACACTCGCGCGGAGTTCTTATCGACGGTTCGAATGGACCAATATTTATTTCGCGACCGAAATAAACACTTTTTCAAACTTTATAAAAACACTACTTTTTATAATAAAGTTGAAAAATACTAAAAAACTTCGACTGTTCGAAAATTTAAGAAAACGCACGGGATTCGCAATTGAGACGCTGTTTATTAAGCTGCGGTTGTACAAGTACAAGTTATCTTATGTTTTACATGGTTAGTTGGGAGCGAGAGGCGCAACCCAAAAATACGAAAACAAAGCAAAATAAAGAATTAGGACAAACTAAACGAACACCACTGTATCGACAGCAAAATACAGGGTGTTCGCTAGGTTTGGCGTAAACAATGTCAAATTAAAAACTCACCACATTCACAATTTACTACATTATACACATTATCACCAGTTTTTGATGACTCGTTTTTGTAGAAAACCGCTTCCCATGTGTTTTTGTTTGACGTATTATTTGTGTGGACCACCAGCCGCTGGCTCCCGGAAATAACGCCAGAAAGTTTTTTGGAAATAACGTCAGAAATTTTCTGGCATTAATTTTTGGAAATAAAGCAAAAAACTAATTAGGATATAACGCCAGAATTTTTGAAAATAATGCCATAAGAAATAACGCCATAGGAAATAACGCCATAGGAAATAACGCCATAGGAAATAACGCCAGAAAAATCTACATATAAATTCAGGCGTTTCTATTTTATTTTGGAAATAAAACCAAGAATTTGTTGGATGTATACACTTGATTGTGTAAACGACCCTATCAAAACTAATAGGGCTATTCTGGCTAAGACAGCAGAAAGTTTTTCTGAATACATGTCAGAATTACTTTCTAAGATTCCCGAAGACATTCGGTATTCTGGCGCAGAAATCTTTTAGAAAAAGCTCATAAATTCACCACACAAAAGCTTTCGTGGTGAACTTGTCAAATTTTGCAAAATAACATGATTGAATTGCTCTGGTTGCAGCGATAACAAATGCTGCTTCTTCTTAAACTACGAAAATGTCAAAATTCTTTGTTTTGATTCTAGACTTTTGACAGATAGCAAGGCAAGATGCCTTGTTCCATTTTTTATTTTGACATGCAAAATAAGTTCTTGCGCGCCGCCATATAATATTGTGCAGAAATTGTTGCTACATGTTTTTACACAAACTTTTCTTTTATTTTGTAACTATTAGAACAAATATTAAACCAAAATAGTTATAATTTTGTTTTTCCCTTTATCATTATCACTCACACAAACAAAAATTTAACAACTGCCAAGTCTTAGGCAACAATTTTACTTTAAAAACTGTTGTTGTTTTTTTTATATTTTTTGGAGCAAATAGGGCTCTTAAAATTAATTACAACACCAACAACAGAAAGTTCTGGTCAAATCTACTTTCGGAGATATAGCCATCGGAAGATCGGGATATAGCTTTTATGAAAACCGGTGAAAGTTCAGAATCCCTTAATAGATTTTAATAATATTGGTGTCATATGAAAGGTGTTTTAACTGGCTATAAAAACGATTTGGAAAAGTTTTAAATCCGAGTCATGGTTTTGGAGATATGGCGTATTTTCAAAAATGTTTACCAGTTTTTTGTTTTTAATGCACTATTTTTCTAAAAATGTCTTATTAACAAAAATGGCATATGAAAGGTAATTTAATAAGCTACAAAACTGAACACAAAATTTACTAAATCTGACTCGTAGTTTTCGAGATATTATGACTTTTCTGAAATTTGGGCCGATTTTTTTTCCCACAGTAATTTGGCATAAGAGTAGGGGTAAGTGGGCGGCTTCGGCCGCATCTCCGGATTTAAGACTCCCAAAAATCCACTTCACGACGGTCTTCGGCCGCGGATCAGTCTATAATATATCCATCACCTAGTTTGCTAGCAAAATTCCAAATTTCCGATGTTGTTGTTGTTCATGAAAATTTCTGTGTCTTACTTTTTTGTTTTCCTATAAAAAATGTGCTAATGAAGGAAATGAGGTAAAAATTGCATATCAAATCGAATGAAATTGATACGGATTCCATAATTTGTTACAAAAACTATAGGTTAATCAGAAATTTTTTGGAAAAATAGTGCTTTGAAAATAAAAAAACTGGTCAAAATTTTTGAAAATACGCCATATCTCGAAAATATTGACTCGGATTTAAAATGTTTGTACAACAATTTTGTAGTATGTTAAAATACCTTTCATATGACACTAATAATATCAAAATCCAGCAAAGGGTTCCGAACTTATATCGGTTTTTATTAAAGCTATATCCCGATCTTTCGATGGCTATATCTCCGAAAGTAGATCCAACCAGACATTTTTGATTATATAACATTAAGTCCAGCTGTTTTATGATAAAAAATTATAAACAAGCAATAAAATAAAATTTTTCATAATTCTTCACTTTTCACATAATAAAATCCTGACAGCAAGCAACTAATAGCTTTAAGATCGCTCAAAGACCTCCTACGTAGCAGGTATTAAAAGTCGTATTCATAAAGACGGAAAAGAGCTTTCTAAATGCAACCAGAATACCAAAATATTTTCGTTACTACTTTCGTAGCAGTGAAGACTGTGGTGAGCTGTTTGACAGCTCTAATATTGACGCCAGTATAGCCCTATAAATCTGAAAATACAATCTGGCATCACTGTCTTGTTGTAGTTGAGTTTACTTTTATCTTTCTTGGCTTCTTGTGAAGTTCAAATAAATAATTAAATACAAAACGCACGTATATTTTCTTTGATTGGTTTTTGCTCACACGGACAACAGGTTATGGGCCCAGAGCTGTCTGTGCGCAATCGAATTGAAATCATCAAGTTATCCTTTTAAATTATTAATTAATAGTGCAAGTGTTCTCGCAGTTTTGTTGTTGCTGCTTTGTTGTGACAACACTTGCTGCGAATTTCATTTTACTGTTATTGGTGCCGCTTGCTACGTTTTTTTTTTTATTGTTGACGCAGGTTGCTGTGATCGTTTCTTTTCAAAAATGGAAAAGAAACGAAATATCAAGGTTTCCAACGGCGAAAAATATAGCTTGTGGAAATTGCGTGTGCGCGCTCTACTAGCAGAATAGGATATGGTAAAAGTTATTATTGAAGAGACGCCTACTTAAATTACAAATGGACTCTTTTCTTGGATTTGCAAAACTTGAATACTCAGCAAAAGAAATTTTTGTGAATTTAGATCGCATATACGAACGGAAGAGTCTTGCAACGCAATTGGCCATTCGGAAAAAGCTACTAGCATTGAAACTTCAAGGTGATATGACTTTGTCAAAACATTTCACCATTTTTGACGACCTTATTGCGGAGCTTCTAGCTGCAGGTGGAAGATTAGAAGAAGCTCACGTTACCTTCATTATATGATGGAATAATAACTGCAATCGCAACACTTGCTGAGGAAAATTTAACTTTAGCATTTGTAAAAACAAGACTCCTTGATCAAGAGGTGAAAATCGTTACTGAGAGCCATGATACTAGTGCAAAGGTGCTTCATGTAGAAAACAAATATATGCCAGCAGAAAGGAACAATTGGAAGAATTCTCGAAAATATCGTCAAGGCCAATTTAAAGCCAGAAGTTTTCAAAGTGGTAATAAGCAAATCAAGTGCTATTTTTGCGGAAGGAAGGGTCATAAAAAGATAGTGTTTTCACTACAAGAAAGTACTTCAGAATGATAATAAAAAAAAACCGTTCAAGCTGTACAGTTGCCTGAGCCGTCATCATCAAATGCTGCAACCTCTGGTTTTGCCTTTATGGTTGGTGATTGCTGTATTGAGGATGTCAATAAAGGTGTCACTTTTCTTCTGGATTCCGGAGCATTAGATCAGCTCATCAACAGTAGTGACTTAACCGGTGCTTTCATCGAGCTGCAGATACCAACAAAAATTTCCATTGACAAGAATGGATCTTTCATATCTGCTACAATGAAAGGCAACATTCGAGTCGTTACCAATATGGGAATGGAAGGAGTACTTGAGGATGTTCTTTACTTTCCAGATGTGCCATACAATTTACTATCAGTGCGCAAGATGCAGGAGGCTGGTATGACTATTATTTTTGATAAAAATGGTGCAGAAATTAGAAAAGATGGTAAAACCATTATTAATGGTAAACCTTTGAATAATTTGTTTAGTGTCCATTTTAATTTAATTTCTTATAGTCAAGCAATAGGTACTATAAATAATAATTACACTATGCAACAGCCAAATCTCCCAGTGAACGCCACTATCCATTTCATATGTAAAATGGGCTGCTGATTCCGAAAATCGCATTAGTTCTTTTTTCGTGTCGTTTTCGAGATATCGGTCATTTTCTGTTTTCGGACCAAAAAAAAAGATAGTTCCATTTAAATATAAATATCTTAAGAACTAATGTTTGTATTCAAACGTATTATATGTCATATTAAAGGTAATTAAATTACCTACAAATGATTTTCATATCACTTTTTTGTTGGTTTGTTAGTTTCGGTGAAATAAATTGATTTCTAAAAAAAACATTTTTTTTTTTTCGAAAAAATTAACAAAAAATCAAAATCAACTGCAGATTTATACGAGAAGAAATAACGTTTTCATATTTTTTTTTTGTTTTTGTATCATAGACTATATATTTGTGAAGAAAATAAGATACCACTTAAAAAAATCTATGGGAAAATGCAAAAGTTGTATACAATTCATTGATAAATTACTAAAATGCGTTTTTGCCTATTTTTTTCGGTTTTTTTTAGTAAACTGTCGATAATTTGAAACTTTTTGTAAAACACATGAGAAAATCCAAAAAATTCTTAAAGTAGGCGTTAAAAAAAAATACCCGTGTCTCGTCGTTTTTCTCCATCACGTCAGATTTTTTTTTAATCGATTTTTGAAGTTTTTTAATCCACTGTACATGAAAAAAGCAAAAATAACGCATTCTTGTGTTAAATCGATGCAAATAACTATATGATCCTTAGATTTGAGGTGTATCATGTGTTCAGTAAACTTATGCAGGATATTACGAGGAATATTTTTGTAGACAATTTTAACCCTCTAGAACCCCCACATGTAGGTCTTTTAACCTAAATAAGGGGGGTCAAAATGACCCACATGTAAGGGTCTTAGAGAAATCAATTTATTTTGCCGAAACTAACAAACCAACCAAAAAGCGATGTGAATATCATTTGTAGGTAATTTAATTACCTTTAATATGACATATAATAAATTTGAATACAAACATTAGTTCTTGAGATATTTATATTTAAATGGAACTATTTTTTTTTTTTTTGGTCCGAAAACCAAAAATGACCGATATCTCGAAAACGACACGAAATAAAAAAAAAAATAATGCGATTTTCGGAATCAGCAGCCCATTTTACATATAAAATGAATAATGGCATTCCCTGGGGAAAAATTTTTTACTCATTTGTTGCATAGTGTTATCAACTGTGGCATCAGCGTTTGGGCCATATTGAAAAATCAAAATTTTTAGAACTAAAAAACAAGCGTATGGTTAATGATATTGATCAAATAGAGGAAATAACACCAAATGATAGTTTGTGTGAAGCTTGTATAAATGGTAAACAAGCAAGATTACCATTTAATAAAAAGAAAAATAAAAGTTTCGTAATGAGACCATTATTTATTGTACACTCTGAAGTGTGCGGCCCAATCACTCCTGCAACAGTTGATAATAAAAATTATTTTGTCTTTTTCATTGATGAAAAGACCCATTATTGTGTTAAATATTTAATCACTTATAAATCAGAAGTATTTTCTGTTTTTAAAGATTATATTGCTAAAAGTGAGGCACATTTCAATTTAAAAATTGTTAATTTGTATTCTGATAACGGAGGGGAGTATTTATCAAATGAAATGAAAGAGTATTGTGTTGATAGAGGCATAAGTTATCACTTGACAATTCCTCGAACTCCTCAATTAAATGGTGTAACCGAACGCATGGTAAGAACCATTACAGAAAAAGCTCGTTCGTTGATATTACACTCAAAAAAATATGGCGGTAAAAACAACAAATTTAACAGTAAAAATAATTGTAAAAACAGTCAAAAAGACTCCCATTACTTTTACAGTCATTTTAACTGGAAATTGTAGGTTATTTTTTTTTTACTGTCTCTTACAATTTATTGCAACCGACAGTCAAAAATTACAGTCAAATAACAAAAACTGTTTTTTATTAAATAACTGTAATTCACAGTTCTTTAAACGGTTTTACAGTCAAAAATTCAATTACTGTTTTTTTCTAGATTAACTGTAAATCACAGTTATTTAAATGGTTTTACAGTCAAAAATTCAATTACTGTTTTTTCTAGATTAACTGTAATTCACAGTTATTTTAATAGTTTTAAAGTCAAAATTAAATAACGATTTTTTTTTTTTTATTTTATTTTATTTATTGATTTATTCATCTAATATAGCTTAAATTTTATAAAAATTTATTTAAAATAGTTTGTGACATAAAAATAAAATATACCAAATTCCTCCCGCGTACTTGGCGAGGTAGCTTAAGAAGGAAATGTTAAATAATATGTGAGCAAGTTAACGTTTTAACAAGAAAACTTAAAAGAAAACAATCAATGCATATTACAAATTAAGTTGGAATAATTGAATCGCTGGCTTTTGAAATACCACATGTTACAAAATGTATGTATTTAGTAAAAAATTATTTAAAAGCTGAAACTATTGATAATAATAGAAACTTTAAGTGGAAATACATAAGTTCGAAAAGTTTTATCAATAATTGAGTTTGGTTTTCATCACACTTGTAGGGATTTTTGATGAAAATGTTGAGTCACATGAAAGATAGTATCAGAATCTTTTTTGTGGAGAATTTCACGGTCTACAAATAACATTAGGGGTATTCACGATCTGGAGTAACGTCCTGAGTAACGGAGTAACAGGGTAACAGTGCACAACTTCAACAACAAAATATACGTAAGTTACTCTGTTACTCTTTTACCCTTTAAGTCAAGCTATTTTCTAGTGTAAAATAATCTTACACTTTTGCCTTTTTTTACCATTTCTATTTCTATAGAAACTTTTCAACTTGTTTATTATTGAGAGACAATTTTTGTTCATAAAAAATAAAAATTAGAATGAGAGCAAAATATTAATTTAAAATTTTTTTTTTTTTTTTTTTGTTTTCAGTTAAAATTATTTTGATAAGCAAAAAGAAAATATACGTGCAAAAGTATTGAGTATGCTCTCAATTCAGAGTAACCGAGTGCACTTTTACCCTGTTACTCAGCTCGTTACTCCAGATCGTGAATAACTCCCCTGCAGTAAAAATATGTGACAGTCCACAAAAAATACTAGTTCGCGGTTACTACTAGCTTAAAACTAGTTAAAAAGGGATGCAGTGGAGGCCAGTTCGATCTCAGTTTGTAGTTTGTAAGCGCAGAGAAATTTGAATCGTGACGAAAACAAATTTAAATTTTTGTTAATTGCTTTTGAAATAATTTTTTTCTGTCAGATTGTTTTGCGTCAAAACACATTGTGTTTAACTTTTCAAGTAAAATTATAAAAAACAGCATAAATATGTATAAAATATGGAAATAAGATAAACAACAAAGTAAGTAATTTTACAAGAAGTTTTATTTTTAAATGGTATTTACAAAAAATTCATTGTTTTCCTCAATAGTTCTCTGCTCTAAGGACCGGTTTTCTTAAATATTTGGAAGCAATTTTTGAGTTAAAGGGAATTTCAGCCTGCAAACTTTTAAAAACTTTTTCAAATTAATTGTAGGTATAGTTCAAATCAAATATTCCAAAATGTATGGCTTTTGTTATATAAATTTCTATATCTACTTCCAGATGCAATTTATTCGATTTTGTCTCCCTCAGATCAAAAGAATCAAGTTTATGAAACGTTTCAGGCAGCAAAAAAGAGGCACTTTAGAAAGGTATCTAAAGAGCATAAATACTTGATTAACCCTTTAACTGTTTAATTATTTTCCATCGAAGACGAGTATACTCGACATAAACAGAGTAAAATGTTTCTGCCTGTAAAAGTAAGCAATTATGATCAAAAGTTGCGTGTTGGTTTCTTAAAAAATATATATTTTTATTCGTTGTTAACAAACAAAATTTATTTCATTGACAAAAAAAATATCACATAAAATCGTTTTGTAACGGTACTTCCTCAGAATTTGTTATTTCAGCTATTGTGAATTAAAATAACTAAGGTTGCCAGACTAACGAATATTCTAAAATGTACATTTTTTAAAAGATCTTTATTTGCCCTTTTTCAGAAAAAAAAATTACAGTTGATTCGTTTAATAATAATACGAATGCGATTTTTTTTATCTTCACGACGAGTATACTCGACATAAACAGTTAAAGGGTTAAAAAATATGTATAACATGTATTAAATGATATTTTACTTTATTTTATTTATGTTTAGAAAATAAAAATTGATATAAAAACAAAATTATTTGAAAATGTTTTCACTATATACCACGTGCATTACTATAAGAGGACTACACACAAAACAACTGGTTCAAGACTAGTTGTTAAGTGACTACTTCCATACCACAACTAGCCCCGGACTGGTGTAGAAGTAATGCATAAGGGGCCAATTGAAGTTTCGTAGGACATCAACACACAAAAAAGAACAGTTGCTTGTATGCAAAAGTGATTGAAGTCGGACTAGTACTGGTTGGTAGAGGACTAGTCAATGGACTACTCTTTAACTAGTCCATTTGCCGGTAGGGTCTATTGATTTATATTAACGAAAGAGTAACTGTTTCGGATATATTCAATAATGTCGAATTTTTGGACTTTTCACGGTTTTTAAGAATATTTTCTAAACGGTTACTTTTTCGTTAATGCAAATTAATGTTATTTGTAGAACGTGTAATTTTCCACAAAAAAGATTCTAAAAGTTTTAATCGTGTGATTCACCATTTTCATCAAAAAGCCTCCCAAATGAAAAGTAATTGAAAACACACGGAGTAAGCAACAGGCCTGAATGATTAATTATGGCGTATTTACATTTTATTTTTGAAATAATTTCGGCATAAAATATACAAGAAATAAAAATTATTAAAATATAATCATGAAACGTGGAAATTTAAAACGATGTGTTCAAAAATCCCACATATTACATGCAGGATATGGGGGGTTTCTGCCCTCACTGGAATTTTTTAGCCTTGAAAATCACAAAAATCTTAATAATTACGGTTATGTGGGTATATTCGAAAAAAGACAAAATGCAACATGAGGTTTCATTAACCACCGATTTAATTTTTATTAGAAAAATTCATTTTGTTAACTTTTTTAAAGTTATCTTAATTATTTTATCTGTTTTCTTTTTTGGTACGCAAAAATGTCATTGTCTTACACAATAAATGTGACAAGTGTGCGTTATACAGCTTCCATTCTTATGATACTACCGAACAGCAACCTATGATGTTTCATTACGAAGAGATTCCATTATTTGAGTTACATTATTACGCCGCATTTTTTGTGGCATAAGTACGATTTTGCGTTGTGATTCATGCGTTGAGAAGAAACCCATTTTCTTTCCTTTTTTTAAGAACGGTCTGTAAATTTGATATCAGATATTTCATTCCAAAGGTATGTCCATTGTACCTATAAAAACAATGTGTATATTTCAATGAATCAAACATTAATAAATTCGAATTGAAAAAGAAAACATACCGTCCATGTGTCAAAGGGATAATTTTTAGTAACATAAATAATTCGATGATTGGTAACAAGCAGAAATTCATTCTTTTGCACGATCTCTTCACAGTGCACAAAGAGTCGGTGTTTGCATATTTGCCTTTTTCTATTTCTCTGTTTGTAAGAAAAAAGTGTGATGAAAATTTAAAAAACAATCCAAATTTGAAATATTAATGTAAAAATTAATTTACCTAAATATTTACCTAAATATGTTGCCATTAGCCTCATCGCGATTGTACGGACGTAGCACCATATCTTAATATATAAAACGTGGTGGACGCAAGCGATGTACATTTTCCCGTCTCTGTAGCACGCTTTACTGCATCAAAGCTGCCACTTGCGAAATCAATTACACCAGCTCTGGGACGTGCAACCAAACCAATGGCACCTTTACCGAGACCCTTAAAGAAACCGCCAACGCCTTCTTCTTTAGCGCCAGCTACAGGTTTAGTTACAACACCAGTGACACCGTCAAAGAAATCCTAATATTAAAATTAAAAATTATAAAATAATATTAATTGTTTTTAGGGACAGATAATGATTAACAATATTGGCTACCAAACAAGCATGGATCAGATGATATTGTTGGTTTAAGCTTACTGTTCAGTGTGTTGATGTAAAACACCAACAAAATTACAAAAACAAGGCAAAAAGCATAAGAGAAAAACAAAAAAAATTTATTGCAAGGTTGGTTTTTCGTTAAGTTTCAATGTCCACTGATCAATGAAACGTTACGAAAACGAGCCTTACAATAAAAATTTTTTGTTTTTCCTTGTTTTAAAAGTAATGTTGGTGTTTTTTATTGTAACACATTGAACAGTAGGCTCAAACCAACAATGTCATCCGATCCATGCTTGTTTGGTATCTAATAGTGTAAATCATTACCTGTTCTTAAATAATTTATTTTATTTCAACGTATATGAGTCGTTGTTTCTTACCATGACATCTTTTGCCGCTACGTGCAATGCCTTCTCAGAAATTGGCTGGCTTTTTGTTCATAGCCTGGCGGCGTTTTTTCTGATATTTAGCGTCAAATGTCAACGCAGCTAATCCTTTGCCAGCAGCACCAGTAATCCTAAAAAAATTCATAACATTTATAGCTGCGTTTTATATGTATTTTGTGAGCGAAATGCTTGTTTATATACATACTTTGATACTGCACCTGCTGCACTACCAACTGTATGACCAAACAATGACTTTACACCTAAGACAAGACCCTCAGCAAATTCTTCAGGTCCTTGTGTAGCACCCTAAAATATTGTTACGAAATTTCCTGTCTCTATGACGATAATTTTAATCTCTTACTGTTTTCTGAGTTCGATCACTGGATTGTGTAGCAATCAAAAACACACACTTTATTTAGTTATAAAATGGTTTATTTAAATCACAAATGTTTATTTTCACACGGTACAATTGTTTATTTCACTATTTATTACATTCAAAATCTAATATCACAATAAGCTCTTTATTTACTTTCACTGGCACTGTGTGTACAACTTTTTCGCTTTATTGCTTAAAATCAACTGTGTTGCAACTCTCATGAACAGCTCCTTTTATACCCGGATGAACGTTCTAGAATTGCATTAGCGAAACATCTGGCAACATCTCGTTGATTCTTTCGGCTAATAGTTTCCTGACAAAACTTGGCATCACTGTCAAGTACTCTTGTGACGTCGCTGGTTCTGTTCTCGAAATGTCGCGAAGTTTCTTTTCATGTGTTGTTATTTTTCGTCACAATATGCATATCGTTTGTTTATTGTTCTGTTAGCAAAAATATTTGTATTACAAAAGCATACCTGGAATGTTTCATAGAACAAATCTTCGACACCTTTTTTAATTCCAAGGACCAGGCTATATGGATTACCTAGCACATCAAGAAAAAATAAAAATTAGCCGAATTTTTTTTTGATATGTTAAATTGATTACTGAAGCTTCAACGCATGCTTCTTTACTGAGAGAAGCAATCCTGGTCCACACATTTAGTTTTGGATCATAGCATTCAGCTAAATCCAAACCCAAACATCCAAAATTATTGCGACCTCCAGCAACATACAATTTTTCGTTTAAAATCGCAGCACTACTACTTCGTCGACTATCATTGGTGCTACTTCGCTCCATGTGTTTGTTTTTGTATCATTTTAACGTTGCTTGGACATGGGCTTAACATCCCTTAAAAAGTCATTGCTGAGAGATTTATACAGATAACAGTATTTAAAGGCACATCAAGTTTACAACCTCCAACTATAAAGATTTCATAGTCTATAATTGCAGTATCAAACAAAGAGCGATTATCCAAATTTTCCAACCACTCCATCCACCTATAATCGTAAGTGTAACTCCAACACCTTGTACCAGTGTATATAAAATGCCTGGAAACGCACTGTTCTTGCTGTGAATGTTGTTCCACCAACTCCGCAAGTGGTCTTTCAATATACTCCACATTCATATTGAAAAATTTGGCAGCTTGCTCATCAGTGATCGAATTCGAATCGAAGAAAAAGTAAATTAACTTTAAAATAGAATTCCTGTATTAGCACACTACGTATTTAAATTTTTTTACTGTCGAATTGGGTAAAATACGATTTGTATTTTACAAATGAAATTGAGTTTGGAAATGACGTTTCGGCATAAGCAAGGGTGCGTTCACATTGCCGAATTTTTAGCGACTTTTATTTGCTAAGCGCACGTACTTTAGAGCCTGGACACACGGCAGACAAAATAGTTGCGCAACTATCTTGTCTTGATCGTGTTTGTACACCAAATCGCTCGTGTGGTCGCTCTCATATGCCGCAATGTAGAATCGGATAGCTGCCCAACTATCCTGTCTGGCTCTTAATCGAGAAATTTATTAATTGAAAATAAAATTCACAGATTGTTTTCTTTTTTTATTTCTTTCAAATAAATAAACAAATTTGTTAAATTTTACACAAGAAAAGACTAGCTAACTTAGATAAATAAAATTTTTATTTTATCAAAGTTTTTTAAAGGGAAACTGTTTGGCCGCGCTAAAGGTAAAATTTTAAAGTCGCGTAATAATAATTCTCAAAATTTTTGGCGACGTATTAGATATGTGACTGATTTTTATCTGAAAATAAAAGTTTTTTTGACTGTTAAAAACCGTAAAATTCCGTCATTTTATCTCTCTTGAAATGACTGTAAAATTTAACTGCAAAATGTATTTTACTTACCTTACACAGTAAAAATAAAAATAACTGTCAAATTACAGTCAAAAATGTATTTTCATAGAAAAATTACTATTTTTACATTAAAAAATGACTACAACTGTAAAATTCAAAATTGACTGTAAGTTTTGACTGTTACTTTACCTACAAATTTTTTTGAGTGTATAAATCAAATAACAGCTGAACTGCTAAAAGCATGTCCCATTACATCAGCTAAGATTCTTCATCCTCTGATTTCCAGAATCTGGAGCGAAGAGCGTTTGTCAGAAGATTGGCTACATGGTATGCTAGTCAAATTGCCGAAAAAAGGTGACCTAAGCGAGTGCCGAAGTTATAGATGAATAACTTTGCTCTCAGTACCATCAAAAGAACTGAAAAAAGTGCTTCTAAACAGAGTACGCGAAACACTTGATTCGGCCATCCGAAGGCAAGAAGCAGGATTCCGGCCAAACCGATCATGCGTGGATCAAATCAACACCCTTAGAATAATTGTCGAGCAATCATTTGAGTGGCGTGTTGCACTTCAACTTGTCTTCGTAGACTATAGCACTGCCTCCGACAGTGTCTCCAGAGAAAGCAACTGGGTTTCACTGCAGCGAAGAGGTATTCCCGCAAAGGCCATAAACTTAGTACGTGCACAATATGAAGGCTTTAAATGCAGTGTGTTACACAACGGGTTGTTGTCACCGTCATTCACCACTAATTCAGTCGTACGGCAGGGGTGTTTACTATCACCATCTCTCTTCCTCATCGTTCTTGACTATATCCTAGATAAAGCTCTTCATAAGGCCGAAAGGGGTATCCAATGGAACTTTACCGAACATCTTGAAGATCTCGACTACGCTGACGACATTTGCCTCTTATCGTCCAAGCATTCAGATATGCAAAGCAAAATTGAAGACCTTGTCTTGGAATCACAAAAGGCCGGCCTAAAAATCAACGTATCCAAGACTAAAAGCATGAAGCTAAACGCAAACAGGAATGACATCACAAGAATAGCAAAAGGCGCGTTTGCCCAACTGAACAAAATATGGTCTTCTTCCGTTACAACCACCAACACGAAAGTGCGCATTTTTGATTCGAATGTGAAATCGGTTTTGTATATGGGTGCAAAACATGGCTTGTTACTGAACAACTAACAAACATGCTGCAACTATTCGTCAACAAATGCTTGAGGCGTATACTAAAGGTTTGGTGGCCTCGCACTATATCAAATGCCGAGATACATCAAAAATGCAATCAGAAGACTATAGCAAATGAGGTTAAGCTGCGCAAATGAAGATGGATTGGTCACACTCTCCGGAAACCACACAGCGAAGTTTGTCGCCAGGCTCTTGAGTGGAATCCACAAGGCACTAGAGGTAGACCCAAAACCAACTGGAAAAGGTCGCTGGAAAAGGAAATACAAGAATTGGGAAAGTCGTGACAAGAGATCAAAGTCATCGCAAGAGATCGCAACAAATGGAAACGTCTCATATTGGCCCTATGCTCCTCCTAGGAGTTAAAGGAGAATACATACATACATAGAATATGACTTCAAACCAATCGTTATACACCCAATTCTTTTTTTCTTTACACCAGTTTAATGAGAAAGACCGCATATTATGTGTGAGAATCGTTTTTTTCGCAGGTCTGCGGGCAAAAAAAGTTATTTTCTCTCAAGCGGCGCTGTTATCATTTACCTCCGCAGCAACTTTGAGATCAACTTTAAACCGTGACTTAATAAACTATCTGTTTTCAAAAAACTTTCCAAAATTGTCATACGGAGGACTCACTATATCAATTTTTATCCACAATCCTTAAATTTTGCTGCTTATATGCAATCATATCAATTTTTTGGTTTCCGGTCAAAACCCTTTTTTTAAAATATCGGTGTTTTAACGCCAACATATATGAAGTAAATTCACTAAATTTTTGGTAATTAGGCATACTACATATTAATAATCAAAAAAAAAAGGCGGAGAACCAACTATTTTAGCTAAAAATCTTTGTCGGCTTTTTTTTGACCGTGAGTGTACATTTATATGTTCTTTATGCTTATTTAAACTAGTTTTAATTAAATCCTGTCCAAAAATAAAATGCTCTACACTGCAGTACTTTGAAAATTTTGCTTGTACGGGAGGTGCCACGAACTTTTGTCCAAATTCATAGCTTTTGCTCAGATTTTTCACTTACTGTCCTTAGTGTCTGAGTAAATTTGGTTGGATTATCTCAAATAAAGTTTTCAGCATAGCATTTTGGATCTTTTGCTTATATACGAGGTACCACGCTCTCTTGTCTGAGTTCACCTGGTTTTTGCTCAGAGCTTGCGCTTACCGTCAGTAGTATTTATGTGTATTTTGGTTGCATTGTCGTGAAAAATACTACTAAAATTGCATTTTGAATATATTTTTTGTATGGTTGGTAGGCGTGTCCGTTGACCGATTTCGCTCATTTTCAATAAATCAAGCTAACTTCGACGACGGAGGCAGTGTACCAAATTTCATCGAATTATCTTACTCCCAAGAAATATAAAATAATTTCAACGGACGAACAGACGTTCAGACAGGCAGACGGACATGGCTATATCGACTCAGGAGGTGACTCTCATGAAGAATATATATACTTTTTCATACCTGCCACCCCTCCTTCTCCGCATTACAAACGGAAGTACAAAGTGAATATACCCTGGGTGTAGGGTATAAAAATACGATTTTTTAGAAATTTCACGATTACCCCCAAAAATCTGAAAGAGGGTGACAAAAATTTGAGTCGACAATTTTTTTAAATTTTTTTTGAAGGTCATTTGGAAGTCGCGCAATTGGCTTGACATATAAATATAAAACTTTGTATATGTATTAATTGAAGTTAGTACCTCATTAAAAATTTGATATTTGTTTTTTTATGTATCGAGTTGGCCCACAGTCCTCCGTCAAACATGTCTCGCCTAAAAATTTATTCCAGTGGCGTTGACAGTATTGCAGCAAAACGGAGCGTCTAAAAGCAAAAAACTAAAAATATTTTTGAAGTACATATAAATGACTATAGTTTGACGTAGGGGATTTTGAAAATATCAATTTACAAAAAAAATTACAACCGATTAAAAAAAAAAAAATTTCATGAAATTTTCACTAAATAATAGTTCATAAAAAAAAGTGAAAAATGAAAAAAAAAAAAAACGGCTACGTCCTTAAGTAGAGACATGCTTTTTCTACAAAATGCTGTTGGGATCAAGTCGATCGGACAAAAACTCTTCAAGTTATGCTGTCAACGCGGTTAAAAAACGTGGTTTCGTGAAAACGTTTAAAGATTTAGAAGAGACAAATTGTATCAATATCAAATTTTTTCATGTAGTACTAACTTCAATTAATGCATATACAAAGTTTTATATATGAAGCAGTCCACGCCAAGTGTACCAGCTTAAAATATTGTTTCCTCCGATTTCGCTCAAATTTGGCAATATGGTAGATCCGGTGTGCAAAAACAACAATCCGGGAGGATTTGGTCCTAGTACCATTTGTTGTTAAAATACAGGGTGTTGAAGTTGGCATTTTTAGTCATTTTCATGAAAAGGATGTTTTTTCAAAAATTTATAGCTTACACTTAAATTTGTAAATTGATAAATCTAAGTTACTGGTCTCATTCATTTGAAGTGCTATTTTTATAAAAAAAATATTTTTTACACTGAAAAATACTTTATAAGCTTTAAAATGATGTATGACTCAAGGTGGGATTCGGATGCTACATGGGATTTTTTGGCTCTTGAACGCTCGCGGCAGGCAAAAATCTTTTTTTACTTAAGAGGAAAGCATCTTACGAAAAAAGTGTACCTGGCAAAAAATGCTTAGAATCTTCCAAGAAATACGTGATTTTTTTTTTGAGTTTTTTAACTTTTTTTTTTTGAATAATTTTTGGAAAATTTTTTTTTTACAATTTTTTGCAAAAATTACTAAGAAAAAAAACATTTTTTTTTTAACTTTCCAAAAAACTTCCAAAAAATTTCGCACTTACTTCCTTCATAATTCTAAGCATTTTAGCCTAGTAAACTTTTTCGTAAGATGCTTTCCTCTTGAGTAAAAAAGATTTTTGCCTGACGCGGGCGTTTAAAAGCCAAAAACTCCTATGTAGCGTCCGAATCCCACCTTGAGTCAAACATCATTTTAAAGCTTATAAATTATGCTTTAATTTAAATTACTTTTAAAAAAAATTTAAGGGTGTTTTTTTTTTTTAAAAAATTCAAAAGTATTTTTCAGTGTAAAAAATTTTGGTGCCAAATTTGAGCGAAATCGGAGAAAAAAAATTTTGAGCTGGTACACTTGGCGTGGATTGCTTCATATATATGTCAAGCCAATTTTTAAATTTTTACAGTGTTCATACCCCTTAAGATTAAATAAAAGTTCGGTGTTGTCAATTTCAAAATTTATGTAAATAATCCAGGAGTAACTGTAAAAATTTGTAGTTTGGAAACTTTTTGGTAGTTCTTTTTTTTTTGATTTTGTTTTGTTAAAAGTGCAGTGTTGTATTCGAAATCGCAGTGAAAAACCCACTTAAGTTTTCACTGCCCCTTCACCCCTAAAAATCTTACGCCATTAATAGATGGTCCCTTAATTTATTCCCGTACTTTTTTCAATACCTATTATGAAAAACATTTCATACGGAACTGTTCGCATTTTTTTTCACAATCAATGTTCGTAGGTAAGATCATCGCCTGGAATAATAGGGAAGAGTTTTTCTGCATAAAATAGCGAAACTTTATTGCTCTCACACGCTTGAAAATTTTGCAGGATTTAGTCTATAAACTATTGGAACACACCTACAAATTTTATTATTTTAATGTGACTTAACACCGAGATTCATACATTAACCCCCCATCTCCCGGGAAATGCGTTTTGCCATATAACTAGCAAGTATTCATTCTCAATACTGAAAATTTTGTTATTCAGGACCATATTCAATCAGCCGTCAAAAAAAGAGCCGGAGAAAATGGATTGCTCCATACCAAAATAAGTTCTGCTTACAAACGTTGGAGTGAACAAATTCAACGTTTCCTTTTCACAACGTAAGGACATTTTTGTTTTGACAGAAACGATCCTTTTTTACATAAGTAAATGGTTGTTGGTAAAAATATAGCATTTTGACTATAAAATTGTGTTTATTTCAATTAAAGAAACAAAAAATATATACACTTGCTAAAAAATTACTTATTTTAAAGTCGAACAATTTCTGACGAAGTAAGCTGGTGTGCAGATGAAGAGGTCGAATATTGATTAAATAAATACAAATTTATTTGTACATAGAAATAAACAAACACATACTATAAGAAAATTTTAAATAATTATTTACTTTAATATAACTACATAACAATTCTCTGTTCATATTTTGTTTTAATTTATTTTGTAAAAAATTGAGAAATGTTTGAATATTAATGGTTTTTTTTTAACATGTTTGAGTTATGTTAATCATTGCGTACGTAATATCACAATGACGTATCGTTTAAAGGCATTGTGATAAAAACAAAATTATATGTTCCTTTTACATGCATTTCACTTAGGCAAATAGCAACTACCAGTGCCACATATCCAATGTACTGTATAAATTTTAAAAACTCCCATAATTTGTCACAAAAAATACTTAATAACACGCAATGTAACAACGAGTGCACATTTATTATACGCCACAACCAAGATATACAAAAAAACCAACTTGATTTAAAAATAATATTTTGCCGACTAAATTTTGCCATTGAGACATCATTTCGCTCGAGCATTTCCTGATATACTGCTATGTATCTATTCCAAGCAGCGGAGCTTAAAAGAAGTTGTCCAGTAAAACAAATAACTTTTTTCGCTACTTTTTTTGACGTCGATTTTGACTTAGCCATTACTGCGAGTTCAGAAGTTTTTGTTTCAGTCATTGGTAGTTGGAAATACCCTCGGCGTGGTGGATTATTTTTTAAAAACAAGAACATTCCAATCAGTAGAGCGATACATCCTAGTGTGTCACAAACTCCATCAATATAATATCCCGAAGTTCCAACTTCCGAACGTTCGCCACGTATATTTTTTTTAACACGTGCCACATGACCATCTAAATCATCAAGGAATGTACGTGTCTGAAACAGCACTACACCGATACGGCGATAACCAAGGCTATCTGATGCTATCAGTTTGCCTGCAGCACATGCAACACCAACGTGAAAGAATGAAATCATATTAGCAGTTATAAATGTTGATCTCGAGAATCCAACGACATTATCAAAAATTGTAGCTAAGGGTCCAAATATGTAGTGATTTGTGTGATCAAGAAGTAAAGCCTTAACAGTTACATGACACAGAGGATTTATATCACATGAAAGCCAAGTATTTGCTTCGTATTTTTGTTGAGGAACAGCGGTGGGGATCTCAGATACTACTTTATCGAACAATTTTATTTGCTGATCTGCGTAATCAGATGCTTTTAAAAATAAATTGTTAGGAGCTTCGTCCGAAGATGAGTTAAAACGATAATTTCTTTCTATTGGATAATGTTTTATGCGCATGAAAAGCTCCACATCCATTACAAGGTAAAACATTATCAAAAACATAAGCAAACCACATAAAATTTTACTTATTTTAGAGCTTGGTCCCACCATTTTATCCTTTTTTACTTTTTAATTGCACTTATTAGACTGGTTTTAAAGGTGATGTTTTTTAATTTGTTCGTTGTGTTGCAAAAACTAAAACTATTCAGTTAATATTTTCATCATCAGTCGATTTCTAGGTGCTGTATCTGAAAATAAAAATGAAGTAAATGATGTTAATGATGTTTCATACAACTGATTTATAGTAAAAATTTACGTTTTGAAACATTTGGGTAGCTAACTTAATATTTGATTACGCAGGTCCGCAACGAAATCCTCCTTTCAATAAAAATATGATCAGTATTAAGAGTTTAGCATGCTGAATCTAGATCTACTTTTTACTTTTTTTTCCATCACGTCACAGTTTTCAGATAAAATGCCAAATCCAAAATCACGAGTTACCATGAAGAATTTTTTTTTTTAAATTTTATAGGGGGTTATCGCGAATCAAGATTCCCGGGGAATTTTCTTAAACTGCAATAGAGAATGCACGGCAGTCTGAGAAAATTCCTCGGGAATATTTATTCACGATAACCCCCATAGTGTTTTAATCAAGATTCATGTATGTAATTAAAGTTAATTTGCTGTGGTTTTTTCAGTACATTTTCTCAATAAAACGGGCATAAAAAATTCTGCCGGACTGATTTAAAAATTTTTTCAGATTTCAAATTTTTATTTGCTGCATCGTTCGACATTTTCTTTTTGAAATTCTGACGGCTAAAACTTTTGAATATGATAAATTTATATTAAACTAATTAAACAGTCATTTTTGCAATTTTTCAACAACAGACGCAAGCAAGTGTTAACATGGAAATTAATTACATATGTTTCGTGACTCCGGTTTTCTAATGAAAGAAAACGCGATGCTTTAGCGATTGCGCTATTGGACACGGATAAGTTCGCTGTACAGGATCGCCTTTATGGATAGATTATAAGGCTCACTTGCGCCGTCTGTTGTGAAAAATTGCCAAATTGTTGGTTGGTAAAACACTCTGGTTTTGAGACATGCTACGCTAGCTACAATTAAAACCTACAAGGGCGGATTTGTTTTCCACATACAATGCAGGCTCTCGAAATTACGTGAATTTTAATGATAGATAGAAGCAGGTTCCCCTAGATAAATTATGCAGGCCTGTTCCGTAATCCACGTGGTTTCAAGTACTTTTCACTTAGGAGGCTTTTTGATGAAAATGGTGAGTTATACGGTAAAAAGTATTCGAATCTTTTTTGTGGAGAATTACAGGTTCTACAAATAATGTTGATTTATATTTACGAACAAGTAACTGTTTTGGAAATATTCGATAAAGTCGAATTTTTCGACTTTTTGCAGTTTTTTAAGAATATTTCCTAAACTGCTGCTTTTTCGTTAATGCAAATCAATGTTATTTGTAGAACCTGTAATTCCCCACAAAAAAGATCCTAATACTTTTTACCGTATGACTCACCATTTTCATCAAAAAGCCTCCTAAATGAAAAGTAATTGAAAACACACGGATTACGGAACATGACTGATGATGTTATGGACTGTTTTTTTTGCGTGTATAGTACTAATGAAAGTACTAACGCGCTTTTTCTTAATTGAAGTATGATAAATTTATATTGAATTAATTAAACAAATTATTTAATTTATTTCTGAGCGGATGTAAACCGTGATTTTGAATTTGTCATTTTAACTGAAAAGTGTATGTGCATTTTGTAAATGCAGTCATATTATGTCAATAGCAAGGAATAATAATAACATAGTCAGAACTTAAGGAGGATCTAAAGTCTGAAAATTGTAGTCCAGTGTTATTGAAACCATAAGTCAATGCCTATTCAAGAGAATCTTATGAAAACATGGAGGTTTCAGTGTTTTTTCACCCCTTTTGTTGTAATAATATGACATCTCTGAAATCTAACGCAAAGATTAAACTGTTGTCCATGTCCTTTAAATTTCTCAGTGATTTAACGAAAAATGGACCACTGAATTCAATATTAAACTCTTTGTTGCTTCATGTAATAAAATGTTGTGGGAGGTTGTCTTGGATAAATTCGCATTTTTTCACCCCCTAAAAGGAGCTTTAAAAATTAAAATACTACGACATCAAAATGTGTCGGTACGGTCTGGTTTCGGAGATATAGCCATCGGAAGATTCGGATGTATCTTTTTTAATTTTTGTAAATAATACAAATTCTTTAATTTTCTAATAATATGTAAGTAAGATTAATCTGAACAGAAACTGATGTTTAATATTCAATTAATATGAACTTTTCAGTCAAATTTGCAATGAACAACAAGCGAAGCTACAAAGAAACTAATGTTGTTTTTGTTGTAAGATTTCCAAAATTTCTTTGGTCTATTTCTGTTTTTCTATAAAAAATATAGTAATGAAGGAAGTTCAGGTTCAAATGGCGTATCAAATTAAAGCATATAAATAAGGTTGCCACATTTGATTATTTATTAAAAGGGTTAAGGATATATTTTTGGAAAAAGTACCGGCTATTTTAAAAATAAATTCAAATTTTCGAAAAACTGTCATATCTCGAAAACTATGCATCTGATTGAAGTCTTTCATAAAATTTTTGTATGTTATTACCATGCTTTTTGCTTCTTTTGCTTGTGCTTATTCAGGGCGTTTCAGGAGGGTTTATGCTTATTTCAACTAACAAATGTTGCTCATAATTTATAGAAAAAAAAAATAATTTGCTAATTTTTGAAACAGGTAACACTGTCACATACATATTTTTAATTCGTAGATAACTCCTATTGATAAACAAAATTAAACACATCCAAACAACAAATGCAAAATAGTTCGCCAAAAAGTAGTCAGTAGCTGCTTTTTTTTTGTAAAAATATGGCGAAAGTAAAAGAATTTAAAAAATAACTTATCACCCGAATGTGCCGAAAGCATCCGGCATTTTTCGCAACTATGATTTAGTTATGTGTTTTGCAATACACAGGTATCGACAATAAAGCTTTTTAATGTGGTGCAGCATCTGAATACAGAAAAACATAAACGTAGAACATGCGACAGCTACACTCGTTGCGAAACAAACATTCTCAATATAAGGCAAAATCGGAATTCACGCTCCCTATAGATCTCTGTTCAGCATTTGTGGAAGCAAATATTCCCTTCAAGAAGGTAAGTAAAGATTTTGTAAAGAGCCATAAGATTATCATTACCTTTTTTGCCAGGTCGGCCATCCAAGCATAATGAAGTTTTTAGAGCGCTACTCAAGTGGTCCTGTACCATATAAATCAGTACTTCGGACGAGATATTTGCTTCTTTATACAGAAAGAAGATGGGCGCAATCATTGTGATATGAATCAGCGCCTAGTAGTCAATTTTGTTTTCGGAATACTAGATGGTGACGATGTTTAATGTGGACACAGTTAATGCGGCCAACTCTAGCTATATGGCTACTTTTTTCAACGAATCATTAAGTAAGCTGTGGCCGAATGGTAGGTTTATTTTTAGGTAATTTATTTGATCTGTTTAAAAATCGTATATTTAGGCACTGAGTATGGGAGGATGTTGCTGCTTGTTGTTTAAGAGAATACATCGTACTATATAAGAACTGCCCCAGAAAAATTTGATACTTTGTTTTTCATCAATTAAAAAATACGTAATGAATTTTTTTTAAATATTGTTTTTTTTATTTATTAATGAGTAGTATAACGAACATAAATAACCTTAAACAATTAACAAATATTTATTTTATATAAAAATATTTTACTTTTTTCTTAAGACCCTTCATTAAGTTTTGTATAGTTGTTTCGTCGACAGTACCGTACGACCTTCCAGGGCCGTGTTTAGGCATAGGCTACATAGGCTATAGCCTAGGGGCCCGCACCGCAAAGAGGTTCGAAGCAAAAAAAAAATAAATTAATTTTATGTAGCATAAAATAAAAAATTTGAATTCAAAATTTTTATTTTAATACAGCAGTGCACATTTTTTGGTTTACCCTTATTTATTACAAATTTCACCGTAGCTTGCTTTTAAAAAATTCGTAATTGAAATTTGTATATTTGTACATCGTATCATTCATAGTAGGCCATGTTTTCTAAGAATTTTGGCTATGGCGAGAGGTGTCAATCACAAATGTTTGTAATACAGAGTGCATCAAGTGTGAGTCGGGAGTGGAAGTTTGTTTCGAGAAAGTTACTTTCGATAACTTTAAAAAGTTATTAAGCTATAAATAGTGCTAATACATACATACATATTTGTGAGTACTTAATCATTTTTTAAAAAGTTTTCATTATAGCCCGGGAAAATAAACTAATGTAGACACTTTTTTTTCCTCTCTTGATTTTTGAAGCCAATTATGGTGGTTTGGGACCTCCTAATCACGAATCTAAACTTGGTTTCTTTCCATCACGTCAGAATTTTGAGATATTCCAGTTTTCATAACCTCAAAAATAATAGAAAATCGTGTGTTTTTCACTGTTATTTTAAATTTCCTCAAATTTCGGACGTGATAGAGCAATTCTGTAAACGGATTTGGGCTCAGCATTAAAAAATACATTAAAAAGCACTTTCGTAATTTTAAGAGGGGTACCCTTGTTCGTCTGTGCAGCATTTGAAAACTTATTAATTCAATCGTTTGTGTTTACGTACTCTTCAATATCACGCCTAAAATACTCAACATATTTAAACCATTCTTGCACCATATATTTTTGTGGTGCTTCCCGTACGATCAAGATAAATGTTATGCATAACATTCATCCAGATATCAAGTTTCATATTGCAGGTCAAGTAAGTAGATATGGGTGATTCTCAGATAACTGTACTTTTTGTGTCCTCTGGCGATTTCACCTTGATCGAGGTGATCTTTCATATATACCGTGTGGAGATTGTGCGGACTGTTTCCATACTTTTTGCATAGAATGGGAAGTAAATGGTGCTGAATCAATGCGCTCTAAAATTATGCCCTATCGATGTGAAAAATGCAAAGCTGCTCGAAATAAGAAAACTAGTGCTGCTCCAGAACAACAACAACATAACAATATTACAACAAATCAACAAATGTCTGACGTCACCGATTTGCCCATGCCTCAACCATCTCTACTCCGCCGACTCAGCCTTCCGAAGGGAGTGTAGTTACTCTTCAAATGGTTTACAACGAACTTGTCATCATGAAAAGACTCAATGCTGCTATTCTACAAAAAATGCAGTCGCTTTCTGAAGAGAATACGAAAATCAGCACAAAAGTCGATAAACTTGAAAAAAAAGTGCGTATGCTTGAACAAGAGAAGCTTTCGAATGCAATTGATATTGTCGGAATACCTAATGTCACAAATGAAAATGTTCGTGAGCTCTCTCTTAAGCTATTCCGCGATGTTCTAAAAGTAGAAGTGTCCGACGGACATATTATCGATTGTTTTGTTAAGCAAAATCGTAGAAGGCGCGACTCAAATATTGATGGTTCGGCTGTGCTAGAGGATAGTGCAAATGAGTTGAATGCCAAGAAAGAACCGGCAACTATAATTTGTGTTCGTTTTGCTTCGATGGATGTAAAGAAGGCAATATTGTCTGCCAAAAAAACAGCTCAAAATAAGTTAGAAGCAGATGTGTTTGATAAAAAATGTAAAAACAAAATCTATGTTTACGAGTCATTAACTGGATATTATCGTGCTCGCTTCTCTGAAGCAAAAAAAAAAACAAAAAAGAATGACTTCGAGTTCATATGGTTCGCAAACAGTCGCATCTTGCTAAAAAAAGAATCAAACAGTAAAGTTGTTGTCGTCCAATCTTTTGAGGATTTAAATAAAATATAATTAAATTAATTATTTTTTTAATGCAATTTTTACAAAACTCTTCATACAACAACTTTACTGTTAACATTTGTAGTCATATTACAAGTAGTAGCTTTGTTTCTTATTTAGATAATAATTCTATTATAGTTATGCATCAAAATGTAAGAAGTCTTCGCAGTAATTTTAATCTTCTTGTTTCGAATTTAAATTCTTTTGATAGGCTGTCCGACTTTATATTTGTTTCAGAAATCTGGATTTTTTCTCATGAAATAAATGATTATTTTATACCTGGTTATAATTTTTATGCGTCAACAAACGATTCCTATGCTGCAGGTGGAGTTGGGGTTTTTGTGAAAGCTGGCTTTGCTTGTCGTGCAATAAGCTGTAATTTGACTACTGCAGATGTCATCGAAGTAAAATTTGAAATTGGGAAAGATTGTTATACATTTCTTTGTTTTTACAGAATGCATTCGTTTCCAGTGGACTCTTTTATAAATGAATTTGATAATTTCCTTGTTAGTAAGAACTCGCAAAATCTTTTGCTTGTTGGCGACTATAATTTAGACATATTAAATGATAATATTTCAGTGGACTTATATAATACTATACTATCAAAGCATGGTTTATATTCGTTTCTAAATGAGCCCACCAGGAGTACTTCAGGCACATGCTTAGATCATTTCTTAGGACGTTTTAGATCGACTCAAACGCTTTTTGACTGTTTCAATATTAACCGTAGCATTTCGGACCATAACATGACTGGTATTGCTTTGGCTGTTTTGCATGAAAACCACAAATTACCTGTATCTAATAGGACTGTTTCAAAAATTGATTATAATGAGCTAAACTTAAATCTTTTACATGAAACTTGGGATGATGTGTATGCTTCGGAAAATGCTGCTGATGCTTGCAAAGCTTTCTCAAATACTTTAAATAACCACATTGATCGTACTACACACACCATCCAAATAATAAATAGCAGATATAGACAACTGAAACCATGGATCAATTCCAACTTAGTTAAAAAAATACGGTTGAAAAATAAGCTTAGCAAAAAATGTAGTAAGCACCCTAACAATTTATCGCTAAAACAGCGCTATAAAAATTTGTCCAATGAAGTCAAACGCAATATTTTGTTAGCTCGAGAAAACTATTACCGCTCAAAATTTTCCGACTGCGGAAATATTGGGTGTACAACTTTGCTTCCGCCGTTTTCCGATAGGTGGCTGTACCGGCTGAGGCTGGTTGAAATACATAGATGATAATGCCTTTAAAGTGAGTGTGGACAGTGCCTAACGAATTGTCATCGCCGTTTCAGTGACAGTTGTTCTTGTTTTTGTATTATTCACGCTCGAAAATGTCCGTTTATGTGCCCAATTCTCGCCATTTGCGGGAAGTTTTACTTTTCTGTTACAACTCGAAAAAAAATGCAGCTGAAGCGCATCGAAACCATCACAGGAGATCGCTACCGAACGCAACTGATGCGCCTTAGTCGCGCGCTAAAAGAAAAGCGGCCACAATATCAAGAGCGACATGACAAAGTCATCCTCCAACACGACAATGCTCGGCTTCACGTCGCAAAAGTGGTCAAAAAGTACCTGGAAACGCTGAAATGGGAAGTCTTGCCCCACCCGCCGTATTCCCCAGATGTCGCCCCTTCTGACTTCCACCTATTCCGTTCGATGGCACACGGCCTGGCAGATCAACATTTTCAATCCTTCGAAGAATTGGAAAAATGGATTGCTTCATGGATAGCGTCAAAACAGGACTCCTTTTTTCGAACCGGGATCCGAAAATTGCCGGAAAGATGGGAGAAAGTTGTCGCTAGCGACGGACAATACTTTGAATAATACATCTGTACAACGGCGGAAGCAAAGTTGTACACCCAATAATATTAAAAAACAATGGCAATTAATAAATGATATCACTAATAAACTTCCTAAACATAGTCAAGACATTTCCCTAAAAATAGATAATGACATATGTTCGGATAACTCAATTGTTGCTAATGAATTCAATAGTTATTTCTCCTCTTTAGCTTCTTCCCTTATCGGTTCGAGTTTATCTTTTATGACCCCTAACCTTCTTCAAGACAAACATTGCGCTAATAGTTTCTATTTCGATGAAATTTGTTCTATAGAAGTGATTAGGTTAATTAATTCTTTGGATAGCTCTAATTCACGAGGCTTTGATAATATTTCAAACAAATTGCCGAAAAATATAATCTACAATGTCTCAGATGTTCTTTCGTACCTTTTTAATTTAAGTATTAAAACAGGAATTTTTCCTGATGAGCTTAAGCAAGCTGTCGTAATTCCTCTTTTTAAAAAAGGTGACAAGGAAAATAAAGAAAATTTCAGACCTATTTCGCTTCTGTCAAGCATTTCTAAAATTTTTGAAAAAGCAGTCAAAAAGCGAATAATCAGCTTTCTAGATAGCACTAACTTTTTAAGCTCGAAACAATTTGGATTTAAGCAAGGTGTATCTACAGAGGATGCTCTATTAGATTTTAACAGTTTTTTATTAAAAAGTGTGGACGATAAAAAATTATGCGCGTGCCTGTTTGTCGACATAACAAAAGCATTTGATATGGTCGATCATAAAATCCTGCTAAACAAATTTCATGCCATTGGTTTTCGTGGTAAAATGCACGACTGGTTTGCATCTTATTTGAAGAATCGTAGACAAAGCGTTAAAATAGGTAACTGTCTTAGCGATCCGGCAACAATAAATTTAGGTGTTCCCCAAGGTTCCGTACTTGGCCCCATTTTTTTCTTGATTTACATTAACTCTATTTTTTCTCAGAAATTTGGTGGTAAGGTAACAGCTTTTGCCGATGATCTATGCATTTCTTATGCTACCTTTACTCATTTAGATCTTTTCGTAGAAATTAATAATGATGTAGATATCATAAGACAATGGTTCGCCGGGCATAAGCTTATTATTAGTAACAAAACCAGACTTATGAATGTAAGCCTAACTCAGCAAGTTGTGCCCCAGTTAGATATATTATACCACGATCCAAATTGTAGCCGTTTTAATTCATTATCTAATCACGCATGTACTTTTAATGCTGATCAGGCTTGTAGCTCTAAATGTTTTAAAATAGAATCTGTAAAATCTTTTAGATATCTCGGTTTAATTGTAGATAGTAATCTTAACTGGCGAGAGCATACAAATACATTAAAAATATATCTTCGCACTGTTATAAGAAAATTTTACCAGCTTAAAAAGTTGTGCTTTGCCAACTCCATGAAAATGTTTTATTTTGGGTTGTTTTATTCGAAGTTAAATTATGGTATTACTTGCTGGGGCAACTCTTACTCTAATAAAATACGGCCATTGTTGACATTACAAAAATGCGCTGTTAGAATGATTGGCAATGTCACAAACAGATCACCATCCATGATTATATTTAGGAGTTTTAACATCTTGCCAGTTCGTCATCTTTTTTATTTCCGTGTGCTCAAAACATTTTATACGAAACGTTCCAATTTTTTGGGTAGATCTCATGCTTATTCATTTCGCTGTTCTCAAAATGCAACAATTCCAATTTTTCGTACGACAGCATATCGCAATAGCTACTCTATTATTTCCTGTAGACTGTATAATAAATTGCCACAAAACTTAAAACTCATAAGAACATTAAACGGTTTTCTGAAACATTTAAAAGTATGGCTTCTTAATTATAATTCTAGTGAAATAGAAACATTGTTACGTTTATCGATTTAAATATTTTTTTGCTGCTTTGGTATTTTGTTTTTAATTTCAAATTTGCACTTCTCTAAACACTTTTTGATTTAACTGCTCAAATCATTAATTTTAATTCTTTTTCTTTTAATTTTCATTCTGTTCCCTTATTTTTAACTTTCGTCTTAAGTTTATAATACTCTTCTCTAACTTTTCTTTTTCTTCTTCGCCTTATTCCTTCACTTAAACTTGAATTTTCTTTTTTTTTTAAGGTATGCGTGGCAATAAATACAGCATTCTAATGCTCATATTGCCAATACTTATTTTTTCCTTATCCTAGAAATAAGTTATCCCAGTGTGCCAGACGATTCAAATCTTCGCTTTTTTATCCGTTACGGATCCATTACTGATCCGTTGGCGGGAGAGATTCCCAAAAAAAAAGCGAATCGTTTTTTTTTTTGAATTTCTCCCGCAAACGGATCAGTAACGGATCCGTAACGGGTAAAAAAGCGGAGATATGAACCGTCTGGCACACTGGGATCTATAAGTAAATTTAATGATCATTATTGAATATTGTTAACTTATATATGGATGGAAAAAATATGAATAAATCAAATAAATAAATAATAATAAAATAATAAAACCGGCTGTGTTTTTTCCACTACCGATTCCTAATTTTATTTCGAGATCTTATTTTTTTGACCTCAAATTTCAGGAAATGGACGGGGTGCAAACAAATTCACAATTTCGCACTAGGGGTCTGCACAAGACATCTTGAAATAAGGTGTACTTTTTTTTACACCCACATTTTACACTGAACTGATGCATTTGATCCAAAAAATTCAAGATTCAAATCATCGTGTACACTGATTTCATTTTGACACTATTTACATTGTCTTGTTTTATGAGTGCGAAAAATAAATTTGGTTCTAAAAAATACATCAGTGAACTCTATTTTATAAAAACAAATACTTCAGGTCACTGTTAAACGTGCTAGTAGAGAAACCACAATAAAATGTATGATATGGTAACACTTGCAGAATTGTAGTAGCTTTCATACATTTTTGCGACAGAGAGAGAAAGCGTAAACAAACTAGTAAGGGTGTAAAATTTGGCCTGGCCAAACGTTAAATACCCTACACTGCAGTATTTTTAAAATTTTGCTCATATGGGAGGCGCCACGCCCTCTTGTCTGAGTTCGTCTAGCTATAGCATAGAGCGTGCATTTATAGTCCTTAGTATTTGAGTGAAATTTTGTTGGATTATCTCAAAAAACGCGTTCAGCTTAGCGTTTTGAAGCTTTTGCTCATATGGGAGGTGCCACGCCCTCTTCAGTTTATTTTTCAGAGCTTGCGCTTACAATTCGTAGCATTTATGTGTATGTCGGTTGCATTGTCGTGAAAAATACTACTAAAGTTGCATTTTGAATATATTTTTTGTATGGGCGGTAGGCGTGTCCGTTGACCGATTTCGCTCATTTTCAATCCCACGAGCTAACTTTGACGACGGAGTCAGTGTGCCAAATTTCATTGAATTATCTTGGTCACTTTTCCCGTAAAAAATATTTCCACGCACAGCCAGCCACCCAGTCAGCCAGCCACCCAATCAGCCAGCCAGCCAGACAGACGGACATGGCTATATCGACTCAGGAGGTGACGCTGATCAAGAATATATATACTTTTCTATATCTGCCACTCCTCCTTCTCTGCGTTACAAACGGAAGGACAAAGTGAATATACCCTGGGTGTAGGGTATAAAAAAGAGGCACAAGAAGAGAGCGATAAACTTTTCTTATCATACCATTAGCATTTAGTAGTGTACACTACTACTACAGTATGCAATTAAAATAACTGAAACAAATCAAACAAGACAAATTAGCACAGTATTTGTTTATTTTCTTTCAAATTCTAGTTCTGTCAAGACATTTACACACGACACTGAACTAGAGCATTTGATAAATAAAAAGCAAGTACAAAATATAACGTATCTTGAAACGAAATGTCTTAAAACGCAAACAAGACGTCTTGTGCAGACCCCTATTTTGCACATATGGGCGCTCTAATGCTTACCATTACCTTACCATCCATATGATATCTTTAAAGGGCCTATTGATTCTTTCATTTCCACCAAAAAAGCGTTCAAAGGCATAAGAAAATCATTTAAACTAGTAATGTTGGCATCCACGACGATATTTCAGTAAAACACATGCTTTAAATAAAAAAGAGGGGTGCCCACAACCGACTTTGACAGCCACTTTGAAAAGCAATAAGCGAACATTGTGTGAACATTTTGGTTGGATTCGGTTTTGAATCGCAAAATATAATAAATTTACTGCATAAATATATATTCAGCTTTTCGATTGATTCACTTCGATACATCACACTTGGAAAATGATTGAAAAAAACTTTTGTGTTGACTTCCATTTATTGCAAATGCGTCCGTTTGCTCCAATTTATGTATAAAAACTTTGTGTTGTCATAACACGCACTTAACATTTGTCAGAACAGCAGTATTTTTTTTCTGTCAAAAGTTACGGGGGGGTGCCCACACCCGACCCTTGCCCGCAGGCGACACTATTCCCCTACTAATGAAGCAATTTCAGATACATGTCTCATAATAAATGAAAGGAAATAATTTAGGTTTTCTGATTCAGATATTTAAATTATTTATATTAAATTTTTTTGTTGTTTTGAACAGATAATGATTTACATTAACTAGCTACCAAAAAATCACGTGTCAAGTGTTTTGTGGTGTGAGCTTACTGTTCTGTGTTTTTGAGTAAAAACAACATCATTACAAAAACAAGGCAAAATGCATAGGTAAAAAAACCAAAAAATTTTGTTGGTAGGTTGGTTTTCGATACGCGTTTCACCCATCTTCAGTCGAATTCACCTACAAACCAAGAACTCGACCAAGCATGCTTTATTCATTTTTTGCATAGATAAGACGAGAATCACAGCAAAAATTCAATGCAGCATATGCAAAGTTCTAATTTTTTGTTTTTTCCCTGTTATGCATCGCCCCGCTGTTTGTAAGTCGTTGATATTATCGAAAACCAACCTACCAACAAGCTAACTTTGACGACGGAGTCAGTGTGCCAAATTTCATTGAATTATCTTGGTCAGTTTTCCCGTAAAAAATATTTCCACGCACAGCCAGCCACCCAGTCAGCCAGCCAGCCAGTCAGCCAGCCAGCCTGCCAGCCTGCCAGCCAGACAGACGGACATGGCTATATCGACTCAGGAGGTGACGCTGATCAAGAATATATATACTTTTCTATATCTGCCACTCCTCCTTCTCTGCGTTACAAACGGAAGGACAAAGTGAATATACCCTGGGTGTAGGGTATAAAAAAGAGGCACAAGAAGAGAGCGATAAACTTTTCTTATCATACCAATAGCATTTAGTAGTGTACACTACTACTACAGTATGCAATTAAAATAACTGAAACAAATCAAACAAGACAAATTAGCACAGTATTTGTTTATTTTCTTTCAAATTCTAGTTCTGTCAAGACATTTACACACGACACTGAACTAGAGCATTTGATAAATAAAAAGCAAGTACAAAATATAACGTATCTTGAAACGAAATGTCTTAAAACGAAAACAAGACGCCTTGTGCAGACCCCTATTTTGCACATATGGGCGCTCTAATGCTTACCATTACCTTACCATCCATATGATATCTTTAAAGGGCCTATTGATTCTTTCATTTCCACCAAAAAAGCGTTCAAAGGCATAAGAAAATCATTTAAACTAGTAATGTTGGCATCCACGACGATATTTCAGTAAAACACATGCTTTAAATAAAAAAGAGGGGTGCCCACAACCGACTTTGACAGCCACTTTGAAAAGCAATAAGCGAACATTGTGTGAACATTTTGGTTGGATTCGGTTTTGAATCGCAAAATATAATAAATTTACTACATACCTACCAACAAAATTTTTTGGTTTTTTTACCTATGCATTTTGCCTTGTTTTTGTAATGTTGTTGTTTTTACTCAAAAACACAGAACAGTAAGCTCACACCACAAAACACTTGACACGTGATTTTTTGGTAGCTAGTTAATGTAAATCATTATCTGTTCAAAACAACAAAAAAATTACAAATTTCACAGAGCCCGGTGATAAACATACGATCGCGCTTGCTACTTCGGTTGAAACTCGCCAAAAAAGCTTGCATCCGAAGGCGCTTTGCAAGAAAAGTATAATATCAACGACTTACAAACAGCGGGGCGATGCATAACAGGGAAAAAACAAAAAATTAGAACTTTGCATATGCTGCATTGAATTTTTGCTGTGATTCTCGTCTATTCTATGCAAAAAATGAATAAAGCATGCTTGGTCGAGTTCTTGGTTTGTAGGTGAATTCGACTGAAGATCCCATATGGTTATGGGTGAAACGCGTATCGAAAACCAACCTACCAACTAAATTTTTTGGTTTTTTTTACCTATGCATTTTGCCTTGTTTTTGTAATGTTGTTGTTTTTACTCAAAAACACAGAACAGTAGGGTGTCCCGTTCATATATGGGTAAAATTTTTTTTCGAGCTACACTATCGCAAGGGGTATCAAAAGTTGCGTAATTTTACACAGATTATGTAGACAATAAAAAAAATCGAATTGCATGATACCTTGAGGGCTCTACCTCACCTTGAAGTTTTGTAAATTTTTCGTTTTGCAGACCTATATACCGTATGCCTAAAATAATAAAAAATTCAAGTTTAAAGGGTATTTTATTGCTGAAGTAAACGAAACATGACTTTTAAAAATATAATAATCAAAATAAATCTTATATTTAAAGACAAAACTTAAAATTTAAATTTATTTTTGTGTCCAAAATTTGGCATTTCTGCTCGAGATTGTAACCTTGTTCTAATAAAGCCATCTCTAGAATTAACGTCAGTTACTCTTTGTGAGGCCTCTATTACCAGTTTAACACATCTTTCAACTGATTGCGTGTGGCAAGGAAGATCAGCAATTTCCAAGCTCTTACCTTTTGCCTTGATTTGAAGGTCCTCATTAGAAATATGTCGATGAACCGGCGGAGCTGTAATCTGACACTTGCACCATTCAATCATTTCGGTGTAATCTGTTGCAGAGAAGTTAATTTTTGGTAGTTTAAAAATCCTGCATTTAATGTTCCTTTCAGCTTCTCTAGCTTTTATTATTCTTCGGAATGCTAGCTCTCGAATATAGTCTCTCTCATCAAATAACATACTGACAAGAAGGTTTTCTGGGTGTGCAAAGAAAGCATTTCTTTCAACAACAGAATTTACAACATATCTCAAATTTTCTGGTAAAAATTGAGAGTATGTAATTAACTGAAAAATATGTTTGGCTTCATCCTTAAAAGATGAATTTTTCTTGATAAGGAACCAAATCGGAGCGTATACTTTAACCGCGTAGTTGACCAGCAATTTCAAATTTTCTGATGGATTAAGAGTACTTACGTAAAGTCTAAGTATACGATTAGCAGAAGTAATCCATCTTGAGTGCGCCATTTTCCCAGGTTGACGATAAGCCAGCTCAGGAGAACATGAACCAATTGATACTGCTTGACATATCTCATAAAGATATTTTTGATCAGTACTTAGTACTTCGACCACATTTTCAGGCAAGTCAGGCAAATTACCAGCTACCGCACTAAAAGATACTGTGGTTTAATTTTCGCTTACAGCTAATCCTTTTCCAATAGGTCAAGAATATTCAGTAGGACCAGAAGCGCGACCATCTAAAGTCAAGAATAAGTGACGAAGAAGTAACTCGTTGGCATGAAGCATGCACACACACCATTGTAGCGGTCTTTCAAAATACTTCTCTAAATATTGAATCACACCACCTTTCCAACCAGTGTTAGTTGGCGTTCCATCACATCCCACACAAATCACTTCATTTGAATCCAAACCTTGATCTTCTAGATAAGTTGTGATGGAATTAAAAATTTCCTTTGCAGTGCCTCGATATGGAGATGTGTGACCCAAATAAACTGATCCAGGTTCAGCTAAAATTGTAATGTGCTCTTCTAAAACTTCTTTGCGATGGTAACGATCTCCTATTTTCTCATTTATCAAGGTTTTGTCTTTTCTACCATCAAAGTAAACGCTTTTTATTTCAAAACCTTTAACGTCTTTTGATGCTTCTTGTCGGGCTTTAGATACTGCTCTGTGTATTTTGTTTTTATCAATTACTAAAGTCAAATCTTCTTTTGATACCAAACCAACGTCAGCTAAAACCGCAGAAGCAACAGCAGCAGCAGAACGGGTTGTTAAACCGTATCTATCGCAGACCTTAGCAACCGTTGGCAGCGTCATAGTATTCCGATTCACTTTAGAAGTGGATGGTGTAGCTGTTGAGGTCGTGTTTTCCTCTGTAATTGGATGCGTTTCTGGAAATGCATGCACTGAATCTTCATCACAATTTTCTAAGGCCCAATTAGTATTCTGGGTAGAACACGGCTTTTTTGTTGTCCTTACCGACTCTTCAATTTTTCTCTGCTGTCGTTTCATCAATCTTGCTGTTTCTTTCTTATCAACACCACTTATAACCATTTTTCTTTCATTTCTTTGATCCAACAAAAAACTTCTCTCACTGATAGGGACTTTCTTAGGTTTTAAACAAGAACAGGATTCAAATGAAGTGCATTTACAAGCAGCGACGTCAAAGAGCTTCTCAGATAACTCTAAAACACACTTCAGGTTGTTTCGAAAACTAACATTTCGTTTGTTTTGGGGGTACCTTTTCAAACTGAGGTAATTTTTGAAATAGGATTTCAGTAATTGAATAACTCGTACCTTAGCTACGATTGGAATGGAAGCTTTTGTCCAAATATTATTGATCTCTTTAGAAACAATCAAAAATATATCTGAATTGGATGGATCCTTTCCATTATTCTTCGATTTCAGGTCATTCTTGACATATAAAATACATTTAATGACGTCCCTTATAGTTGGTAGCTGTCGATCGTCAAGTTGTTTGTACAGTCCCAATATAGCGCAAATAGTGTCAATACGCATTGAACTCATTTTTTTTTAAATCGCTGTACTTTTGAAGCATAAAAATTACTTTTGCTATGAAGAAAACACTCATAAGTAAAGTACTCAAGTACAAGTTGAATCTTGAGGGAATAAACAGGTTGAAAAGTGACATGCAAATTGAAACTTGTTGTGCCTCCTACGCTACGCCACACTATGCCTCCCCTTTCGTGGATGATTCTAGTGTCAAATGGGCAGGTAATTTTCTGAAGTTTTAGCACAGAGATAAGCACTAAAAGAACGTTTTTAAATCAATTTGATTAAACAAAATAAACAGCCAAACGTCTTTTTTCTTAAATCAAAACATGAATGCGCACGCGCAGAAGTGCAAGTGGCTTGTGTACAGTACACGGGCAGATAAGAAAATGTTTTCCGTAAATGAAAACAGACAGTATGTTTAATATATAATGAATAAAAAGTATATTTTTTTTTATGTTTACATCAGGAGCCGAAATTACGAATAGAGCGAATATTACCCATAAAAATTACATTTTTTAAAACTTTAACGATGGGTAGAGCCCTGAAGATATAGTTAAATTTTGTTTTCAAAAATATTTTGGAAATCTACGATCAATTACGCAAATTTTGATAGGTCTTTCATTAGCGGAAGCCGAAAAAAAAATTTTCGGGACACCCTACAGAACAGTAAGCTCACACCACAAAACACTTGACACGTGATTTTTTGGTAGCTAGTTAATGTAAATCATTATCTGTTCAAAACAACAAAAAAATTACAAATTTCACAGAGCGTGGTGATAAACATACGATCGCGCTTGCTACTTCGGTTGAAACTCGCCAAAAAAGCTTGCATCCGAAGGCGCTTTGCAAGAAAAGTATAATATCAACGACTTACAAACAGCGGGGCGATGCATAACAGGGAAAAAACAAAAAATTAGAACTTTGCATATGCTGCATTGAATTTTTGCTGTGATTCTCGTCTAATCTATGCAAAAAATGAATAAAGCATGCTTGGTCGAGTTCTTGGTTTGTAGGTGAATTCGACTGAAGATCCCATATGGTTATGGGTGAAACGCGTATCGAAAACCAACCTACCAACAAAATTTTTTGGTTTTTTTACCTATGCATTTTGCCTTGTTTTTGTAATGTTGTTGTTTTTACTCAAAAACACAGAACAGTAAGCTCACACCACAAAACACTTGACACGTGATTTTTTGGTAGCTAGTTATTTATATTAAAATTTTTGGAAAAAATAACGGTTCCTTTGAAAAAAATGGTTTAAATTTTGAAATTTAAAAACATTTTGAGACTATGAACCGAATTTCACCATTATATAGCTTATTAAAATATGACACCAACATTTTTAAGATCCATCGAGGGGTTCCCAACTTATATCGGGTTTATTAAGAGATACTTATGTATATCCGGTTCTTCCAATGGCTATTACTCCGGAAGTAGATCCGACAGAAAATTTTTGATTACACAGTCTTTCATAGAACTACACCTTAACATAACAAACTAGGTCAAAAAAAAAATATAAGGTAATTATAAAGTAAAATTAAGCCAAATTTTCTTCTGCCAGTTGTACACATTTTCGATCGTATGGTATCAACAATTTTCTACAAATTCATCTACACGCTCACCCACAGTGTTCACTTTCACTTGAAGCTCTACACCACTGTCACCATATGCATATGGGCAAATCCGAAAATAATCTCCTCTTATATGACCCAGGTTTTATGAAAATTTGTTTTTTCATGTACAATAATCAAATGTGGTGGAATATGTTCCTAGACGTATAAACTGAAATTTCCAATAGGCGAACAAAAAAATTTCGACCTGAGGGGGTGTCAGGAGGTCGTTTTATCTGAAAATTTTGGGAAAATCAAGATTTGCGATAATAAACAGGAGAGCACATATTTCAGAAGTAGTATATATGTTACGGGGCACCTTTCCAAATATTCTGAAGCAAAATTCAAAAAAATCGTATGTGGGTCGTGGCGACAGAATGGGTTAAAAAATCTAAATCACTCATTACGGCCACATAACAGGTCCTAAAATTCTGAAAAAAATCAAGCAAGTTCCTTGATAAAAAATAAATCGACCTTGCTTAAGATATTTTTTAATCTAAGCGCCTCCTGCCGAGTAAAAAATTAAAAACGCTATATTTTGGGTAAAAAATGCGATTATTGGCGAAATGCGATCGAGCACACCATAGCGACACATAGGGTAAGATAGCGGAATATCTAACAAATAATTTGGAGTAAAATTCAGAAAAATCGTATGTGGGTCGTGGCGTCAGAATGGGTTAAAAAGTTTAAATTGCTCATTACGGCCACGTAACAGGTCCTAAAATTCTGAAAAAATCAAGCAAGTTCCCCAATAGAAAACAAATCGAATTTGTTTATGATGTTTTTTTAATTCAAGCGCCCCCTGCCGAGTAAAAAAAGAAAACCCTTATTTTTGGGCAAAAAACGTGATTTTTGGCGAATGCGATCGAGCACATCATAGCGACACATAAGGCAAGATAACGGGATATCTAACAAATATCCTGGAGTAAAATTCAGAAAAATCGTATGTGGGTTGAAATTCGATTTATTTTCCATCAAGGAATTTGCATGATTTTTTTCAGAATTTTAGACTCTGTTACGTGGCCGTAATGAGCGACTTACACTTTTAACCCCTTCTGACGCCACGACCCACATACGATTTTTCTGAATTTTACTCCAGAATATTTGTTAGATATCCCGTTATCTTGCCTTATGTGTCGCTATGGTGTGCTCGATCGCATTCGCCAAAAATCACGTTTTTTACCCAAAAATAAGCGTTTTTCTTTTTTTACTCGGCAGGGGGCGCTTGAATTAAAAAAACATCATAAACAAATTCGATTTGTTTTCTATTGGGGAACTTGCTTGATTTTTCAGAATTTTAGGACCTGATACGTGGCAGTAATGAGCGATTTAAACTTTTTAACCCATTCTGACGCCACGACCCACATACGATTTTTCTGAATTTTACTCCAGAATATTTGTTAGATATCCAGCTATCTTACCCTATGTGTCGCTATGGTGTACTCGATCGCATATCGCCAATAATCGCATTTTTTACCCAAAATTTAGCGCTTTTAATTTTTTACTCGGCAGGGGGCGCTTAGATTAAAAAATATCATAAGCAAGGTCGATTTATTTTTTATCAAGGAACTTGCTTGATTTTTTTCAGAATTTTAGGACCTGTTATGTGGCCGTAATGAGTGATTTAGATTTTTTAACCCATTCTGTCGCCACGATCCACATACGATTTTTTTGAATTTTGCTTCAGAATATTTGGAAGGTGCCCCGTAACATATCTACTACTTCTGAAATATGTGCTCTCTCGTTTATTATCGCAAATCTCGATTTTCCCAAAATTTTCAGATAAAACGACTTCCTGACACCCCCTCAGGTCGAAATTTTTTTGTTCGCCTATTAGAAATTTCAGTTTATACGTCTAGGAATATATTCCACCACATTTGGTTATTGTACATGAAAAAACAAATTTTCATAAAACCTGGGTCATATACGAGATTATTTTCGGATTTGCCCATATCCACCGGAAAGGTTAATTGTGGATCACAAGTAAAAAGGACTAAGTTAGAAAAGAAGCAAATATTTCCAGTTAAACGTGAATTGTACAATTAGAAGTTTTCCACTTAAGGACTTTTCCGGAATTATATTATTTTTGCTGTCTTATCCAACAATAACTCAAGATTTAGATTGTTCTCAAATAAAAACCTGGCTTAATGTTTTTTTTTTTATTTTTTTTTCCCAAATAGGGCTCTGGGAATTTATTACAGTAACAACTTCTGGTCGAACCTACTTTCGGTGATATAGTCATCGGAAGATCGGGATATATCTTTTATAAAAATCGGTATAAGTTGGGAATCCCTGAATGGATTTTAAAAATATAGACGTCATATGAAAGGTATTTTACCGGGCTATATAATTGTTTTACAAAATCTTTCAATTTGAGCGATAGTTTTCGAGATATGACAATTTTCAAAAATGCACCCCATTTTTTCCCCAAAAAACCGTTATTTTTCCCAAAAAATGTATCATTAACCTATAATTTTTATAACTAAATTAGGAAGCCCAATTTATTTCCTTTCATTTGATATGCAACATGTATCTGATATTGCATCATTAATAAATTTCTTTAGAAAAAACAAAAATAGACAAAATCAATTTGCTTGAGATAAGGAACTTTTAACAACAATGCCGGAATAGACAACAACTTTACTACTACTACAACAACAACACCAACAACAACAACAACAACAACAACAAGAGAATCAGCTACTTGTACATGTGCAGCAGCTACTTGTACAAGCGCAGCAGCTACTTGTACAAGCGCAGCAGCTACTTATTATATTAAAAAAATTAAAAATTTTTATTAAAAATTGCGCGCGCAATTTGGCTAGCAAACTATGTGTTGGATATATTATAGACTGATAAGCGGCCGAAGGCCTCCGCGAAGACGGTGTTGGATGTCTGACAGTTTTAAGTCCTAAGCAGCGGCCACAGGCCGCGTAATTACCCCTACTCTTATGTAAAATTACTGTTGTTGTAGTAGTAGTAAAGTTGTTGTTGTTGTCTGTCCTGGCATTGTTGTTGTTAATTTCCATAAAATTGATTTGGTCCATTTTTGTTTTTTTGTTTAGAAATCTATTAATGATGCAATTTCAGATATATGTTGCATATCAAATGAAAGGAAATAAATTGGGCTTCCTAATCAAGTTATTAAAATTATGGGTTAATAATACATTTTTGGGAAAATTAAGGGTTTTTCGGGAAAAAAATGGGGTGCATTTTCGAAAAACTGTCATATCTAGAAAACTATCACTCAAATTGAAAAATTTTGTAAAGCAATTATATAGCAATTATATAGGTAAAATACCTTTCATATGACATCAATATTTTTAAAATCCATCCAGGGGTTCCCAACTTAAGCCGATTTTTATAAAATATATCCTGATCTTCCGATTATATCTCCGAAAGTAGGTTCGACCAGAAGTTGTTGTTGTCGTTATTATTTCCCAGAGCCCTATTTGGGCAATAAAAAAAATAAAAAAAAAAACAACAGTCGATAAAGTAAAATTGTTCCATAAACCTCATACATAGGTCAAGGATTTGTGAGTTGCTCTCAAAAAAGTACAAACATCACCTGGAATAGGAAAGAAAGAAGTACAAAATTGAAGCGCATCATTGTGGACATCACCTGAAATAGTTCCCATAACAACAGAATTCCTTTTTGCTCACAAAATATTGACAATAAAAAATCCGTCTTCAGTTGGCAAACCTAATATAGGAAAACACGAAAAACTCTGGGCAAAATTTCATTTTTAAAATTTAGGAACTTATTTAATTTCACCTTTTAATCATACATACATGACATTTAAATAGTTTAAGAACGGGCAAAGCATGATTTAATAGTTTTTTATCAGTTATAGCGAACAAGAACTTATTTTACTCAAGGAACGTTAAAATGACGAAAAACACCTGTATTTCGATATTCTAAATCGATAGTAAATAAACTATCGTAGTAAATAAACTATCGATGACGTTAGTGGTGCCAGAGAATTGTTAATAAGGTCCAAACATCAAGTAATGAAGTTATTACTACAATACACGCCATGTTCACACTGAACTTTTTTTTGATTAAACTAGCTCCGTTCGGGCTAGTTTACATAGACATTCATAATCAAAATAATCATATATTTGGTGATTATTTTAATCATCACTTCACGAAATCAAACAGAGTTGGTTCCAGAACGAAACAAAAGTTAACTTTTGTTACCTTAAGGGCCAGTTTTCAAGCAAGTTAAATACATTTTCTGGTTTAAACTAAGTTTAATCTCAGGAATGAGTTCTTCAGTGAATGTTGAACGTTTATATTCCGTTTAATCTATTATTTTATTTTGACAACTGTTCAGTTATTCTGAAGTTTATTCTTCGTCTTTTATTATTTTATAGTAACACTTTATAGTAACACTATGACACAAAGAAAAAATATCATTGACGAATAGAGTAAATAAAAGAGGACCTAACAATGAACCTTGTGGTACTCCACAATTAATAGATAAGAATTTTGAGTACTTATTACCAATTTTTATTCTCTGGGTTCTACCATCAAGGTAGCTCTTGACAAGAAGGACAGCAGCATTAGAAAATCCAAAGCGGCTATTTAGTTTTAGGCATAACAACCCATGGTCTACACTGTCAAAAGCCTTAGAAATGTCTAAAAGACAGCAATGTGATAAATTCTTTATCATACGAAATTCATCAATAATCTTAGCAACTGCTGTAGAACAGCTATATCCTGAACGAAAACCAGATTGCAACGGTGATACAAGATTGTGGAACAGGACTTATTGTTGCCTTCTTCCACTGGCTTGGATATATTGAGCTCGTTAGACTGTGATTGATGATGTGTTTAAGGGGACTAAGAACATAGGGCAATACAAGTTTTAAGAACTTAACTTTAACTTTACTCCTCTGATGCTTCTCTCCACATCAGACTCGATAACGCCAGCAAATTCAAAAGGATTCAAAAAATTTCTGTCACCGAATTCTTCATCTAGAGTTTGTAACTCAGAAGAAGAATCGACAACAAAATGTTCACTGAGAACGTCAGGATCAATATCACAAGCTGAATTGCTTTTCTTGCCAATGCCTATACTTCTTATATTTCTCCAAAGCTGCTTAGATTGCAGTGATGTGTTTAGTTTTGATGCATAAAATCTTTTTTTCGAAACCCTGACAGCAGTGGTGGCTTCATTTCTGGCAACTGTGTGTGCTTCCCAATCAACCGCGGTAGGGTTCCTTTTCCAAATTGAGTAGGATTTATTCCGTTTTTTCAATGTAGCTTTCACGGCGCTTGTATACCAGGGACAAGATACATTTGAAATTCTTGCTGTACAAACTGGAACATGCGTATCAAAAGCACTATTAAGTGCATTTGTGAAAAAATCTAATTTTTCATCAACCGAATCAAGATAGCAACAAGAATTCCACTGAACAAAAGCCAGATCACTATAAAGGGACACAAAATCTATAGACTTAAAATCTCGATAGGTAAAAAATTCGGGGGTAGGAACACGGTTAAAATTATTGTCAAGCGTACAAAAAATGAGGTCATGATCAGAAATAAAAGAAATTTGATCAAATAAAATATAGATGAAGCTTCTAATAGAAATACTAGATCAAGTAGACTGGACTAACAGAGCACGTAAGACGTGTTGGCACATCAGTATTAACAATAGTAAGACCCACTTCACTTACTTTGTCACACAAATTTCTCGACCGGACATCATCTAATAATAAATTAACATTGAAATCGCCACAAACAATATAGCGATCGTACTCAATTACACATTCAGACAAGGAGGAAATAAAGGATCTAGATTAAATACCCTGTTAGGATTATACACACAAGAAACAAGTATTTTTGTTACATTATCAAAAATTTCAACATTCAGGAATTCAAAATCTGCATCAACATCTGATTTGAATAAACATTTTACAATAAGACTGTTCCTACAATACTGTTACAAAATTTCCTGTATCTATGATGATAATTTCAGTCTCTTACAGTTTTCTGAGTTCGATCACTGGATTGCGTAGCAATCAAAAACACACACTTTATTTAGTTATAAAATGGTTTATTTAAATTACAAATGTTTATTTTCACACGGTTTTGTTTATTTACATTCAAAACCTAATATTACAATTAGCACTTTATTTAATTTCACTTTCACTGTGTGTACAACCTTTTCGCTTTATTGCTTAAAATCAACTGTGTTCAGCTCTCATGAACAGCTCCTTTTATACCCACATGAACGTTCTAGAATTGCATTAGCGAAACTCGACGTCACTGGTTTTATTGACATCTCGAACTGTCAAGTATTTAAGTGAAGTTTCTTTTCAGTTGTTCATATTTTTCGTCACACTGCCCTTCTCTTAAACTTGTTCGTCCCGAACAAGATATTCACTGTCGCCTCCATATGGCATTAGTCTTTCAAGGTGTACCACTTTTAATTTACCTATGTTACCGGGGTATTTTTGAATTCGATACACAACATCGTTTATCCTTGTGACGATCCGGTAAAGTCCCTCCCAGTGAGTCTGTAATTTAGGGGACAAGCCTCGTTATCGTTGTGGGTTGTGTAGCAGCACTAATTGAACTTCGAGCTTTCATCTTGTCGCTAGAAAATTGAGTACGTCTCCTGATAAGCTCGTGTATATCAGCCAGTCCTTCTCTTTTTCACGACACGAAATCGTCAGCATGGGTCGTTTCTGAGACGATGCTTACTCTGTACTTCAAATCTGCTGGAAGCCTTAAGTCCGTACCAAAAATGGCTTTTGCTGGCGTGATTGTAGTGGTATCGTGTATCGACGAACGATAAGCCATTAGAATTATTGGTAGACGCTCATCCCAATCTTTTTGTACTTTGTCGACAACCTTTTTCAGATGCTCCTTTAAAGTACGGTTGAACTTTTGGACCATGCCATCGGACTGAGGATGCAATGCTGTGGTACGTGTCTTCTGTATTCTAAGTCACAAACCTCTTTAAAAAGTGCCGACTCAAAATTTCGTCCTTGGTCGGAATGCAACTCAAGTGGAGCTCCATATCGACAAATCCAATTTTTGATGAAAAGGTCTGCCACTGTTTTTGCTTCTTGATTGGGAATGGGATATATTTCTGGCCACTTACTGAAGTAATCAATTACCACAAGGATGTATTTATTTCCTGCATTGCTGATTGGAAAAGGTCCAGCTATATCCATGGCTATCCTCTCAAAGGGTGCTCCAACGTTATACTGATGCATTTTCCCCCAAGTTCGTCGCCTTGGCGGATCCAGTCAGCAACTGTTTCTTGGCATCCTAACCAGTAAAACCGTTTCTTTATTTTCTCTGTGGTTTTTGTTATACCCAGATGTCCACCACTCGATCCAATGTGATAATCCTCGATTATTTCTTTAAATTTTGCCTTTGGAATAACCAACAGTTTTGAGCGAATTTTGCCATCCTCGCTTTCCCATATTCGGTACAGGCAACCATCATGCAACTCCAAACTTTGCCATTGCGCCCAGTATGCTTTACAGATTTGGTTTTCACTTGAGATTTCTTGCCACGCCGGTTTCCGCAGCTCCTTATACTTAATTATAGTTGCCAAATCTGTATCACTGCGCTAGTCCCGCTGTATCTCTTCATTTGTCCACTTTTCTTCAGGCAAAACGTTCAAAAGGCCCACATCAATTGTTCCAGCTTTATTTTCCGTTCTTGAACAATGGCCGCATTCAATTTTACATGGACGACGGGAAAGTGCATCTGCATTTCCATGCTGGCTTCCTTTGCGATGTTCTATGGTGAAATCATAGCTCTGCAAGCGTTCTATCCACCGTGCAATTTGGCCTTCGAGATCCTTGAATTGAAGTAGCCACCTTAATGCCGCATGGTCTGTCCTCAGGAGAAAGTGCTGTCCATACAAGTACTTATGGAAGTGTTTTACGCATTCCATTACTGCCAGTAACTCTCTCCGAGTTACGCAATAGTTCCTCTCAGGTTTCGACAGAATTTCGCTGAAATATGCGACGACTTTTTCTTGTCCATTGATGACTTGGGACAAAACTCCTCCAATACCATAGCCACTCGAATCGGTGTCCAATACAAATTTTTCGCCGGGCATTGGATACGCGAGTACTGGCGCTGTAGACAATAATTCTTTCAGCTTTTGGAATGCAGTTTTCTGGGTGCTACTCCATTCAAATTTCCGATTTTTCTGTGTCAGACTGCTTGCGACGTTTGCGAAACCAGGAACAAAACGTCTGCAGTAAGTGCATAGGCCCAGAAAACTTCGCAACTCATGAAGATTAAATGGTCGTGGCCAATTTTTGACAGCATTTATTTTATCCTCATCTGTGTGTATTCTTTCTGACGTTACCTTGTGTCCCAGATATTTGACTTCGCGCTGGAAAAGTGAGCACTTTTTCGCACTTAATTTTAGCCCAGCTGCTTCCAAGAACTCAAACACTTCCTCTAAGTTTTTCAAGTGGTCATCGAAATCTTTTCCCATGATGATTATGTCATCGAGATACACTAAACAAGACCGCCAACAGACTGCCAATGAGAACTCGTTCCATTAACCGCTCGAACGTAGCTGGAGCGTTACAAAGACCAAACGGCATGACGTTAAACTGACATAGACCATTCCCAATACTAAAGGCAGTTTTCTCCTTGTCCTTGTCATCTATTTCCACCTGCTAATATCCACTTTGTAAGTCCAGGGTGTTAAACCATATTGCTCCAGATAACGTATCCAGTGTATCATCGATCCTGGGTAACGGGTAGCTGTCTTTTTTGGTGACGTCATTCAATTTCCTGTAATCCACACAGAATCGCATAATTCCATCCTTTTTCTTGACAAGTACGACCGGTGAACTCCACGGGCTTTCCGATGGTGCAATGACATTTTCTTGCGCCATTTCTAGTATTTTTTCCTACTATTTGCGCAATTTCTCCTGTCGCTGTTCTCAATCGGATCCCATTTGATGGCGTAACTCGTCGTCTATCAAATAAATCACTCCTTACAATTGAATGCGATGCGCCCGTATCCAAAGTTAGCTCATATGTTCTTTCGTTGATTTTTCCACCGATGGTAAGGCTGTTGGAATTCCGGCAGAGCTTCGAAGCTAAGACTATGGGGCAATCATAAGTGGGAGTCAGCTCACGCCCCGCTGTACTGACTCTCTTTAGTTTAACGACTACTCTTCGTTACCATTCTCGCCATCGTTCACCCTATTTTCAATTTTTCTTCTTGGTGAACGTGATGCAGCTCGTTTACGACGTGATCGGCAGTCACGTGCAATGTGTCCCTGCTTACCACAATTATAGCATTTTCCGCTGAAGCTACTGCTGTTGAACGATGAATTTTTTTTTCAGCCTCCACCTCCATCCGATGAGTTTTCAATGTTGGGCGGCATGACAATGCAATCGTCTGCTGAGTGAGGGCAACCGTTACTGTTTCATTAAATGTTGTCTTCTGGCTCCTCATTGTCTCGCGTTTTGTCTCAGAGTCACGTATATCGTCAATAAACGCCTATATTTTGAATTTTTCAGCCACGACACTTAACTCGTCAGGATAGGAAAGGTGTGCCAATCGTTCAATATCCGCAGCATACTCCTGCAAGGACTCACCAGATTTCTGGATACGACTTTTCAACTCCAGTCTGTGAATCTGTTTCATGTGGTCACTGCCATATTTTCGCTGCAAGGCATCCATCACGGCCTTTTAATTTTTCTGCTCCGCTACTGGAACCGTTTGCAATACTTCTGCAGCTGCGCCTTTTAATGCGACGATAAGCGCTGCTGCTGCGCTATCGTTATTTCACAGGTTATGAGCAGATGTTGTTTCGAAATGGAGCTTAAAAACACTGAATGGCGTTGTTCCATCGTATGTGGGTGCCTTAAGCCTCACTGCGCTGACTTCTCCTATTGCTTGAGTTGCTGGTTTGCTTATTTTCAACTGTTGAATCCTTTTATTTACATTTTCAAGATTATTTTCAACTTTTTCCTTGAAGGATTCAACATCATCTCGTAACTCAGTCACTTTTGCATCAAGGCCATTTGCTATTTTTTCAACCTCCGTTCGAACAGCCTCAATATTTTGATTCATTGTGAGCATCTGCGCCGCGTTCTGACTTACCTCTGATCAATCTGCAGTGTATTTTGATTTATACTCTGATCAATTTCTTCCCGAACCGCCTGGAAATTTTTATTCATCTGCAGCGCATTTTGGTTTATTGTCTGCGTCATCACCATTAACATATGCTCGAACCTTGACATATCCACAACGTCACCACTTGCCACCCCGCCGGTCCACAAGCTTCTTCCACTTTCGATGTCTCTTCTGTTGAACTAGGTGCAAAGTCAAACTCATCCACATTCACACCACCTTCTTCAAAAGCACTCCGCAATTGCTACTGCAGTTCCATCTTCTGCCAGCAGTTGTAAATTCCGCTTTTCCAACTCTTTTTTAAGTTGTTCAATGATTAGATCTTCAAACTTAACCAGTTCATTATTTTTTTTATTGATTGCAAATTCTTTTTACACAATCCCACTTCTGACACCAATCTTTACAAAATTTCCTGAATCTCTGACGATAATTTCAGTCTCTTACAGTTTTTTGAGTTCGATCACTGGATTGTGTAGCAATCAAAAACACACACTTTATTTAGTTATAAAATGGTTTATTTAAATTACAAATGTTTATTTTCACACGGTTTTGTTTATTTACATTCAAAATATAATATTACAATTAGCACTTTATTTACTTTCACTTTCACTGTGTGTACAACCTTTTCGCTTTATTGCTTAAAATCAACTGTGTTCAGCTCTCATGAACAGCTCCTTTTATACCCACATGAACGTTCTAGAATTGCATTAGCGAAACATCTGGCAACATCTCGTTGATTCCCTTTATTGACATCTCGAACTGTCAAGTATTTTCGTGACATCACTGGTTTTATTGACATTTCGAACTGTCAAGTATTTTCGTGAAGTTTTTTTTCAGTTGTTCTTATTTTTCGTCACAATACATTGCAACACCACTACCTTTTCGATGGACTCTATCATTTCGAAACAGTTTATAGTTTTTTAAATCATAATGCAAATCATCAACATCTTCACTGAACCAAGTCTCCATAACACAAATAGCGTCAACAAGTGAATCTTCAAAAACATATTTTATGTAATCTAGCTTAAAATTATTATTTTTTTTTTTTTTTTTTTAATAATTTATTTAGTAACAATTCATGTACATAACAATTCAATGTTTAATTGGCCTCAGCGCCATGAAGGCATTAATGAGGCAAGCTGGCAATATATAGCATACAAAATTTATTTAAAAAAAAAAGAAAAAAAGTAATAGCAAAAATTAAAATTAAAAAAAAAAGAAATAAAATAATAAGAAATTGAAAAAAAGAAACTACGAAATAATGTTACAAAAGAAGCGTTTCCAGATTCTGAAGCAAGTACTGTTTGAGGTCTGATTAAAATAAAGATATTCTATTATGGTTTTTAATTACTGACGGCAATTTATTGTACTCAGTGATACCCATGTATTCAATACGTTGCTTTGTGGTTTCTAACCTACATCTTGGTACTTTAAGGTTGTTTTGATTCCTCATATGAAACAATGATTGGTTTTGTACAAAAACAATGGTATGATAACCTATATTATTTATTGATTTATAAATATATAGCAAAGTTCGAAACAGGTACAAAACTCTAATTGGCATAATTGGCTTACAAATATTCCTAAAAAGTGATAACGTTGCATATCTATTTGGCAAATTATAAACAACTTTCAGAGCTTTGTTCTGCATTCTTTGCAATGATTTTAAAGTGGTTGTGTTCTTATAACCATATATCATAACCATATAATTTAAATGGCTTTGCACTAAAGAATTGTAGAGCAACATTTTTGTTCTGTCAGTTAATTTATGTTTCATTTTATATAATATGCCAATGGCGGGCGCTATTTTGCTTTTAACTACACAAATATGTGAGTCCTAAGACAAATTGCTTTGCAATGTTATTCCCAAGTATTTTACGGCGTTAGTTTCCTTTACAGTGTTACCGTCAACAATAAGTTCGAAATTATCGTTTAAAGTGCGAAAGCCCGGTCTGAAACGCACCAGTTTTGTTTTGTTCACGTTAAGAACCAACTTGTTAATTCTTACAAATTCAAGAATAAGAGAAACATCTCGTTCCATTCTAATTTTCAAAGTTAAATCGTGCTTGTATGGATAAAACAAGCAAATATCATCAGCAAACATAAAAACACGACAATCAAAATTTAGATTGCATAGGTCGTTTATATATAAAGTAAAAAGAAATGGCCCTAAACAGCTACCCTGAGGTACACCGCATTTAATATCTAACATACTGCTTTTGATACCATTAACCTGGACATATTGTTTCCTTTCTTGGAAGAAGCTCTCAAACAACCGAAGTTCTTTACCAACAACACCATAATACTTTAACTTCCTCAGCAATATGTCATGATCGACTAAGTCAAACGCTTTCGAGAAATCAAGAAACAAGCCTGCAACGCCTGCGAAGCCCTAGAGTTAAAATGGACAATGTTTAGCCCACAGTGCTGTTTACATAAAATATCAATCATGATATTTTGATTTTCATTAACGCCATTATTAATGTCATTTAAGACAGACATAAAGTGAACATAAGGAAAAACTTAAAGCATTGTACAAAATAAATAATATAAATAAGTTAGAAAAAAATTTTGTTGAAGGCATGAAAAAGAAACAAAAGCTAAATTGTGAGCAAATAAAAACTAATGAATAAAATAATTTATAAAACCTAAATAGATACATTTTTATTATAAGTATTTTCGCTCTCGACATTTTCGTTTCCATCATTTTTAAGCTCATTATTTTGGTTCTTATCATTTTCGTCATTTTCGTTCTCTCTATTTTCTCTCTGAACCTTCATCAATTTTAATTTTCTTAAATTGCAACAACTCAGTCTCATCTTTGATGTAAAATGGATCAGACCTTTTTTGTGGCCGGACAAATATCGATCCTCGACGAGATAAAACGCTGTAAATACAATTTTCGCGCTTCTACTGAACTGCTGTTTGTAAGAGCTTTCTTGAGTCAGCCGTCAAACTCTCGCAGAGATAAACACTGCCATCAAAACCTTAATCTAAGCTTACAGAACTCTCGAAAAGCTTTCATTACTCTATCCCGATCATAAGGAGTATAAAACTTAACAATTATGACTGAGTTTGGTCTGCTGGTCGTCGGCTTGACCCGAAAAATGTTTTTTATTTGTGGCGTCGCGAACTCAATAGAGCAACAAATTCGATTGAAAACGTCTTTTAAGTTTTCAGACGAAGAGTATGGCACTCCAAATAAAACTGCATCAGAAGATATGTCCATAGTTAAACAAAAAAATTAAACGCCAAAAAAAGCTAAATAAAAAAAAAATAAAGCAAATAAAAAAAGCAATTTAAGCGACATCTTTCCGGTAAGACCATCACCTTGTAGGTGGAACCTTCCGATTCGATTATAACATTCAGAAGGAATCGCCTTGGACTTGGTGCTTCATCTGCGTGATAGTCATTGAGCCATCCGCGTTTTTTGAAAAAAAAAAAAACAATTGCGACAAAATTATGGGCCGTAAGTTCTATGTCCGTCCAAGAACTACCAATCGCCGCAAGAAGTGTGGACACCAACAAGCCAGCTACCATTGGAAGCCACCTTAGATCGCAATCTGGTTTTAGATGTAGCAATGGACGGTGCCGACGAAGACGATTGCAAAGGTTCGAACCAAAGGAGAAAAACCAAAGGAGAAAAAAATGGAAAAAAGGGCTACCAATTGAGGTTGTCCCAGTAGCTTATGTCCCACTGAGTGCTCGTAGTGGTTAAAGGTTTGGTGGCATGTTACAGTTGCGTATGGCAGTTGTAAAATTGTGTTAATGTTTTACTTATAATGCAAATTTTATTTTGGATTGTATTTTTGTGATGATTAAATTAAATTTTATTGATAAAATAAATTTGTTCGAAGTCATTTACTAAAAAAAATTTACATATTTTTAAAACACAAAATTATTTCGTTGTTTTTGTTTGTTTATTGTTTTTTACAGTTAAACTTTAACCAAATTTTTGACCAAATCTTGTTGCAGTAAATTTTGTAGCTAAATCTCTTGCTGAGAACAATTTTGTTATTACTCTCCAAATAATTTAACTAAAGATTTAACCAAAAATTTAACTAAAAATCTTCTGGAACGGAGCTTTTATGTATTTTCTTTAAATCGGCTCACAGCAATATTAAAATTAGTTAAATAAACAGTGTATTTCAATTTATAATTCAAAATCAAAATAATTTTGTATATGTAATGCGAACGTTGGATAAAATATGACAAAAAATTTAAAATTTGTTTAGGGCCCTATTGCGGCTGTCAATTTGCGGTAAAATCGATAGCCATCGATTGTTTCTACTAGCACTTAGATTTGTTGTTGTATCCCATAGAAAATTAAAAAAAATTGTTTTGAGCGAGAGAGAATGAACTTTTGCACGGCGGGCAGAATCAAGAGTTGAACAGAATAATGAAGCTGTAGTATGCCGCTATAGTACAAAATGAAGTGTAGCAGACGATGAAGCGCTTCGAGAATTTCTATAAGCAGAATGGAGAAGTTCGCATCATATGGAATAGAGTTACCGATCTCATTTCTTCATGAAATTTGCATAAATTTTAAAATGACATTTCCTCTTGAAACATAAAATATTTTTTATAACTTTATTCGCCGCTTTTGTTATAAAATTTGCATGAGTTTTGCGATGAATCAACCTTTAAAATCATTAAAAAATGTTTACAAATTTATTTTCATCCATTCGGGTAGATTGTCCTTCTGTCAAAAGGCATGCAGTAAGCGACAAAGTTGAAAAGTTCAAACTTTGTACTACGCACCAAGCTTCAGCTACAGCGTTAACTTCACATTGTGTTGACGCGTATTAAAATATGTGTAGTCTACTTTTGACAGTTCGTCGCTTACTTCGCACTTCAAGCTTCAGCTACACATTCTGTTTCAGTAGTAATTCATTTTTGTGAAGTGCGTCACTGTCGAACTTCATGGGGCATAAGTGTTTCGATGGAACAATTAAAAAACGTACTTACTTTTAATAGCAAAAATAACACAGGCCCACAAAAAAAAAAGTACCCTGCGCGAAAGATCAGACCACCTGAACTTTATGTTTTCGGGGTCGCTGAGTCCGAATATGGTCTCAAATTTTTCAGCAAAATTACTGATTTCTGAAAAAACGCGAACCAACTCCGCTATTCTGACACCATATTCGGACTCAGCGACCCCGAAAACATAAAGTTCAGGTGGTCTGATCGTTCGCGCAGGGAATTTGTTTTTATAGTCCTGTGCACAGGCCAAAAAAGAAAAAAATGTACCCTGCGCGAAAGATCAGACCACCGGAACTTTATGTTTTCGGGGTCGCTGAACCCGAATATAGTGTCAGATTAGGGAAGTTGGTTCGCGTTTTTTCAGAAACCAGGAAAAATCTCAAATTTTCAGCATTATTGTTGATTTCTGAAAAAACGAGAACCAACTTCGCTATTCTGGCACCATTTTCGGATTCAGCGAACCTAAAAACATAAAGCTCAGGTGGTCTGATCTTTCGCGCATGGTACTTTTTTTTTTTGTGGGCCTGTGTAATACTTTTTGAAGAAGAAAAAAATAGCTTTTTTTTAAATGGCATGGAAAAAAATAGTGAAACAATACTTTTTGCAATAATCAATTGCTTTAGTGAATTCATTTTAAATAACCGTAGTCATTCACTTCGATGTTAGGAAATAGCAGGTACAAAATTGAAAATAAAAAATGTTTGTATTTCAATGATTTTATTTAGGTTAAAAGTTAAATAAGTTCGTTTTTACAAAAGTATGAATTTCACAACAACAGAGATGCCAGAAAGACAAAACAATACCGTTGCCACCAAACTAAATACATAACATTTTTTCCTCCTCCAGTAAGTTACGGAGAAAACCATACTCGTGGCTTTGTTTGCCTGGTTGAGCATCGGGGTGCTGTAGTCAATATCGAAGCTTCACTTCTCTCAACTTCTGGTACAATTGGTGTCGACATCTGTTTTCGTTTATTGAAGTATTTGGTGTAATAAAACCCTCGATGATTCCGCAGCAATTGGGCGTAAGAGAATCTCATTGTCCGTGTCATCAACGCCTTTTGTCATTCGTGGGCTCGAGACATTTGGGGCTCTGATTGCTTAGACCAATCCGAACTCAAAACAATTGGAGTCTCTGCTCGCTTAGGCCAATCATCTGCTGCATTTCGTATTTGATCAACATGTCTTCTCAACATTTTCCCCTTGTAGTTAATTTCGTAATGTAGGTCACCTAGTCGAGCACTGATACTTCCTTTAATCCATTTATCCATCCGCAGGTTCCCTGATAAAAAATAGACTGCCGTACCAGACTCGAATATCTTAAATTTTTCACCTGTTTTCATAAACTGCTTTGCCTCTACCTTCTTTGAGATTGGCTCTGGTCGTACTAGATCCAGACGTGTACGTAATTGGCGTCCTAGAAAAAGTTGTGCTGGAGAAATACCCGTAGTGGCATGTGGAGCGTTTTTGTATTGCCTGAGAAATTCGTTCAAATTTTTGCGAAGCGTACCGCTTGAGGTCCCCATCGCTTTTAATGCATTTTTAACCGACTGTTCGCTGCGTTCCGCTTGTCCGTTCGTTGCCGGGTGGTATGGGGCTGAATATTTATGGTATTTGACGCCAACCGCTGTCAGAAAATCATTAAACTCAGCAGAAGCAAAATTTGTTCCATTGTCGGAAACTACAGTGACTGGTACACCGTATGCAGAAAACAGCTCGTCAAGTTGTGAAATAGTTGCTGCTACGGTAATTGACTTCGTAATTTTCACTTCCAACCATTTACTATATGCATCAGAAATTATTAACATCATAGCACCTTCAAATGGTCCAGCGTAGTCCACGTGGATTCGTTCCCACGGTCCTTTAGGGTATTCCCAGTGGGGTGCTCACTATATTTTTTTGGTTTGTTTCCTGCATTGCACAGGGTTCACATGCGTTGGCCATATTTTCGATGTCTTTGTCGATCCCAGGCCAATATACGAATGACCGAGCTAACCCCTTCATTTTAACCATGCTTTCAAGCATCTTATTCCGATATTTTAGTGGAATCACAATCGTTTGCTTGAATGTTAAACAACCCATGGATAGTTTATAATTAGCTTAAGGCGATTTATATCCAGCTTTCACCAAACAGCGACCACTCTCCAAAAGCTTAGTTATTTTACCTAGATGATCTTCTTTTCTCGTTTCCTTTGAAATAAGATCCACTGCCAATGGCAATTGATTGATTTGGCGGATTATAAAATTGTCAAACTCATCATTCTCGCTATCATCGGATGCTCGTATTTGCTTTACTTGAGCTGGCGAAGGTCACGGAAGTGGAGCTCGCGAAAGATAATCAGCATTTGCGTTTGCTTTCAAATTTTTGTAAATAACTTCAAAGTCAAAATTACTTAAGAAGTCGGCGTAGTTTGCCATTCTGCTAATACAAAGTACAGGAAGTGATTTATTTGGATGAAGAATTTGTGACAACGGTTTGTGGTCCGTGATTAAAGTCCAATGCCGAGCGTATAAGTATTTGAAAAATTTCTGCACCGCCCAAACGATTGCTAATACTTCTTTATCAATTTGTGGGTAACGGCTAGCGTAGGCAATTGGTCACTCAAGGCCGTTTTCCAGACGGTGTGAAAGTACAGCTCCCAATCCTGTTTGACTAGCGTCAGTTGCTAGAATCAATGGTAGCGCCGGGTTGTATGGTATTAACACTTGAGGAGATACTAATACGTGTTTTAAATTACTGAAGGCCATATTTGTCTCGCTCGTCCAGTGAAAATTCTCATTTTTCAATATGTCGCGCAACGACCTTGCTTTTGTAGCTAGATCTGGAATAAATGCATTGTAGTAAGTCACCTTACCTAAAAACAGTTGGAGCTCTTCGAAAGTTGTAGGTTTAGGAGCATTTAGGACAGCTTCGATATGCTTTTGAGATTTTTGCACCCCTTGTGCATCTATCCTATGACCCAAAAACTCGACTGATGACGTGGCAAAAACACATTTCAATTTATTTATTTATTTATTTATTACAGCCTTTCATCAACATTTATAAACACAATAAATTATACAATGCATACAGTTGTTTTCTTACAACAATTATTACAAAGAAAAAGAATAAAAAAAAATTTAAAAAATAAAATAAATATTACAAACAAAAAAAAAAAACACAAATGTCATATGTATAACTCTATCCTATCTTATTGAAGTGGTTTTACAATAGTTATGAAGCAATTTATTAAAAAGATTTTCATTATCACAATTTTTCAATTCACTAGGTAATTCATTAAAACGTTTTAGTCCTTTATAATATAAATTTTGTTTGCCTAGTTCTGTTCTGTATAGAGGTAACCTAAAATTATTTCTATCTCTTGTTATATAAGTGTGTATTTCATTTACGTATGTTAGATTATTACTAAGATACTCAGGCAATAATCTGTTTTTTATTTTGTATATAAATTTCATGGTGTAAAAGAGTAATTGCTGTTTTATACTTAGCCATCTAAGATTATTTAACATAATTGCTGTTGGGGTATCGAATCGTGCTTTGAGAATATGGCGCATAGCTTTGTTTTGCAATTTCTGTAGTCTATCGATTTGCGAATCATGTAGAATAAATAATAATGATGGGCAACAAATGAAGTGTGGTTCTATTATTGATCTATATACTAGAATTTTGTACTTTTTTCTAATAAATTTACACGTTCTTTGCATAAATCCTATTTTTTTTTGCAATTTTGCTTACAGTGTAATCAATATGATGATTTAGTTTCAGTTTGTTATCTATTATAATGCCTAAATATTTAATTTTATCCACTTCTGTTATATTCTCATCGTTAATTTTCAAGTTATTCACATTAGGATATGCATTACATTGGTTTATTATCATATAATGAGTTTTCTTAATATTTAATTTCAGTCTATTAATACACAACCATGTAAATAAGCTATTTAAGTCTTGTTGTATTTTTCTCATAGCAGTGCTTACGTCTCTATCACTTATAGTAATTAAGGCGTCGTCAGCAAAGAGCTTAATTTTGCAGAATTGGAGACAGTTCACGATGTCGTTGATATATATATTAAACAGAATCGGTGCCAACACAGATCCTTGAGGTAGACCGATTTCAACGGGTATTTCTTTGGATATTTCGGAATCTAGATCAAAACAATTTGCTCACAGAATATCAGTCTGGTTATAGATCGGGACACAGTTGTGCAACTGCCGTTCTGAAAATTTTAGATGATATACGTCCTGCATACGACAGAGATGAGCTAACCATTTTGGTTTTGTTGGACTTTTCAAAAGCTTTTGATGCAGTTAACCATATATTATTATTAAAGAAATTAGAAAACTATTTTGGTTTTGGTTCCAATGCAACCAAGCTTTTAAAAAGTTATTTGACTCATAGACAACAAAGAGTTATAATAAAGAACTCATATTCTGAATTGAAAGAAGTTACGTCCGGCGTCCCGCAAGGGTCAATTTTGGGACCCATACTATTCAGTATATTTATAAATGATATAGTTTATTGTTGCAAAAGTGTTTCTATTCACCTTTACGCGGATGATGCTCAGGTCTACCTTTCTAGACCTAGGGGACTCTGTGAGGACTTAATTGAAAGGGTGAATGAAGATCTATTTTCAATTTGTGAATGGGCCAAAAATAATAAATTGAACATCAACGTCCTAAAGACAAAGGCATTGCCCATTTCCCATTCAACTTATGATCTGGCAGACCTGTCAAATTTAAATATGATGGGAACTCATATTATGTTTGACAGTTCTGTTTTAAGTTTGGGTTTTAAAATAAATTCCAACCTAAGCTGCAGCGATCATGTGAACTATATGATATGTAGAATGTACAATGTTCTGAGGAAACTATGGCATTCAGCGTCATTTGTGTCAGAAGATATTAAGCTGAAATTAATAAGAGCTTTGCTTGTTCCACTTTTAAATTTCGGTGAACTAGTTTACGGAAATTTGGATAGTGGATCCAAGCAAAAAATTCAGCTAGTTCTTAATAATGCTGCAAGATATATATACTTTAAGCGAAAGTATGATCATATATCGGGTTATGCAATAAAGATTCTAAATTGCAAATTGGTCCCATACTTAAATTTTAGAAACTTAATTTTTCTACATAGGCTCATATATGAACGTTGTCCTAAATATTTGTTCGAAAAATTAGTGTTTGCGCAATCAGTTCGTACTAATAATTTAATTTTACCCATGTCCAAATTTTTAACGTTCTCAAAGAATGTTTTTTGTCAGTGTTGTTAAACTGTGGAATTCTCTTCCAAGTGATATAAAATCCGAAAGAAGAAAAGCATATTTCAAATTGGCAGTACTTAGATTTTTATGTTAATAGTCTGTTAGTAAAAAAAAAAAAAAAAAAAAATAAAAAAATATATATATATTAAAATATTAATTAATTAATTTAGTTAGTTACATTTTAAATTTTTATTTGATAATGTGTGTACTGATTCGTTTATAATCACTGATGTACTATTAAGAGACTCTATGTCTTATCATGTACAGTTGAAATCTTTTGTTTTTAAGAATAAATTGAAAATTGAAATTATCTTTATCTATTATTGTGCGCTGTTTGCGGTTACATAAATAGCTATCAAACCATTTAAGCTCTTTTCCTTGAACTCCTATTTGATTCAGTTTTTGTAAGAGAATTTCGCGGTCGATAGTTTCAAAAGCTCTTTTAAGGTCTATAAAAACTGCTATTACTGATTTTTTTGCATTAAGATCTTCTTTCCATTGAGCAATCACTAAATTGAGAGCTGTTTCACAAGAATGCATTTTTCTAAATCCTGACTGCTCCTTAATTATAATCTTGTTACTATCTAAATATTGCAAGAGTTGATTTTTTATTACGGATTCTAGAATTTTTTCCATAACAGGCAGCGTATTTATTGGTCTAATTTCTTCGGCATTCAAAGTTTTTGGCACTTTTTTCACAGGTACTATTCAAATGAAGGCCGTGAAGTTTAATACGTTGTAATGTTGTTTCCAAGACTCTTAAAAGTTGATCAAAATCCTCAGCAAACAATAAGATATCGTCGAAAAAATTGAGGACGCCAGACATGCGTTGTAGTACTGCCTCCATTTTCCTCTGCCATTTTGCTGGTATATTCGCTGCACCATACACTGCACGTGTTGGGCGTATTAATCCATGTGTGCTAAATTTTCATCAATTGTCAAATGAGTATACGCATCAGTCACGTCCAGATGCCAAAATAATGTTGCATTTTTCATTTTGTTGAATAAATCCTCCGCTTTTGGAATCGGATGCTCGTCAATGATCATTTGTGGGTTTACCGTTGGTTTGTAGTTACCTGTAATGCGGATACTTCCATTTTTCTTTAATACAACATGTGTAGTTGAAGCCCACTCCGAATGATCCACTTTTTTATAAAATCCGGACTGAATTTTTAAATCGATTTCCTTTGCATACGCATCCCTTAAAGCCATTGGAATTTCACGTGCCTTTGCGAATTTGGGTGTAGCTCCAACCTTAAGATGTACTTTCGCAGGCGGTTCAGTTAACTTACCCGCTAATGTACTAAAATCTGCTTCAAATCGAGAGATGACTTGTTGGAGGCGCAACTGTTGATCTGTAGAAAGACTGGGAGAAGCTGAATTTATTGAATTAATCTGATTAGATGAAGAAAACATTTGAATAAAATTGGTTTCATGAGCAAACTGAGAAATCCATTCTCTACCACAAAGTGTATCGCAATGTCCTTTCACTACATACAAATTCAATTTGCGTGGCGTTTTGCTCATATAAGCATTCACAACAATGCGGCCGATACAATTTACCTTGTGACCTGTGTAGCTTGTGAACTGCCTATCTGTTTTCAGCAATTTAAAATTAGCTTTGACAGTACGTAGCATTTTGCAGTTAATTATAGCACATGGGGCACCCGTGTCAAGTTCCATTTGAATTTCTTTTCCATCAATAGCATGTGAATCATTTTCCTATCAGCTGTCCGTAATGTATGTATATTGTGTAATTGCTGAATCCCTTCACCATCATCAGCAGGTTCCGTTTCTGAAATTTGAGCCAGTTCTCTTTTACACACCTTAGCAATGTGGCCCATTTTTCCACAACCATAGCATTTAACGTGTTTGAATTTACAATCTTTTCTGAAATGCTGCCCTCCACATCCGTAACAAGCCGATGCTTTTGTTTTTGTAGTAGTTCTTCAACATACGTATTATTCGGTTTCGCATTGTATTTAATTTGCGTTGGTGCATATCCCAATTTATGTGTTGATTCGCTTAATTGCTCGAACTCTGCGCAATTCACATCCCTCACCGCACTATGAGTTGATTCCATCGTGTATGCAATCTTGTAGGCCTCATCGAAATTATTTGGCTTTTTTGCAACTATTTCGTCGCAAATATTACGGCTCTCAATGCCATGCATCAGCTGTTCAATCAGCATCCTGTCCAAAATTGTATCATACTCACAAGATGCGGCAGCTTGTTTCAGACGAAGCGTAAACTTTGCCAGGGGCTCTCCTTTTTCCTGCTTTATTTGTCTGAATTTTATACTCTCTGCGTATTTATTTTTTCTTCCATCGAAATGCCGAATCAAAATTTGCTTCATCTCATTGTAGAGTATCGTTTCCGGCTGTTTGGGACAAATAAGAATCTTAAGAGCAGCATTTAATTCTGTTCCCATGTTAACTCGTACGAAATTATGCTTTTCCTCTTCCGGAACTTTGCTTAGTTGCAGTGCCCTATCCGCACGATGGAAATAGTCTTGTAATAGAAATCCGTCTGTTGATCTATATTCCGGAATGTTAAATGCTGGTGGTTTGGCGCACGATGACTGTGAATTAGTAGAACTTCTAGCTAATGAATTGTTTGCCGCAGCAGTACGTGTGGCTTCACTCATAGCCAATCGGATCGCTTCTGCCAGTGGATCCACTATGGCTTTCAATACTTCCGGTGTGAGACACATCTTCAGAATCCCATTTCTGACACCACTTTTGTATTTAAATGATTTTATTTAGTTTAAAAGTTAAATATAAAAGTAACAAAAAGAGTGAAAATGGTCGTTTTTACGAAAGTATGAATTTCACAACAACAGAGATTCCAGAAAGACAAAACAATAGCGTTGCCACCAAACTAAATACATAATAAAAATACAGCAATATTACGCAAATTAAAATGAACCATTTGCATTGGATTTTTCCACCAAAAAATTTTTACGTACACTTTTTCAATTAGAAAAAAGCAAGCAAAAGTGAACGATAGTGTTATTTTAAGTTGGTACTCAGTGAATTTTCTAACATTTTCCAATTGTATACCTACTACTTCTTAAGTGACAGTTTATTTTAAGAATTTGTTTGAACAAATTATTTGTGTTTGAGGTTTTTCAGACTAAACTTTACCTTAGGACCCAAATCCCAATTTGGTTTAAGTCAAGCTTTTGTTAAAGTTATGATTCTTACAAAGAATGTGCAATCAAAAAGTTCAGCACTGATCTAGTTTTGGAGGTATAGCCATCGGAAGGGCGGGATATAGCTTTAATGAAAACCGGTATAAGTTCTGAAACCCAAAATGGATTTTAATAATATTGATATCGTATGAGAGGTATTTTCACTTGATAGAAAATCAATGTACGAAAGTCTTAAATCTGGCTGATGACCGTCGAGATATGGCGAATTTCGAAAAATTATGAGCATTTCTTTTAAAGCACTATATTTTCCAAAAAATTATGGAGCCCTAATCTATTTTCTTTCATTTGATGTGCACCTGATTTTCTTCATAAGCACATTTGTTATGGGAAAGTAAAAAAATAAACCAAAGAAATTTTCATGAAATTTATCATATATTAAAAACACCAACAAAAACAATAATTCGTCCAAATAACTTAAATTTTTCATTTTGTTTTAATACTTTTGCACTTCAAATGTTCTTCTTCTTTGGTAAACAGAAAGAGTAACATACATTTGTAATTTGACAGGAGTTAGAAATGTGTTGCCGTTGTTTCACATAATTTCACTATCGAACTGAAAAGTAGTAATAATAAATGCAACCGTGAAAATCTGCCCGTGCCCTTCGTGTGATCGACAAACACTCTAAATCGAAAATAAATCTCAAATAGCGTAAAAAACTGGTTTGCTCTGCGGGCATTTGCCCTCCGTCTGAGTGCGGCCTTTGAAACCTCTACACCAGCCATGTCAAACTCGCGGCCCGCGGGCCTCTAGCGGCCCATTATCTTTCAATCTGCGGCCCAAAAGTAGAAATCTCTATATTAAAACGCATGACAAAAATTTGTCCTACCTTTTTTACTATGTTAGAAATGGAGCACGACTTTGAATTATACACCTTTAGAAAGGTATTTGTATGTTGATGTGTGCAAAGTTAAAATTATTTTAATATTTTGCATTTATGCCATGTAAAATTAAACACAAATTTTTCAATATTAACAACGACAAAATATGCGGTCACACAGAGCTGAAAAGAGGATACAGCAGAAAGAGAAAGACAAAAAGCTGACTGACACTTACTTCATGTTTAGTATTTTCTTTTCGTTTCACATTTGTCATTGTACCATGGATGATTTATGAACTTTTTTATTTTGTACAAAATAGCAAAAAAATTACTAAAACTGTCTAAAAAGTACCAACATTTTTTGATATATTTGTGGTCAAATTTTGACCCTTGGGCGATTCTAGTAAAAATAAATTGCAAATCTATGTAATTATAGGTATATGACAGTTTTAAATTCTTGTTCAGAAGTAAATTATCTGAATAAATCTTTGGTGGAAAATTCAAAGCAACCTAAATTATACGAAAGTTTAACACCCATAAACAAATTTGTATTCCAAGGTAACGCTGGCCACTCATTGGAAAGGATGGAACATCTTTTTTGACGGAAAACATAATGGTTTAATTGCGAAGCTTCGACGAAAATACAGTGAGATCAACAGTGAAAAAACTAGTTTTCATAATGTACATTGCAATGATCAAATTAGAACATTTAAACTAAAATTGCTTCTGTGTGAAAAACTTGGAACTTTTTCCAACATGCAGAGCATATCTTAATGATTTAAAGATAGAGTTCGGGAGACGTATTGAAGATTTCAGATCGTTGAAGACAAGTTTCCTTTATTTTCAAGCTCGTTTTCCATTGAAATTGAAAAAGTGTCAAGCTACCTTCAAATGAAGATAATCTAAATTCAATGAAATACAAATTTGAATCTGAAAGTTTTTAAAGGGGGCCTCCCATTATTGCCTGCCTTTGCGATTTTAAGAATCTCACAATTTTGCAATGGAAATAATATCTATGTTTGGCATTTCTAATGTATGTGAGCAATTATTTTCGCTTATAAAAGGAAACCAGTCTCCTGTTAGGGCGAGACTAACAGATTCTTATCTCATGTCAGTGAAGATATTTTATTGTTTGGCCCAGTTGGAAATTGAGTTTGACATACCTGCTCTACACCGATTTGAGTAAAGTTTTCGCCATTTGATTGCAAATGACTGTAAATGACAAGTTAGGTCGGCTGTGAGAATTTTGTCAAACAAAGACGTTTTTTCAATTTCAACGTTAATTTAAAAAAATTTTATATTTTTACAAAATTGAAATCGCAGAAGTATCGCGCAATTTTTTTGCTTGCAACAATTTATAAGTTCCACTGGACAAACAAATTCGAAGGATTTTCTTCTTCATCTAGCTGGTCGGCTGGTTTATAACTACCACGACTGTTCCAAGAAAAACCATCTTGTCAACTTGATGGCTTAATAGTTTGCTGATTATGTTTGCACAATGATGGCTGCACTCCAGGCAGTTCTTCAAGAATGGTCAGTCAATTTTAAATTTGCATAGCAGTCTACCGTGTCCAATGCCAATGGACAGTTCTGAAGATATCCCTGTCACCGCTTCGCCATCCACTGTTGGTGCGGGAAATTTAATATCTCAACCTGATGACGGTTTTGAAGTAGTTGAATCCAAACGAGCTAAGCGGTCTTCAGCAGGAGCCGACAAGCAAATTAACGTTGAAGAATTCAAAAATAAGGTTTTTACTAATAGTAGTAATAGATTTTCTATTCTTAACCCCAATCAAAAAAAACTGTCAAGTTCTTGTCATTGTATCAGAAATGTATATCAAAATGATATCAAAAATATATCAGCCGCTGATATCCATTTTTTGGATATCATTTTGATATATTTTTGATATCATTGAAAAACATGTCAATTTTGTATCAGAAATGTATATCAAAATTATATCAAAAATTTATCAGCCGCTAATATCCTTTTTTTGTAAATCATTTTGATATATTTTTGATATCATTGAAAAACATGTCAATTTCGTATGAGAAATGTGTATCAAAATCATATCAAAAATTTATCAACTGCTGATATGTCAAATTTTACGTTTTCGTTTGTGAATTTTATGAAAAGATAACTATAGAAGACGAACGCGGTGCCAATTTTAGTGAAGAAGAAGTGAATTTTCTAATGAAATTAGTGCAAAGCACACAAATATAATTGAGTGCAAAAAACCGACACTCCATTCAGTTGCTGCATGCAGCCTGTGGTTGGGAAAACAAAAATTATGGAAGCGGACGCGCAGCCAATTTTAGTTAGAAGTGAATTTTCTAAAGATATTAGTTAAAAAGCAGAAAAAATATAATTGAGTTCAAAAAAACCGACACTTCATTCATTTGCTGCATAAGGGCGATTTCTAAAAACTTGTTGCCGATGATCAACAACAATATTGCAAAATTTCGCCCTTATGTGCGTCGGTTTATTTATCAGACCCAAAATTGGTTATGTCAATTTTGTATCAGAAATGTACAAAAATTGTATATTATTTTGATATCTTTTTTTGATATCATTTTGATATCCTTTTTTTATCAAAATTTAGTATGTCACTGATAAGTTTTGGATATCATTTTGGTATATTTTTGATATACGTTTTTTGATCGGGGCGTTATTTATATTGAAAAAAATAATAATTCTATAAATAAAAATAATACCCCGAGTAAAATTAATTCTAGCAAAGGTGCAGCTAAAACCAATTTCTGCCCCCCTATTTTCTTATACAATGTAAATATTAAAAGTCTCATTGATCAACTTAAAACTCATACTCCTGATATCAAATTTAAAATAACAAATATTTCTAAATTTAAAAGTAAACTTTATCTTGAAGATCAACATGCCCATACAGCCATGATGGACCTTTTGCGCACACACGAAAATTGACTCCTATTCTTACACTCCTTCTACTCTTAAAAAAAGTAGTTTTGTTTTAAGAGGTATTTACTTCAAAACAGAAGTAGACGAAATTATAACGGCTTTGGAAAATGCTCTTCCAGGCTGCATTGACAACGTAAATAAGTTTTACACGTCCTATTCAAAACGCAACCATATCGACACAGGTCTCTTTCTTGTCACCCTACAGCCGGGCAAATCCATTAGCGACCTTTCAAAAATTAAATATATATTGAATCAATCCATAACCTGGGAAGCACCAAAATCGAACTCAAAATACATTCAATGCAAACGTTGTCAATCTTGAGGTCATAGCGCCCGCAATTGTAATAGAGCATTTGCTTGTGCATTAATTGCAATGAGTCTGGGCATCCAGCTAATTATAAGGGCTGCCCTGAATACAAGAATTATATTGAAAGAATTAAAAAATTTCCTGGTGATGCTAAAGAAATCAACCAAAAAGCTGTCAAAGCTGTTGCTTCAATGTCAAGCAGCATGGTTAATCCTAATAAATCTTTCGCTAGCGTTTTAAGTCAAGGTTATAATTCTTTATCAAATTCAATAACAAGCCTTCCATTATTAGTGCTTTTCTTAGCATGGCCAAATACTTCTTGGAGCCATAACAAATTTCATTAGAATCTAAAATTCAGTCATTCATAGATAATTATCGCTCTTTGCCTAGAGTGCAAGCTAAATTCAAATACCAAAAGCTTTTAGCTGAAGTTAGTTCTAAATATGGTCCATAATTCTTTAAAGTTGCTCTTCTTTAATGTAAGATCACTCATTGATATTAGCCGTAGATCTACTAAAAATTCTATATGATAACAATATTGATATCGCATTTATTCAGGAAGCACATCTATCCCCCGATGTCAATATTTCTTTAGAAAATTATTCTTTCATTCGGGACTCTTCATCTCAAGGACTAGGCATTGCTTTTAATAGAAACTTTAAATTTACTCGTATTATTATTCAAGGTTTAAAATTTCCATCCTCTTTTTTCCAATTAAATTTTAATTTCAATGGTATAATTAAAGCGTTTCCGTTAGGTAGCATTTATTTTCCTTGCAACTTTTCAGATACAGATCTATACAATGGTCTCCAAAAAATAAAAGATTTCTCAAGAATTTTCGACGGAACAATAATTGGTGAGGATCCTAACGCCAAAAACACTTCTTGGGGTGACTCTTGGGACAACTCGAATGGAAAAGTTTTGTATAGATGGCTCTTAAATCACTCACTTTTAGTAGAGTTTGTGATTTGGCCCCTTCGTATCCAAATGGCTCTTCATTTTTAGACCATTTTCTAATTAGTACTAATTTAATTAACCTTATAAACCCCAATTTTCAAATTCAATGTTTAAGCAATTTTTCGGATCATTTTCCTCTTAAATTAAGAGTAATTTAGGGTAATGTGGACTATGCGGGTAATGTGGTGCACCCTTTTATTTCTCATATAAAAGACTGTTCAACAATTCTGGTTATTTGTGCACATTAAAACCCGAGAAACGTATTTTTTACACTCTTCGGCTTTTCTATTATGCTAATTATTCGTGCGCATTTCCTTAGCATATTCTGTAAGGTCAAGTTGACTTATTTGTAGTACTCTGTAAATAACTAAATAATTTCCTCAGAACTCAGTTTCCAAAAATTCAAATAACTCTAATGCAATTGTGGAACTATTATTCAAAGAAAAAATGCATAAGCAAGTGCGGTTTTTTCATTTCTTTTATATTTGATTTGATTTGATTTGATTTGATTTATTAAGTCTAGTGGATTACATATCCTTACAGACTAGCATATAACAAATTATAATAATAAATTTACAAAATGTGAATTAATTATAAATTAAAATTAAACTAAAAATACAGTATTTAACAATTTTTTAAAAGATAATTTAGATAAGCTAAAATCTAAAAAATTATTTGCTGAAAGCTCATTGTACAATGATAATGCCCTAGTAATTGGCTCATTAAGCGCATAATGAGTTCTATGAGTTTGAATATGGAAAAGGACGTAATGACGCAAAGATCTTGCAGGAATATTAAAATCGACTAGTTGCAACAAATGAGGACAGTCAATTCTGTTGGATATAAGATCATGTATAAGCAAAAGAGCCTGAATTTTCCTTCGAGACTCAAGAGATTTCAAACCTAATAGTAAGCATCGAGCATTATAGGAAGGCAACGATACCTCAAAATTTATTGAGCGCAGTGCAAACCTAGTAAACGATTTTTGGATTTTTTCCAGTCTCGAGGAGTGAGTTATGAAAAAAGGGCTCCAAATGAAGGAAGCATACTCCAATCTCGACCTTACAAAAGAATTGTAAAGGCTTAATAGAGTATGAGGGTCCGTAAATTCAGAGCTATTTCTACGAACAAAAGCAAGTAAGGAATAAGCCTTTGGTACAACATAGTTAATATGATCAGCAAAAGTGAACTTGGCGTCAAAAATTACCCCAAGATCCCGAATAGAGTTTACAGATTTTAAAGATACGCCAGAAAGAGTATATGATGAGATATTAACTGATCTGGACTTAAAATATGATATAGAAAAGCATTTATTTATATTAAGAGGTAATAGATTATCTTCACTCCATGATAACAGACGATTAATATCCCTTTGCAAATTTTCAATATCAATTGCATCAGAAATTTTACTGAATAATTTTAAATCATCAGCATACAGCAAAAATTTAACTGATTGAAAGCATTTACTAATATCATTTATGAACAACGTAAAATACAATGGACCAAGAATACCTCCTTGAGCAACTCCTGAAGAGGCCAGAAAAGAATAAGACTTCACATTGTTGACATCAACAAAAGAAACTCTACCTTGCAAGTATGACTGAAACCACATTAAAAATGCAGAATGGCAACCCATTTTGGCCAGTTTAGAAATAAGAGCATTATGACAAACCTTATCAAATGCCTTAGAAAAGTCTGTGTAGATAACATCTACCTGATGACCATCTTCAAAAGACGAAATGCAATAACGTGAGAAAAGTGCAAGATTTGTCACAGTTGAACGTCCAGCAACGAAACCATGTTGTTCAGGGCAAATATGATGCTTAGCCAAAAAGAATAATTTATTTTTTACCACGCTTTCGAAAAGCTTCGAAATATTAGAGAGTTTAGAAATCGGCCTATAATTGGAGACATCACTTTTTGAGCCACTTTTAAAAACAGGCGTTATCGACGCTATTTTCCAACAATCCAAAAATATACCAGTCATCAGAGATTGATTAAAAATTTGACACAAAGGTTTAGATAATGCATAAGCACATTTTTTTAGCAAAATGGATGAGAAACTATCAATATCAGCTTTAACTGAACTATTCAAATTAAGCATCACACTCACAATTTCATCCTCAGTAACCTGTACATGACCTAAGTCCAAAAATGAATCTACATTGTTTAGAACTGACTCATTAAACCAAGGCTTAATAGGTTCAAAATTAGTTTTAAAAGAGTCAGCAAATAAATTTACAGTCTCTTGAACTGAAAAAGACTGAGCATTATTAAAATGCATTGAATTTGGAATGCCAGATCCATTTTTCTTGGATTGGATAAAAGTCCAAAACGACTTAGGATTCGCCTTTATATTAGTTTCACACCTCAAAATATACTGTTTGTAGAGAAATTTGTTCAAAAAATTAAATTCCCTCATGTAATGATTATACTTAAGTTGATACTGATTATTATTAGTAGCCTTAAATAATTTAATATATTTATTGCGCAAATTTTTTAATTTCTTCAGTCCCTTTGTGTACCAGGGCAGTTTATATACCTTTGGCCCTAGGTGCGGAACATGATCATTACAAATGGATAACACTTTTTCTTTAAAAACTGCAAAACACGTTGCAAGATCTTTACCTAAAAACAACTCACCCCAATTAACACCATCAAAAAATGAACTTAACAAATCAAAATTACATGCATTGAAATTAAGACGAGTTTCCTGAGGCGTAGAATTCAAAAACTCATAGAACTCAAAATTAAGCACAAGAGGCAAATGATGCAAATCCGGCGGAGAAATTGGGCAGAGACATTCAGATAACTGTGCATTAAAATTTTTTGACACAAAAAATAGATCTAATATTTTATCAAGTTTGTTAGGAAATGAATTAATTTGAATTAAATCAATACTAAAAAGGCTATCAATGAAATTAATTTCATGAGCAAGATTAATATTAAAAGGAGTCAATACATTGGCAACCCTACTCCAGACAATTTTACTTAAATTAAAATCACCTAAAATACATAAATGATTATCAACATTATTAAATGAAGTATATAAGCTAACAATATTTTCAACATGAGCATCATATAATTCTGCAGTGCCATTAGGTGGAATATAAGACGCACAAATATAAATAACTCCCATGGGGCCATTAATGGTAACACAAAGTTGATCAAGCAGAGTATTGCTATTCTGCAACAAACATAAAGAAGAGCGAAGACTATGTTTAACCGCAATCAAGACACCACCGCCACGGGATAGACCAGTCCTAACAGCATCTCTATCTTTACGATAAACATGGTAAACATTCAGATCAAAAAACTCAGCATCAAAGAAGTCATCATTTAACCATGTTTCAACGAAAACAATGATATCGAAGTCCATTTGATTATTTCAAAAAAGTTATGTATTCGGGTAATGTGGACTACCCCATATTATATACCGTATATCAACTTTAATTACTATTACACCTTAAAAAGCTAATTGTATGTATAGGTCACCCGATTTTGAGTAATGTGGAGTACTATTTTACGTATGATTCGGTAACCCTTATTACTTATTCACTTGTTAGTATGAATTTGGTTTGTCTTACTAAAAAATATTCTTTAATAAGCCTATTAAGCCATTTCATAGCAAATATGATCTAAAAAAACACTAGTCAACAAAAATTGCGAATAACGGTACTACTTTAGGAAATGGACAGAGTGAGCCACATTACCCGACACTTTTCTTTTCCAGCTATTTTTAGATACTTTCAATTTAACTGGCCTCACGCTTGAAAATGTTAATATTTTAGTGTATAAATTTATCAAATAGTAAAAACAATAGAATAACTAATACAAATAAATTGACCAAGCTTACCTACTACCATTACTTTGGTAGAAATTAGCAAAAAAAGAAAAAGGTAACCACATTACCCTAAGTTACTATACTATCAATTTAAATGACTTCGAATTTTTTTAAATTCTTCTACAAAATTTACGTCTTATCATAATACTAACTGGAATCTATTTCAATCTGACTTAGATAGTGGACTATCCCAAAAGTTTCCGCCTTTTTGTCGTAATCTTGAAAATTCTGAAATCGACCAATACATTGAAGAATTTACCAATGTCGTTGATTCAACTGTTTCATCACATTCAGAAGCAGTAGAATTTAGTTGCAGAAAGTATATGCTACCTGATAATATTAAACATTTGTTTAGAACTAAATACGATTGGCAAAAGGAGTTAAAACGAATCTATCATTCGAACCTTAACAGGAGAACCTCCGATTATTATCCTCCTTTCTAAACAAATTCAATTATTGAAAATTATTATCAAAGAACAACTCAATATTTTCCGAGCTGAAGAATTTAACCGAAAACTTCAAAAAGTTCATCCAGGTTCTAGAGCTTTTAAGGAAATTTTTAAATTAATAAGTAAGAAAAATAGCAAAAATTGTGATGAAATTTCGGTTGGTAATCATTTAATTACTAACGATGAAGATAATGTTGAATCTTTTCGACAAAGATTAGGACTTTAAAGTTGCTTACCAGATTTAACGAAATTAAAATTTCTTTCACATTTTAAACATGTTCAACGAACCGACTACTTCTAAATTCAGTCGTTTGACACCCCGAGTGTTGTTGTTACGTGTATGGCATACGGCTGAATTTTGAAATGGTCGGTTCGTTGAACATGTTTAAAATGTGAAAGAAATTTTAATTTCGTTAAATCTGGTAAGCAACTTTAAAGTTCTAATCTTTGCTTTTAAAACCTAATTTAAATTATGTTGATATCTTTTTTTCCTCAAAGATATCCTAACCTAAAAAGACACAAAAGTGCAAAAAACCAGTTTTGACAATATTTCGGTCTACGATATCCCTTAGAAGCATGAAGATATAAATATAATTTAAATTAGGTTTTAAAGGAAAAGATTGGGACTTTCAAGTATCTAAGCCACATTTGACGAATAAATGATATGTTACATTGTTATATAGCTTAAAAAAATGGCAAACAAAGGGCTTTTTTTGGTCTTTAGGTTACAATATCTCATAAACTATACACGATAGAGCAATTCTGAGGTTGGATTCGCGTTAAGCATCGCCAAACACATCGATTGTGATTATTTTAATTTTTGTTTAATGTAGTTAAAAAAATTTTTTTTTTCTTTTTGTATGGGAAAATGCCCCAATTGGAAAAGCGATTATCTCAAAATTTAGTCGAAGAGTCACGAGTGAAAATTTTTTTATACATCATTTGAACGATAAGTAAACAGAATCTGGAAAAAAATTTGATGTGCTACGACGTCCGATTTAGAATGGGTTAAGGCACGCCGTGTATTCTTATTAAAGAATTGAATAGCAAAAAATCATTCGGTTTTGATAAAATTTCCAATTTCTTGATCAAAAAATTTGTTCCCTCTGCGATAAAATTTCTTGTTTGCATTTTTAACTGTATTAATAACGGCTATTTCCCCATTCCTTGGAAAAGTGCAAAAATCTTCCCATTAAAAAAGAAACCTGGTAATTCTAATGTTGAAAACTTTCGACCGACCTCATTGCTTTCGAACTTGGGCAAGTTACTTGAACGAGTAATCAAAATCAAGATGGATTATAACATAGACTTTGATTATATTCCATGTCACCAATTCGGCTTTAAAAAAGGTCATTTTACGGTCCACGCGCTTCTAAAATTTCACAACGACATAATTAATAATTTACGTTACAAAAAATGTAATGTTGCTGTTTCCTTAGACATTGAAAAAGCCGTCGATAATGGTTGCCACACTGGTATCCTATACAAATTAATAAAAATTGGTTTTAATCCGTTTATTGTTAAACTTTCCAAAAGCTTCTTAAGCAATCGTTTATTTTTTGTTCAGATTAATGATGAGATCTCTAGTATGGATTTAATTAATAGTGGTGTACCACAGGGATCCAGTTTAGCTCCTCACCTTTACAATATTTTTATATCCGAATTTCCTCATGACGTTAATGGTTCTAATAGTATTCTCTATGCAGACGACGCGCTAGTTAACGCGAATGCTCTCTCTCCTTTTGATGCAGTTAATTTAGTTTCATTTCATCTTTTTAAAATTGACGATTTCTATAAATTTTGGGGTATCAAAATTAATGTTTCTAAATCTGAAGCAATTTGATTGAGAAATTTTATCGGGTAATTGTGCTAAATTCGTTGTTCCAGAAAGCAAAAATTTATCTTTGTTCCTAGAAGGTATTGAAATTCCTTTTAAAGACAGCATAAAGTATCTTGGAGTTACCTTTAACAAACTCAAGTTTAATGAACATGCTAGAGCGGTCCTTAAAAAGGCCAACAAAGTCAAAAGTATATTTGCAATTCTAATGAATAACAAATATTTAAGTCAAAATTCTGAATTATTAGTTTACAAAGTTTCTATTAGATCTGTTATTACTTATGGTTTTCCGGTCTGGTTTTCATTTTCTCCATCGATTGCCAAACAAATAGAAATTCTGAAACAGTGTGTGGATCGTCATTATGAGTCATTTACTAAAAAATATTCAAATAAATTCATTTATAGCAAAGCTTTCATCATGCCCCTGTGCCATTATGCTCTTTCGTTACATAAAAGATTTGTTCTTAAGCTTGAATTTCATGAAAATTATTTGATATCAGAAATTTTTTTTTAGTAAAATTAATGAAGATTGGCTTAACTTTCGGTATTTATCTCCGATTGGTATACGCAATACAAATATTTTGGCAGAAATTGATTTTTCAGCACCACTTTTGCCTGACTTACTCAAACGTCTCTCCCGACACTCACAGAGGACTTAAATTTTTTGAAACGGACACACTAAAAACTAACTTTCTAAACTGAAACTTTTTTTGGTGGGTTTTTGAAGGGTTTTTGATCAAAATTATTGCCTTATACTTTTTTTAAAAAAATTTTAATTTTTTAAAAAGTTATAAGCATGTGAATTTTTATGTACGTCTTTTTTCAAATTGCAATTTCTCAGAAAACATTGAGCGAAAATTAATGAAACTTTTGTAATAGGACTAGAAATAATTCAAAATTTAAATGAAATAAACTTTTCATAAAAATTTTTAAAATTTCTTATAAATAATGCACTTTTTAACAAACAAATAGATATCTAAGCTATACCTATAGCAAAATAAAAACAAAATTTTTATACAGAAATGTGCTCTGAAATCTGCACAACATTTCTGTGAAAAAAAATTGGAGGTACTAATCATTAACAAAAAAGTTACGCGTACTTAAATGACTCTACATAGGTGCCTTGCCTATGCGATTCACACATTTACGCTCGCTGCGCGTTCTTACGTGCATTCTCAATTTCTGCATAAATTATGATTTGTTGTTTTGAAACGGCATGCAGCGGTGAAATGCGAAAATCACATGGGCAAGGCACCTATGTAGTAGAGCTGTCTGTTTCTGTACGAACTTCGTACTTTAAAGTACGAAATCACGTACCTCCATTTCACGTGAATTTGAGGTTCGCACAGGTACGTGAATTTGGTAAAGTTCGTACTTTTAATACGAACTTCGTACTATTCGTACCTCGTACTTTTCGTACCTCGTACTTTTCGTACCTCGTACTTTTCGTACCTCGTACTTCGTACTTTTCGTACCCCATTTGAGATAGTACGGATATGCCACGCCCACTATTTAACGATTGATCGAAAAAAATTTAACACGTTATATCTCGAAAACTATGATCGGACAATGCCACGCCTACTTTTTATCGATTCAAAGAATCGGCACTTTAAAACGCCATATCTCCTAAAATATACAAGCTATTTCGATGAAATTTGATAGGTAGGTGCTCCACTTAATTATTATCCGCTGACCAAAAAGTGGGCGTGATCGGACAATGCCACGCCTACCTTTTAACGCATCAAAGAATCGGCACTTTAAAACGCTATATCTCCTTAAATATACGAGCTATTTCGATGAAATTTGATAGGTAGGTGCTCGACATAATTATCATCCGCTGACCAAAAAGTAGGCGTGATCAGACAATGCCACGCCTACTTTTTATTGATTCAAAGAATCAGAACTTTAAAACGCCATGTCTCCTGAAATATACAAGCTATTTCGATGAAATTTGATAAGTAGGTGCTCCACTTAATTATCATCCGCTGACCAAAAAGTGGCCGTGATCGGACAATGCCACGCCTACTTTTTAACGATTCAAAGAATCGGCACTTTAAAACGCTATACCTCCTAAAATATACGAGCTATTTTGATGAAATTTGATAGGTAGGTGCTCCACATAATTATCATCCGCTGACCAAAAAGAGGGCGCGATCGCAAAACACCACTCCTACTTTTTAACGATTTAAAGAATCGGCACTTTAAAACGCTATATCTCCCAAAATATAGAAGCTTTCTCGATGAAATTTGATAGGTAGATGCTCCACATAATTAGCATCCGCTGACCAGAAAGTGGGCGTGATCGAACAATGCCACGCCTACTTTTTAATGATTCGAAGAATGGACACTTTAAAACGCTATTACTCCTAAAGTAGCTATTTCGATGAAATTAAAAATTACAATTATGTATGTATATTAGTTGGAAAATTTTTTGAAAAGTATGAAGCAACCCTAAAAATACATTTGGAATTCTCAGCTAAATAAACTTTAGTTAGAAAGAAAATTTTATGAAAAAAAATGTGTCAGGTTTGTTTGGCAAGTGAAGAAATTTTGTTTAATCAGTTTTACTGCCACAGTTAGAAACTCTTAAAAGAAAAGTGTAATTTCAGTCTAATTTTGTAAAAAACGAGATTTTAACACAAAAACACTTTGTCAAAAGTAGGCGTGGCATTGTCCGATCACCGGATCAGCGGATGCTAATTATGTGGAGCACCTATCTACCAAATTTCATCGAAATATCTTGTATATTTTAGGAGCCATAGCGTTTTAAATTGTCCATTCTTCGAATCGGTAATCAGCGGATTCCGAACAGCGATTCCGATCAGCGGATGCTAATTATGTGGAGTTCCTACCTATCAAATTTCATCGAAATTTTGTTTAATCAGTTTTACTGCCACAGTTAGAAACTCTTAAAAGAAAAGTGCAATTTCAGTCTAATTTTGTAAAAAAACGAGATTTTAACACAAAAGCACTTTGTCAAAAGTAAGCGTGGCATTGTCCGATAACCGGATCAGCGGATGCTAATTATGTAGAGCACCTACCTATCAAATTTCATCGAAATAGCTCGTGTATTTTAGGAGATATAGCGTTTTAAAGTGCCGATTCATTAAATCGTTAAAAAGTAGGCGTGGCATTTTCCCATCACGCCCACTTTTTTGTCAGCGGATGCTAATTATGTGGAGCAGTCACCTATCAAATTTCATCGAAATAGCTCGTATATTTTAGGAGATATGGCGTTTTAAAGTGCCGATTCTTTAAATCGTTAAAAAGTAGGCGTGGCATTGTCCGATCACGCCCACTTTTTTGTCAGCGGATGCTAATTAAGTGGAGCACCTACCTACTAAATTTCATGGAAATAGCGTCCATAGTTTTCGAGATACAACGTGTTAAATTTTTTTTCGACCAATAGTTAAATAGTGGGCGTGGCACATCCGTACTATCTCAAATGGGGTACGAAAAGTACGAAGTACGAGGTACAAAAAGTACGAAGTACGAGGTATGAAAAGTACGAAGTACGAGGTACGAAAAGTACGAAGTACGAGGTACGAAAAGTACGAGGTACGAGGTACGAAAAGTACGAGGTACGAAGTTCGTATCAAAGGTACGAACTTTACCAAATTCACGTACCTGTGCGAACCTCAAATTCACGTGTTTTGGGGGTACGTGATTTCGTACCCCTGTTCGTGAATTCACGTGCTCACGTGTGGTACGAATTCACGTGATCCGACAGCTCTACTTCGGAAATGATCGGCTAACGAACGATTTCCATGTTGCTTTAGCCGAAGCAAATAAGGATAATTCTGAAAAATGGTTCCAAATTAATTTTTTTTTTCCGGAATTGTATTCACTAATGCATAAAAACTAACGTGTGAAAAGTACATTGCAAAATCGTATGCCCAAAAAAAGTTATTCAAGGTCAAAAGTTGGGAAAATAAATTTATTTCAATTATATCGCTTACGGCTGCAATTACGAAAAAATAGTGGTCGACAGTTATTTATTGAGTCAACAGTTGTTTAGCCTCAATAATTTTCTATGAAAATGCCTCATCAATTTTTTTTCTATTACTCATGGTTTAGGAGGTATGTCAATTTAAAAAGTTTTAAAACTTCGCGATATTCATATGTTGTACTTTTTAAATTGAGGTAACTCTCGAACAACTTATCGCACAGAAAAAATAAATTTATACTTTTTTGTAGAAAATTATGTTTTCTACAAACTATTCTCAGCACTTCTTTTCGTACGACGTATGGCTTAGGAGATATTTTTCACAAACTATTGTATTAAAATTTTGAAAAACTAGTTTTCTAAAGAAATCTCTGGATGTGTTTTCGATCGATAAAAAGGAACGGGATCTATTTTATTGAAATTTACATGATCTGCAAATAATATTTGATACATATATACGAAATAATTAGCGTTAAATTTTTTTACTTGAAAAAAAAAAAAAATAAAAAATTGCCAAAACGTAAAAATTGCGAACATTCACGTCTTCAAAACTAATAAAAAATTCATAAAAACTAAACCAAAATTCTTCATACTTCTTTTAAAGAAATTTTTTATTCCTAACTTAAAGAATTCACTCAAAATTCGGCATTTTAATTTTTTTTTTTTTAAGTAAAAAAATTTGACGATAATTATTTCGTATATATGTATCAAATACTATTTGTAGATCATGTAAATTTTAATAAAATACACCCCGTTCCTTTTTATCGAGCGAAAACAGCTCCAGAGATTTCCTTAAAAAACTACTTTTTCAAAATTTGAACGGTTTGTGGAAAATATCTCCTAAACCATAGGTCGTATGAAAAAAAATGCTGAGAATAGTTTGTAGGAAATATAATTTTCTACAAACAAATATATTTACTTTTTCTGTGCGATTAGTCGTTCGAGAGTTATCTCAATTTAAAAAGTACAACATATAAATATCGCGAAGTTTTAAAACTTTTTAAATTGACATACCTCCTAAACCATTAGCAATAGAAAAAAAAAATGATGAGGCTTTTTCGTAGAAAATTATTGAGGCTAAACAACTGTTGACTCAATAAATAACTGTCGACCACTATTTTTTCGTAATTGCAGCCGTAAGCGATATAATTGAAAAAAATTTATTTTCCCAACTTTTGACCTTGAATAGCTTTTTTTGGGCTTACGATTTTGCAATGTACTTTTCATACGTTAGTTTTTATGCATTAGTGAATACAATTCCGGAAAAAAAAAATTCATTTGGAACTATTTTTCAGAATTATCCTTATTTGCTTCGGCTAAAGCAACATGAAATCGTTCGTTTGCCGATCATTTCCGAAGTGCTCTAAGGATTTTGAAATTTTTTATTGAAAACATGTTGAAATACGATGTTTAACAGAATTCCGTAAAAAAAATGGGGTAGTTGAAAATTTTATTCAAATCAAATGTTTCGTTCCAAAGGTGAAAGTAAGACATAAAGGTCTGATTAATCTTCCCCAGAATGTGTTAAAGAACAGAAAAGAAAAGGCTACGTAGGGTATTTAACAGATGTGTAGATCCTCAACGGAAAAATACACTCAAGACAATAGTTAGAAATGTAGATAAACTATTTCAGATCTCATAAAAATTCATGAGGAAATCACTGGGCGAAAATTTGTAGGGAAATTAAAACGAACCACAAGACATACAAAAAAATCGAGGGTATGTGTGGCCTCAGTAGGAAAAGGGATCTGCCTGATTTAACGGACGCCTAGGATAATGTTCAGGAAGAAAATTTTTATAAAATCAATATGTTAGCGGATAAATTTGAGGAAATTCACAGAATAAATTCAAATTTAGGTTTCCCAAACTTTGCAATACGGGACGCTAGTGAAATTTCTGATTTAGATTACTCTGAACCCATCATAAGGTTTAATAGTGAACTAACAGCAGATGGGGAGTCGTTAGTGAGAAGGTTAGATATTGATTCTTTTGAATATTACCTAAAGTTAGTTAAGCCTTTAGTGTGCTTGTACATAAATTTTATTTAATTTAATTTATTTAAAAAGCAACACGTACATTCTATCTATTGAAAGTTTATTTTTCTATAAATCAATTTCAGAAAATGTTTGATTTTTTATATCATTAAAAACATTTTGAAATATAAATATTACTAACAAGCATAAGTTTAACAAGTCAACACTACATCACTCCCCCCTTTAAAAAAGTGACTGAACAAATATTAATAGTAACTCTATTTTTTGTGTTTTTCGTTTCGATTTAAGCTTTGGGTGTTTTAATTTTCAATAAATGCTGTTTTAATTCTATCTATGGAAACGTTTTTGTATGCGTTGTGTTGTAATATTTTAAAATATTTGAGTGTCCTTTCAATTACCTCAAATGTTCCTTCATATGGGTATTGTAAATCTGATTTTTGTTTATCTATCCTTACAAAAACGTGTTTGCATTCGTTTATATTTTTAGGCACAAACATTTTATTAGAATTCGTATGGTGAACCACCTTAGATCTGAATTATTTAAAAACTCATCATAATTGAAGTTCTCTTCCGTATCTACAACAAGATGACTTGGAAGACGTAAATTCTTACCGTAAGCCATATCCGCTGAAGTACAATTTAAATCTTCCTTAAAAGAAGATTGCAAACCTAGAAGTACAATTTGTAATTCATCTGACTATTTTTCTAAGGGTGCTTTTATGACAAAGCGATTTTGCGTCGCGCGATGAGTTTTTGTTTCTTGGCAGCATCGCTATATGAAATATCGCGAGCGACAAGGGTGTTTATTACAAGAGCGAAACTTTTTTGCTAGTCACGCGTAAACGTCAATCTAAAAACATTGAGGTTAGGTTAGGTTATAGTGGCGGCTTAGCCATGCAAGCTAAACCCTAAGTAGCACTAAAAGTGCCATTTTAATACCACAAAAGTGATCCGACAGACTGGTATAAGTGGATGTGAAAATTTTAAAATTACCTAACTAACGATATCTATACCAGTTAGTCCTATTAAGGTAATTGAGCATCGAGCCAATTTCGATGTTGGCGAATTCGCTGAGTGATTTAAGTCTAGCTCTAGCCAGAGCTGGGCAGTCACAAAGAAAGTGTTCAAGAGATTCTTGTTCGTTTACATCTAAGCAACTCCGACAAAAGGAGTTGAAAGGGATGCCTAGTTTTTCAGCATGCTTGCCGATGGCCCAGTGTCCAGTGCAAACTGCGGTAAATCTTGCTTTATTAATACGGTTATTAGCTAGTAAATAAGTAGTTCTTCAACTTTTATATGAAGGCCAGATTGACCTGGATATCCTACATGTAGTCAATGCTTTCCAATTAGTGTTCGCCTCGGTTAAGTAGTATGAGAAGATCCGCTTCTTTACTAGACCTAGCGGGGTATGAACTCGCACCGCGCTTGTGACATTCAGAGAGCAGCCATTCCTTGCCTGGAACCCAAACGAGCGCAAGATCAAACCGACGCCCCAGTCTGACTAATTTTTCCTTACAATCCACTAATTTAGATTTTATTATTGAGTGCTTTGATGGCAGCCAGACTATCCGAGAGGATTGCCACCTTTCCGGAAAAGGTATTGATATTCTCTAAAGATATGCAGGCTACGAGGATGGCAAAAACTTCTGCCTGAAAAACGCTGGCTGAATCAGGCAAGCGAAACGAGTGGGATAATTTCAGCTCTTTTAAAAACACTCCAGCACCTACACCACACTCCATCTTGGAGCCATCGGTGTATATGGTGGTTTCAAAGTTTAGGTTAACGGTGCCATTTCCCACTGAGCCCTCTCTGGGAGCTATACCCGAAAACTGTTATCAGAACTGAGTATAGGGCAGGTGTAGTCTGTATAGCAAGTAAGTTCGGTTTGCAGATTTTAGAGAATGGAAGAATGGCCATACTGCTTTGGCACCCAACAGCCAGTTTCCCTGAGTCTGACTGCACTGCATGAAGCAGAAGCTTTAATTTTATTAAATGTAAATGACATTAAGTGCTGCGGTAGGGCATGATCTCAGTGCCCCCGTTACAGCGACACAGGCGGTCCTTTGCAGCCTCTCTAGTTTTGTCTGATTGTAGCCCTTGCTGGTAGCTGGCCACCAAACTAGGGAGCCATAAGTGAGGAAACATTGAAATTGTACATAAAAACATTTACTTCCAAAATATTTAAATTATTGTTATTTTCCTGAATTATGTCAGGTATAAATTAATTTGACTGTAAATATGTGTTCAATAAAATTATTTTTTGTGGGGAAAAAAATTGTGTAAAAAGTGTAATGGTTTAGTACTAGTTTTTCGTGTAGCCCAAAGTTAAGTTAAAGTTTTAACTACCCATAATGATCGATAATGCAAAAGTGTTAATGTTTCTTTTATTTTTTTTATTATAATAAAGTAAAAATTAGCTGCCACTAGTTGCCCCTTTAATTTTTATTGCATTTTTAGGATTCACGCCTATTGCACGGAAAAAGCTTTATAATGGGTAATTTAACAAGATGTAAGGAAAGAAGAAGCTTGAAAACTATTCAGGTATATTGTATACGCAATTGCTTTGTTTAACCATCTGATGCATTGTTATTATGCCGATTAAGCAAATTAAAAAATATTTGATTAATTTAGTTTTAAATATTTTTTTTTGCACTCAAATTTAAATCGGTGAAAACACGAAGAACATATACGCCACTCCCACTTGACGTACACTGCTCATTTTGGTGTAAAGAATTGTTATCCCTAAGAACTTGGGTCTTTAGCTACTACCATACAGAAGGTGCGACACGCCCACTTGACGTATACCACCCATTTTCAGTGTGAAGTATCCTTTCTATAATGTGTTCAATCGAAATGATAATTTCAGGCTTCTAGCTGCTACCAAACTGGAGTTATGACTTTATTCCATCTAGATTAGCCATTTGGACCACTGTGCATCGTGTGGTACGGTCGATAATGGTTAAATTGTATGGAAAACCATTAGAGATCGGCAATGGACCAACAATATCAATGTGAACATGCTCGAATCTACCTTATGGAATACTAATTATATTGACTGGGGACTTCGTATGACTGTGTTCTTGTCCACCTATTGATTGTTTTGTTCATAGATGGCCAAAAATAATGTGAAGTAATTAGTTTGTGTGAAGCGCGAGTACCTGGATGTGAAATTTTGTGCATTTTTTGAAAAGAAAATTTTTGGAGGCTTTCAGGGATGTATGGGATTATTTTCCGACCTATCCTTCGGTAAAATTAATGTTTTTCAACTCCATACAAAAGTTTACATTATGTTTGCATGGCTCTGAGATACCTGTACTTCAACGAAAGTAATTTGAAGTAGAGTTGCTCAAAATCCTAACGTGGTAAACAAACCAAGTTCAATTTCATAAATAGGAAGTCCAAAACACCCATAATCGGCTACAAAGTTTGAGAACGAAAAACAAGCCGTAAATTTTTTGCTGATGCTGATATTTATTTTATGCTGATTATCAGCTTATTGCTGATACTGAGCTGATATCAGCAACAACACTACTTAAATCTATAAGTAATCCATACTTTGCTAAAAAGTCTGCTCCTATAATTGGTTTGGGAATGTCTGCTATCAAGAAACTGAAAAAAATCTCTTCTTAGTCCAATTATATTTATTATAAGCCGTATACTAATAATAAATCGGAAAATACCGCGAAGTCTAATTTAATTTATGCAATTTTAGAAAATTTTTCAAAATTCAAACCGCCTTAACCGACTCCGCTATTTAAATAAAAACAAATCAAATAGTTTTATTTTTATATTGTAATTTATTGTATACGTATTTAGATGCATTTCGACTTCGATTTTTAAGTCATCATCATTCAAACGAATTAAAAAACTAACAAAATTGACTACGCCTATTAACATTTTTGGCGTATATAGCATAAGATAAATTTCAATAAAACAATGGTAAACAAAAGTGGGAAGAGAAGTAATTAAGACTAGGAACGGTTTGTTATTGTTGCTTATAAAAGTAAGTAATAAGCGAAGTCGGTTAAGGCTGTTTTAAATTTTTTTCTAAAATTGCATAAATTCTTAGTCCTAGGTTAATTTTTAAAGTTTTCCCAGCAAACATTAGTTGTCGATTAGACAACCTTTGTGACGCGTCTAGAATCTAATGGATTAATATGGATCAAGGAATTGTCTATTTGAATCTATTTGGATCCATACAATCCAGACCACGAAACCTCTGGATTGAATACCTTTCCACTTTAATATATTTGAATCTAATGGATTCAAATGGATTTGAAAAATAAAAATGGATTGGAGTTACACTTTAACTCCAATGAGGAATACCACAATCCCAGGAACTCACGATATTGTTCATGCCTGAATATTATCTCCTTGATGATCACAAATCCGCAAAGTCCAGTTATTGCAAGAAATCATGGAGGATCTTGTTGGGTTAAAAATGGATTTAACTGGATTGACGTTGTTGTGAATACCCTTAAGTTATCAATAGTCAAAAAATATATAACTTATTGTTCACCCTGTGTTTTGTGTAATTTTATTAACGAGACTCGAAAATTATAAGTATCGAAATAGAATTTTCTAGAACATTTTTTTTTTTGTATGTATTGCATCATAAGTTTGAATTGTTAAGCAAGCTGGCTACAGCCAAGTTTTTGTGTAATTTTTTATGTTAAAATAATTAGAATTTGAGTCAATAAAGAAACTCCATTTCATTGTACTTTTCACTGGCGCTTATTTTTTACTTGGAAAATCTCGTTTTGGAACATCTGGCGACCGTGACAGGACATCTGTAAAAAGTTCATAGAACGTGATTTATTTGGAGCGCTAGTTTTTTCGTTTGTTGGAAATGGAAGCGATCAAAAAGCAACGGCGGTTGCTAAGGACGGCAGTCACTAAGGCAAATTCTAATTTTTTGGCAAGATTGGCTGATGAGAGTGCGCAGGAGGATAAAATTGTTGCTTTCCAAATTCTTGAAGCGAAAATGATGGATCTGGAAAGCACGCAAACTACGTACAACAAGATGCTTTTTGAAACAGAAACGGATGATGACGCAATTGGAAGAGAACTTGAATCAGACGACACTTACAGGTCACTTTATTTAGCGTCGAAAATGAAGGCAGTAAGTTTATCATCGGGTGCTGCGAGTGTACAGATTCCGATAGGTTCTACGACATCTGTTGCGTCGAAAATATTGAAGCTGCCGAAATTCGAGTTGCCGAAATTCAGCGGACATATAAAGGAGTGGCTACCATTTTGGAGCATTTTTAAAAAAGTTCACGACGATACAACCATACGCGATGAAGATAAGTTTCAGTATTTACTACAAGCAACTGTGCCGGGCTCCAGGGCCAATGATCTTGTAAGCAGTTTCCCAGCTACTGCAGAAAATTATGAAAAAGTAATTCGCAGCTTGAAAAGTCGTTTTGGACGTGATGAAATCATCGTGGAATATTACGTTCGTGAATTACTTGGACTTGTTCTGCAAAATGCCCTTAGGGGAAACAAAAAAGAATCTTTCGCGAGTACTTACGATAAAGTTGAGTCATACATTCGAGCACTAGAGACGCTGGGTGTAACGACAGATAAATGCGGTGCGATGCTGTATCCATTGGTTGAGTCTTCTCTCCCCGAAGAAGTTTTGATTGCATGGCAACGTAGTGGACAAAGGGATTCTAAAGAACCATCCGGAGAACAGCAGGCTAAGGATAGGCTAACTTGCCTTCTTGAATTTTTGAGATTGGAAGTTGAAAATCAGGTGCGTGTCGACATGGCAATGTCTGGTTTTGGATTAAATAAAGATCAAGAAACATCAAAGAAAACGAAATCGAAGGAGAAGACTTTGGAATATCCCAGTGCTAGCGTTTTATTAGTATCTAAAGATAAAAAGAGGTATGAATGTATTTTTTGTAAATCGCTAGAACATGAAAGTAAAGATTGTGCAACTGCACGTAGTTTAACTTTGGATGAGCGTAAAGAAATTTTGAAAAAGACAAATTGTTGTTTTCGTTGTTTAAAACACGGTCATATTTCAGAAAAATGTAAGGTATACTTAAAATGTGATTGGTGCTCCAAGAAGCACGTCTTGTTATTTTGCCCGGGAATCGGTGATTCAAAAGGTGCTCCTGCATGTACGAATTTAGATAAAAATAAATCTGTTGAGAACACTTTAGCAAGCATATGTGAAGCACCAACGGTTTATTTGCAAACTTTACGCGTTAAATTATATTCAGATTCAAAAGAAATTGAAGTTCGTGCTGTAATCGATACAGCTTCTCAGAGGTCTTACATACGTTCAGAAATTGCGAAAAAGTTAAACTACGTTAATATTGGTGAACTTGAAGTTACGCATTCTTTGTTCGGCGGAATAAAATCAGAAAATAAAAAACATGATATTTTTAAGGTTAGAATGAAAAATTTGGATGATAGTTATGCATGCAATTTTTCCGTTTTAAGTCAAAATACTATTTGTGATACGATACATAGTATTAAAAACGATACGTGGGTGAATTATTTACGTAAAAATAATATAATTTTATCGGATATTGGCGTTGCAAATAGTCCGATTGATGTTTTGATTGGTGCGGACGTTGCAGGGAAGCTATTAACGGGTAAGAAACTCGATTTGAATAATGGTTTAACAGCTTTTGAAACATTGTTAGGGTGGACAGTCATGGGTAAACTATTGCATTCCACAGAAAATTTGAATACAGCTGTTATGATTACTACAATGTTTATACAGGAGGCCAATCTATCCGACTTGTGGAGTTTAGATATTTTAGGTATTACGGATCCGATTGAAAAAATTAATAAAAGTATGAAAGACCAGCAAAGTCTAGATTTTCTTGTTAATACAACTAAAATGACATCAGAAGGACGTTATGAAGTTCGATTACCTTGGGTTGAAAATATTGCGCCTTTGCCGAATAATTTTGATTTAGCAACGAAGAGATTAGAAAAAACTGTAGAAAAACTTAAAAGGCAGGGTTTGTTTGACGATTATGGTAATGTTTTCAAAGAGTGGTTAAAGGAAGGTATTATTGAAATAGTGCCGGACAAAGATATCGATAACGCTTCATGTCACTATCTACCTCATCGTCCGGTAATAAAGCTTCATAGCACTACTCGAATAAGACCTGTATTTGATGCTTCTGCTAAGAAAAAAGGCTATCCATCTCTTAATCAAAGTATTGAGACAGGGCCCAATTTAATAGAACTTTTACCTTCTATACTTATTCGTTTTCGAGAAGGAGAAATTGGAGTCGTTTCTGATATTGAAAAAGCATTTTTGCAAATTCTTATAAGTGAACGCGATCGAGATTTTTTACGTTTTTTGTGGTTTGAAAATGGAAAATCAATTGTTTTTCGACATTGCAGGGTGGTATTTGGACTTTCTTGAAGCCCATTCCTATTGGCTGCAATTTTATTGATGCTTTTGGATAAAGCCTTAAAATTTGAAAATCGTAAATGTGAATGGACAGAAGAAACAGTGAATAAACTAAAGACTTCTTTTTATGTTGATAATTGTGTCACTAGCGTGGAATCAGATAAAGAGTTAGAAATTTTTGTTCGTGAAGCTACGGCTGTTTTGGCTAGTGGTGGATTTAACTTGCGTGGTTGGGAGAGCTCACACGATGACTCGGACAAAACGAGCTCGTTTGTTTTAGGTACATTATGGGACAAAAAAGATGATTCTATATCTATAAATCCTACAGTTCTTAGTATGGAATTACCTAAAATTGTCACAAAACGCGTAGTCTTGTCCACAGCACAGAGAGTGTTTGATCCGATTGGCTTTACTTGTCCAGTGGCGCTTCAACCTAAGGCTTTACTTTCCAAGTTTTGGGCAGATAATCTGGGTTGGGATGAAGAAATTTCTGAAGAGCAAAGTAAAGCATTTTTGGATTGGGTAAATGATTTGAAACTTTTGCAAAATATTAAAATGCCTAGGAAAATAGGAAAAGGCAATTTAGAGCTGCACGTTTTTTGTGATGCGAGTGGGTCAGCCTACGCGGCGGTAATTTTTGCAAGAGTTGAGTTTGAGGGTACGGTTTTAATAAGACTCTTAAGCGCGAAATCACGAGTAGCTCCGAAAAAGGCAACGGTACCACGCCTTGAATTAATGGCTGCCACGATAGCAGCAAGGCTGGCAAATTCTGTTTTGGAGTCTTTAACACGTCAAGTTTCAAAAGTAACATACTGGTCTGATTCTACTACTATTTTAGCATGGATAAAACGTGACATTCAATGGGGGGTTTTCGTTCAAAATAGGGTAAAAGAGATACGGACCCTTAGTAATGATAGCGACTGGAGATTTGTACCCGGTGAGTTGAATCCGGCAGACCTTCCTTCTCGGGGTTGCAGTCCAGCGCTATTGGTGGAGTCTGAGTGGTGGCTCGGACCGGAATGGCTTTATAAATCAACATCAGAGTGGCCTATCGTTAAACATATTTATAACGAGGAGGAAGTAAAAAGCGAAATTAAAAAATCAGCGGTTCTGAATATGATTAACATTAAAAATAATAATTTCAAAGCTAGTGAACAGTTTTCATCCTACACAAAGCTGCTACGTTTTTTAGCATGGATAAGAAGGTTTTTAAAAAATTGTAGAACAAAAATAGCAAACAAAAAATCTGATTGTAGTTCAAACGAAACATGTGAAGAGAATTTGTATCTATCTTTTAGAGAGTTAAAATATGCTGAGGCAAGCTTATTAAGACACTTACAAAACATTATGTTTGATAGCGAAAATAATAAGTTATCTTCGTTTAAAACATTTTTAGATGAAAATGGATTAAGAGTTTTAAAAACAAAGATTATAAATCGCGATGACAGTAATATGTTTTTGTGTCCTATTATTTTAGATTGCAATCATGATGTTGTGAAAATGATTGTACGTGAAAGTCATGAAAAATGTGGTCATATGGGAACACAAATTATCATGTATAACATACGTGAAAAATTTTGGATAATTTCCTTGCGAAAAGTAATAAAGACTGTTATATCTGAATGTGTCATTTGTAAGAAACAAAATGCAAAACGTATGGAATGTGAATCTCCTCCTCTACCTTTAAATCGCGTACGCGATGCTGCAGTTTTCGAGGTTGTTGGCATTGATTTTGCAGGGCCTTTATACATAAAAAATGGAGGTAAAGGTTGGATTTGTATTTTTACATGCGCCATATATAGAGCAGTACATTTTGAACTGGCCTCATCACTTAGTGTTAGAGGTTTCATAGATTGTTTGGTCAGGTTTATTAAAAGACGAGGTCGTCCTCGCACAATATACAGTGACAACGGAACTAATTTTACCGGCACATATAATATATTTAACAAATTGGATTGGGAAAAAATAGTTAAGCATACATCACTGTGTGAAATTGAGTGGTTTTTTAACCCTCCTTCGGCTCCTTGGTGGGGAGGTTGGTGGGAACGTTTAATTGGAGTTTTAAAAGGAATTTTGAGAAAGGTTTTAGGTAAAGCGTGCCTTAATTATGAAGATTTAAATACAGCACTTTGTGATGCTGAAGGTATTATAAATTCACGCCCTTTGACCTATGTATCAGAAGATCCTGAAGATTTAAAACCGCTGTCACCGTCTATTTTCTTACAAGACATTACGGAAATAGGAACGCCTGACTGTGATATGTTTTTTCATGAAAAGCTTAACAAGAGGTATAGATATAGGCAAAAGATTTTCAATGACTTAAGATCTCGATTTCGTATGGAATACTTAGGACAATTAGCTTCAAAACACGGAAAGAAAGATAAACGCGAGATAAAAGTGGGCGACATTGTCTTAATCGGTGACGATGCACATAGGCGAATAGATTGGCCTCTTGCTCGTGTAATTAAAGAAATTCCGGGTACTGATGGAGTATCAAGAGTTTATGAGCTTAAAGCGAAAAATTGCATACTTAAGAGACCAATTCAAAGATTATATCCTTTAGAGATTTCTGAAGATAAAAACGTGTGCATTGAAAATATTTGTAAAAAAGCCATAAATGAACTCGATGAAAAAGAAACTGATGTTAGCATTGAAAAAGAAGTTCAGTCTAATGTAGAAAATGAAATTAATTTTGAAAAATCAATTGTAACCACAAAAAGTGGAAGAACGGTTAAAAAACCTTTAAAGTTTAATGACATGTAATATTATTATTTTATACGTATATTGTTTTTTGTTTTATTATTTTATGAATTGAGTTAAATAGCCTTGAAATATACGTATATATTTTCTTTCTCACTTAGTAGTATGTACAATATTTTATTGTATTTACACGTATTTTAAGGTAAACTTTGAATAATTTTATTTCCACAAAACGGGGGGAGGATGTTGTGAATACCCTTAAGTTATCAATAGTCAAAAAATATATAACTTATTGTTCACCCTGTGTTTTGTGTAATTTTATTAACGAGACTCGAAAATTATAAGTATCGAAATAGAATTTTCTAGAACATTTTTTTTTTTGTATGTATTGCATCATAAGTTTGAATTGTTAAGCAAGCTGGCTACAGCCACGTTTTTGTGTAATTTTTTATGTTAAAATAATTAGAATTTGAGTCAATAAAGAAACTCCATTTCATTGTACTTTTCACTGGCGCTTATTTTTTACTTGGAAAATCTCGTTTTGGAACAGACGTCGATCGCGTTTTTTTCAAGTGGTACCTACATTGCAAGAAATTAATAATTTTTTATTCTTTCTCTTTTTTTTCGCAGTGTACGGTTAATCACTAAATTTTCCTTTTGTTTTCTTAATTTTAAATAACTTTTTGCAGTGAATCTTCTTGTTTTGTTTATTTTTTTCTCAAAATTTCGTTTCTTTTTATCTTATTTTTTTATCTTTATTCTGGGCAAATTCACAATAGCGATCATTAAACTTAACACAAAGGGTGCCGTGAATTTTGTCTTTTTTTCTTTTCTTTTTGATTTCTTTTTACGAATGTGGAGAGCTTATACATATGTTTGTGTGTGTGTGGTCACAAAAGTATGAAATGGCGCAGAATTTTTGCAACACAAAATCGAGTCTTCTTTTTTCCTTCTTTCCTTATTTTTTTATAGTTCAACTGTTAGTTTTTTTTTTTTTTTTTTCTTTGTTATTTCATTTATTTGTCTTCTAATGACTTAAAAAAAAATCATCATTCATAAAAGTTTTTTCATCATATCAATGTGGTTGCTTGGTTTTGAGTTTCATGTGGTTTTTTCGTTTTTTCTGTTTTTTTTTTTCATAGAAAGGTCTGTGCCGCATCAGTCGTTGGTGCGTCTGTACGCAACATTAAAGTAAATTAATGAAAATTGCGACATGAATGCATTTTCGTCACTATTTTTCTCGTTAAGGGCGCACTCAAACTAATGGAATCGCTTTTCTTTTTCAATTACAAAATGGAAAACCATTGTTAATGTTGGCAATGCATTTACCGACGCCAAAATCACGCCATCATGACATTCCATCGAAAAAGTACGGTACTTCTACAAGTTACCAACTGTCAGAAGCAAAAGTATGCATTGTCGATTTTTTTGGTGTTGCCATTTCAATGCGCTAATTGAAATTACACAATCGTTAGGGGAATCTATTACAAAATTGTTAAAAGAAATGCATCAAACAAAAATCAAAATAATCATTTTACATGTATCTGGCGATTCTTAATCCAAATCTGGCACTAAAATTGCTGTATCTTGTATGGTTTCTGAGATATCTTCTCTTCTTATAGGGTCTAAAATTGTGCATATGAAAACTGTTGCTATGTTTTTCTCAAGAACGGCTGAAGCGATTTTAATGAAACTTTGGAAAATGATACGCGCTAATATATGCTAAAGAAAGAAATTGACTTTGACTTTGTATATACTTATGAAGAGGAGTGGCACCGCCCAAAACTTTTGATTTGATTTGGTCATATCTTTTGAACCGTATAAAAGTTTTTGATGAAAATTAGTAAAAGGCTATCGACTATCAATGCCTTATAATGGGCAAAAATTGAGAGAAATCTGAAAAGTGCCACGCCCACTTTTTAACCATTGAAAATTTTGATTTTCATCAAAATCTGTATTTGAGTAATATTAAAATCAAAATATCAAAATTTTCAATGGTTAAAAAGTGGGCGTGGCACTTTTTCGATTTCGCTGAATTTTTGCCCATTATAAGGCATTGATAGTCAGTAGCTGTGTACCAATTTTGATCAAAAGATTTTATACGGTTCAAAAGATATGACCCCATAGACCCCATAAGAAGAGAAGATATCTCAGAAACCATACAAGATACAGCAATTTTAATGCCAGAAAATTATATAATTCCGTCCGCGCTCCAAAATGTTTCTGATTTTAAATAAAAAAAAAAATTTTTAGAAACAAAAATCATCAAAAGCTGTTCTTGAGGACTTCCTCATTTTGCCTGTTTTTTGGCTTCATTGACTCCACTAGTAGTCAAATCATTTCAGAGTCACTTCAAAGAAATCTTCATTGAACGTACAACTCACTACGACTTGGATCTAGTTGATGAAGTTCAATCCACTCTTCAAGATATGCGTGCTGCAAAGTGCCCAAATATTTTCGTTTTTGAAATGGAAAACTCTTCTTTATCTCCTAATGCCTCTGAGTATTTCACATCCCAAGAAGAAATCTCAGACCTACTTCAGAAATTAAAATAAATAAAGTCAAGTGGACCAGATAAACTGACTTTGCCCTGAAGGAGATTTCAAGCAACGCGATTAAATTTTTAACAAGCATATTTAATAACAGCATCAATAATGGGTATTTCCGAAAAGTTTTAAAATGGCTTAAATACTTCCAATAGCCAAGAAATCTAATGATGTGTCCATATTAGGGATTTCAGTCCCGGGATCCCGGGATTCGAGCCTTTTTGCAGTCCCGAAAATCCCGGGATTAGTGATACCAATCCCGGGATTTCTTTTGCAAGTTTTTTTTTTGTTAAATGACTGAAAAATCACATTAAAGTAGAGATAAAACTTATTCTCTCTAGATTTAAAACTCAAATTGAGGACAATAGCCATACAGTTAATGTAAACGCAGCAAAAAACTTGAAAGAAAAATTAAATCTAGTTTTGAATAGCACTTCAAAAAATTTGTTTTCTAGATAATCTTATAATTTATCCGACGTTTTAATGGAAGAAATTGATATATTTTGTAATGGTGGTGATAGGGGTTATTTCCTCCAGAAAACTTTCGATTATCTTTTATCAATTCAACCAACAAGTGTTGAATCAGAAAAATGCTTTTCGTGTGCAGCAAGGGTTGAAATAAGAAAAAAAATATTACTGCAGAATTTTTTTTAATTATTTGCAATTTTTTTCAAATTTTTTTTAGTGCCTTATTCAAGTGTTTGTTGAATACTAAATATTAATATTAAATAACAGATATCATGGCAATGATTTAATTTAAAATTGAAAATTTATAGTGAAATTTTCTTTCTTGCATTTGTAAAAATATGTTTAAAGTAGTGTTGCTGAGCCCTTGAGTGGAATCCACAAGGCAGTAGAGGACGTGGTGGACCCAAAACCAACTGGAAAAGGTCGTTGGAAAAGGAAATCCAAGAATCGGGAAAATCGTGGCAAGGGATCAAAGTCATCGCAAGAGATCGTGACAAATGGAGGGATTTCATATTGGCCCTATGCTCCTCCTAGGAGTTAAAGGAGAATACATACATACATACATACAGAGTTGCTGAGTACTACATTTAAGCCCAGATTGGGAGGTTAGACAACTAAGACAACAGTTATATGCAAAATAAAATGAGTATTTAGTTTCAACGATTAACTCAAAAACAAAGTAATATGAATTTGGCTAAATATTATTATTACAATTTTTTACAATATTCTGAAGTTATTGCTGCAAATTTGAAGTTATTTCTGCAGAAATAGGGCATTGCTGCAGCTTATTTCAATGCCTGGTGTGAGGTTATATATCTGTGGACTTTTGACAAAAAAACCTAGCTCGAAATTGCAACTTTTCAGGAGAGCCTAAAAACTGATTAACTACTTTTCAATAATGTGGCTCAATTTCATTGATGCAGCATTGAATCTTCTCTTTCCATACATTTTTACTAATCTTAAAGTGTCAGCTTTCAAATTATTATTTTTTTGGTTCATAACACTTCAAATCTTGCGTGAACTATGGGACACCTTGATATCTCTGGAACAAGAAATCATAGAGACATGACGAGTATACCAATACAAGCATATTAACATTTTTTATTTAGGACTAAAATCCTGGAGAATTGTCATATCCCGACTTAGGTTGTTTTGTCAAAAGTCCACAGATATGTAATAAAATAAGATATAAATTGGATGATAAAACAATAAATGCTTTAATTTTCCTAAAAACATATTTTAATAATAATAAAACTGATTAAAAGAAAAGTTATTCCTTTCAAGTCCAACACTTGTTAAAACTTTGATCTCACTATTTTATATAATTAAATATGTATGATATTTTATGTATGCATTTAACTAAGCATATAATGCTGCAATGTACCTTTATGTTCGTTTTTGAAGTAAATAAGTATTTTTGAATTTTTTATTTTTTAAAAAAGGCGAGAATTGTTTAATGAAATGAACCTGTTTTAAGAAATTGTTCTTTAATATTTTTACACTTTTTAAATAAAATATCTTTGTAGGGGTGTAAGAGCAAGATTTACAGCAGTTTGCACTGGACACTGGACCATCGGCAAGCATGCTGAAAAACTAGGCATCCCTTTCAACTCCTTTTGTCGGAGTTGCTTAGATGCAAACGAGCAAGAACTCTTGAACATTTTCTCTGTGACTGCCCAGCTCTGGCTAGAGCTAGACTTAAATCACTAGGAAAGCCTTTCTTCAATACACTCAGCGAAATCGCCAGCATCGAAATTGGCTCGCTGCTCAATTACCTTAATAGAACTAACTGGATATAGGTATCGTTAGTTAGGTAATTTTAAAATTTTTCACATCCACTTATACCAGTCTGTCGGATCACTTTTGTGGTATTAAAATGGCACTTTTAGTGCTACTTAGGGTTTCAGCTTGCTTCGCTAAACCGCCACTCTAACCTAACCTAACCTAGGGGTGTAAGAGGGGTATATAAGACAAAATATTAGGAATTTTAAATACGTAATTCTGCTTTATTTAGAAAGAAAAAAAATTCATACAAATCCCGAAAAATCCCGGGATCCCGGGATTCAAAAATTTCTGATCCCGAAATCCCGGGATCGCAAAAAGTCCAAAAATTGGAATCCCTAGTCCATATACAACTTCCGTCCAATTTAACTTGTCAAACGTGGGCAAAATTTTTGAAAAAGTAATAATGCTCAACGTTATACCAATGGATTATATTCCGGATCACCAATTTGGATTTAAAAAAAAAAGATTTTGATGTCCCTGCCTTGCAACAAAGAACTGCATAAAAGAACAAAGTTACTAATGTACAAAACTTTTATCAGATCTGTTCTCCTATATGCGTTCCCAACATGGTTCTCCATTTCTCTATCGGTAGCCCTTGAAATAGAGAGACTTGAGAGGAAAACCTTCAGACTATGCATAGATAAGAATTTTGAGTCTAGGGTCAAAAGATTCTCCAATGAGGTGGTGTACAGAGAAGCAAGTGTCGTACCAATCATGAAATACGCTGCCGACTTAATGGAAAGAGTAGTTGTTGAAATAGGCGTGATAACACTATCAAAAAATCCCGGCTATAGTGGTTTTAGATAGTAAAAAAGGTTCACAGGATTCTAAAAAGCTTGTCAGTTTTTATATTTTTATTGAGATTAATGAGATATTCAATAAAATAAAACAGGCGTTAGGAAATAACGCCCAAGGAAATAACGCCAAAAAAAAAAAAAAACGAAATAACGCCCAAATTATTTTCATATTGTATAAATTTGGGCGATAATCATTTTGGAAATAACGCCCAAAATTTATTTGTATGAAAATAATTTGGGCGTTATTTCGTTTTTAGTTTTTGGGCGTTATTTCATTTTTTAAAAATAAAACGAAATAACGCCCAAAAAAACGAAAAAAAGCCCAAATTTATATGAAAATAATTTGGGCGTTATTTCGTTTTTTATTTTGGGCGTTATTACGTCATTTTATTTTTTGGGCGTTATTTCGTTTTTTTTTTGGGCGTTATTTCCTAACGCCAATAAAATAATAAAATATGCACATCTGTCATATTGAGTCAAACACCAATCAGATAACTTTTTAATTTTAAATGATTTTCATTGGATGACATAATGCTTTGTTACCAGATCAAAGTATTTTTTTTTTTTTCATTTATCCCTGAAAAGTTTTACAAAACCCGCAATCCTGTATTTATTTGAAAAAAAATGTATATAATTTTATGTTAAAATATTTAAATAGATACACACGACAAAAATTTGACAAAAAAAAAAAAATATATGTACAAATTTCTTTCCAAATTGAATTCAAAACTAAAAATTTTAAAAAATTCAGAAAAAAATCAAAGCAAAAAAAAAATTTTTGTGTTCAAAAGCAGAAAATGTCCCTAAATGTAGGTTTCGAGTCCCTAATCTGGCAACGGTAACATAACTATGACGTAATATTATATTTGACAGCGTTTTTGGCTCAAACTTCAAAGCAAGTAAATAAATGCAAAAAATTAGCTATTTAACATTAATTTATGCAAAAATTTGTTATCACGCCCATTGAATACAAATTGAAATAGTGCGGTATATCACTCACCAAAGGGATTACTGTCCGGGGATGTTGGGTTGGTTCGCAGTGGACGTGCTGTCCTTTACTACCTTAAAGCTGGCTTTAAGCTGTTGAATAACTGTAGTTCACAATATCGATGTAGCAGGGCAGGACTAACCAATGAATTAAAATTTTTTATGTATAATTTTTGCTATGTTTTTACCAAATATTGACAGTAGAAGTATTTTTTTTTGACAATAGTATAAAGATAGAGGTAGAATTATATAATAATTTTTTTAAGTTTATATATGTTTATCTATCTCTCATTTTCAGACTCTAGTTTTGTTTATTGATGTAGCTGATTATACAGTTTGACTAGGGAATTTTTATGCATGAAAGCAGTAACTATTCGTTACAAATCTAGCAATATCAATTTTTTGTTTTGAACTTTATTAGAGGCTTTAGTGTTGGAAGGTTGAGAAGGCGGAGCGGCTAAACCTTTTCCAAGGTATCAGTTGTTTTGCTTTGTGACCTAGATTTAAACTTTGTTAAACTACTTGTGTTATCGAGTTGTGAATCAGTTTTTCAGAAGTGAAAATAGTAATAGTATCATACATTCATACAGTGGTGGATCTAAGTAATTTGCCGCCCTAGGCACTTATTTTTTTGCCGCCCCCCTTCAGATTTTTTTATAGTAAAAGAAACTTATAATAAAAACATAATAAAAACAAAAAATAGGTTACATTAACACTTTAATGATTTGTATGTTTAAATACATCCTTTATTCATACATTAAAAAATTTTTCGTCTAATTTTGTTGAGTGCAAATTGGTGAATAATAAATATCTTCACAATTTATTTCCAGCAAAATATCTTTTTCTATTGTTAAAATAGCAATTTAATTTTTGACTCGCTTTAGAACAGAGAAAGACATTTCAGCAGTAGAATTGGAAATTGGTGTACATACTCACATTGTACACTAGACTGCTTCATATTTTTTTTTTGCTTCCGATTTGCTTTCCAACAAGTTTTTTTGTGAAAACGATAGAAACTAAAAATTCTGGTGCAATGAGAGCCCATAATATTACTATTTACTGGTGGCGCATCGTATTTCTTTCTTCTAAGTTTGAAAGAGCACTCTTCTAATCACTTTTGTACATATCTCGTCAAGGAGATAACGCAGACAAATGAGACTGCTACCATTAGATTGAGCATAAAATTTTTCAGAAAAAAGTTTATAATGAATTTTTTCGTAAAGATGTTGCTTCGGTATTTTTTTAGCTTTCAAAGTTTCAAATCGTTTTGAAACTAAATATTCCGCTTTAAAGCTAAGCACAGTTCTCTCAAGTTTTAAATCGATTTTATACTTTGAAAGCTAAAAAACTACCGAAGTAACATCTTTACGAAAAAAATCATTATAAACTTTTTTACGAAAAATTTTATGTTCTTTTCAATGGTAGCAGTCTCATTTGTCTGCTTTTTCTCTTTCACGAAATATATTCAAAAGTGTTTAGAAGAGTACTCTTTTATGCTTAAAACAAAGAAATACGATGAGCCACCAGTAAATATTAATATTATGGGCTCTCCTTGCACCAGAATTTTTAGTTTCTATCATTTTAACAAAAAAACTTGTTGGAAAGCAAATCGGAAGCAAAAAAAAAAAAAAATTATGAAGCAGTCTATTGTACACGCAATGTCAATATTTGGAAATAATGTGCACAGATCATTTCTCAGAAGAATTTGATGCAAATCCTGATGCAAATTTTGTCTTAAAGCTTTTTCAGCACAATAAGACTTGAACTGGAGAAGTTCGTCATTTAATGATTTTTCTAAATCTTCAGGAAAACTTTTTCGTAATAGTTCAGCTTTTTCGCGTAGTTTATTGTTTTCCAAGGTTGCCATATCAATTATACCGCCAAATTTTTCCAGAGCCTTCACATACGACAAAGGTCTTATTTTTAAATCACAGATCAACTGATCTAAAGTTACATTGAATGTAGAAATTCTGAAGTTATCGCTGCCACTAGTTTCCTCATATCTTGTTTCACCAAACTGCAATGCACACGTTCTTTTTCTTGAAGAAACTGTTTTGTATTCCTTAATGACAGATATCTACAGAGCTTTTTTTCGTAAAGATCAAATTCGTTACGAGTAGCTTGAATTATACTGATTAGGCCATCGTACAGTTCAACCACTTTCCCCAGGTTTGTTTTGACATCTTGCAAGATCGTGCTAACGGCGTTAATTTGTTTTAATACCAAATTCCATATACACAAAGGAAATTATGTTTCTAATTTATTTCTTATATCTTGAGCTTCACATCGTACTTCACCTTTTCCTTGGAATCATTTTCAATGGCTTCAAGAGCTTTGTATATTTTGGGTAAATGTTCACAGAGAACTCGAACCGCATCACCATGAGCCGACCATTGCTCTCGGCCGCATAATTCATTCTCACGAATTCCCGTGATAAGACTTCTTTAGCTTATAGTCCTTTGGTCTTATAGAGCAATATCTATTTCAATCACTCATTTTGCCGCCCCCTACAGTTCATTTTGCCACCCCCTGCAGTCCATTTTGCAATCCATGAGAGTTGTTGAGCTCATAGTCGTTTGGTCTTATAGAACAATATCTATTTCCACTCATTTTGTCATCCCCTACGGTTCATTTTGCCGCCCCTTAAGCGTGCCGTCCTGGGCATTGAGTAAACTTTTCTGAAATATCTTTTATAATCGTCTTAATTTAACCGTATGGTACACTACATGGTTGTTTTGAATCGGTTAAATCGTCCATTCGTGTTGCATAAATAGTGCCGAATATAAATGTTTTTAAAGAATCATTCAGGTAAAATAAAATCAAGTTCAATACTTAAATTATAAAAACTTTTTTTTTTTTCACTCCGAAAATTTGCCGCCCCCCAAAATCTGCCGCCCTAGGCAGGTGCCTACTGGTGCCTTAGGGTTAATCCGCCACTGCATTCATATCATATTTTCATTTATTCAAGAGCCAAGCAGTTAAACTCATCTATTTACTAAATGTGTATTCACATTGAGCGCGTTCGTTTTCTCTTCTTATAATTTTCTTGTTAGTTTTAAGTATTGTAAATAAATACTTATCGTATACGAAATAGGGACAATGCTCCATGAACAAGAGCAAATTATTCATTGAAAGAAACAAAAGCCATGTGGCAGTTGAGTTTATTTTTGTTTAATATTGTTAAACTAAGAGTAGGCCACACATATACAGTTGCCAAAATGTAATAAAGAGAAATGTCATAAATGTCTAGTATTATCGTTAATATAAGTCTCAAGTGTTGGGTTACTCTTACAAGAGGCGGTACATTTTTTCAGTACAACACAGAAAATTGTGTACTGTGTACTTTTGTAAAATGTTGCGCTTCAAAATAAATATCATGCTGCTACTATTGTATGAGTGTGTAACATTAGAATGCGAGCATAAATTTTTTGTGTAAAGGACTCTGTGTGAGGCAAAGTCACAATATCGCCTCATTTTTATATTAAAAAGATAACTTCTTTAAAAAATACTATTGTATCTTCTTATTGTAAAAGAAATAAATATCATATGTTTTGTCAACTTTCTGAATCTGTTTTAATCTTGAAAACATTTTGAATACATAAGTGCATGTCAAAGTCTGGCAACTCTGTTACCTAAAAGTTGAAAAAAGTGACAAGTGCGTATAAACTTTATAAATTTTTAATTCTTTCAAGAAACACAAAGTTCTAAAATTCGGCAAGTATATCATCTGAAAGTGTATTAAAGTGTATTTGCATCTGAAGAACATCAAGTTCAGCAAAGTTTCAAAGTGCACTAATTGCCAAGAGTATGGGCATACAAAATCATATTGTACCCTACACGCTGTCTGTGTTGCATGTGGAGAGCTTCACCACATTTCTGAATGCAAAATCAAGTTGCGAAATGAAGCAAATTTAAAAAAGTGCGCTAATTGTCAAGGAGACCACACTGCAAATTACAGGGGCCCTATTTATAGAGAGCTTAAAGCAAAAATTTCTGAGAAAAAACAAGTGAATCGTAATTTAAATCATAATGCAATTACTACACATAAATGTGTCCAACACCAAGGCAATCTAAATCCCATTGATCCCTCTATTTTATATTCAAGTGCATTGAAATCAGGCACAATAAATCCACAACAAAATAGTTTAGAAAGTCAAATTACGAACTTAACGCAAAAATTGAATCAATTTATGATGTCAATGCAATCAACTCTTCAAGAGTTAGTTAAAACGCAAAACCAGCTCCTCCAAATTTTGATTGCTCAAAAATAAGTAAATTAAACATTTGTGCATGGAATGCAAACGGTATCAACCAACACAAAAATTAAATTTCTCATTACCTGAATAAAGAGGAAATTGATATTATGCTCGTTTCAGAGACACATCTGACTGATAAGTATAATTTCTATATACCTGGATATAAATTCAATAAAACCAATCATCCTGATGGCAAAGCGCATGAGGGCACAGGAATTTTAATTCGTAATCGCCTCAAACATTTCTTTTTAGAATCCTTTTCAAAAAACTATCTTCAGGCTACCTCTATTTGCCTACAAAATCATTCTAAGAATTTAACATTATCGGCGGTTTATGCCCCACCTCGATTTGCAGTTAGTGAGAATCAATTCAAAGAATTCTTTGACACTCTGGGAACCACATTTTTAGCTGCTGGAGACTACAATTCCAAGCATACATATTGGGGTTCTCGTCTTGTAAATCCAAAAGGGAAACAATTATATAATATGCTTATAAAAAATCACACTTTCAATTTTGCTTCGCCTGGTCAACCTACATATTGGCCAGCCGACCGAGAAAATTCCAGACCTCTTTGACTTTGCTATTACAAGAGGCATAGAGAGAACCCTAATCACAGCCGAAACAAAATTAGCGCTCTCTTCTGATCATTCTCCAATCTTATTTTGCCTTTTAGAAAAATCAATGTACATTGAGTCCTTTAAGAAACTAACCTCATATAAGACCAACTGGCTTAGGTACAGGAAATATGTAAGTTCTCACATCCACACGAGCTACTCGATAGAATGTGAGGAACATATAGATGATGCTGTTGCCATTTTTAATTCAATCCTCTGTTCAGCAGCGGAACACTCAACGCCTTATGAGGTTGTGAAAAATACAAAAACCAGTTTTTCCACCAACAGTAAAATTGAGTTTCTCGTAGCTGAAAAGCTAAAACTTAGGCGCGAATGGCAGCTACATAGATCTCCCGCTTCTAAAGCAAACATAAAAATTTCTACTTCTAAACTAAGGTCTGCTCTAAAAAATAAGGAAGATATAGAGCAGCAAAAATTTGTCTCGAAACTGGATCCTAATAATAACGGCAAACAGTCCTTGTGGGTTTCTACCAAAAGTATTAAAAATCCGATGGAAAGTGAGCTGCCGATAAGAGCCAACCTTGGGAACTGGGCTCGAAGTGATGAAGAAAAAGCTGATGCTTTTGCAAATCACTTAAGCACAGTTTTTCAACCAAATCCTCCTATTCCAGGCTTTATTCCTCCCAATTTGCCATTAAACAGCGATGTTATGCAATTGAACTTTCATATTAGCAACGTAAAGGGTGTATTTGAAGAGATGTGTCCCACAAAAGCTCCTGGGTGCGATTATATAACTCCCAAAATGATAAAGGAACTGCCAAATTCAGCTTTTGTCTTTTTAACCAGACTTTTTAATGCTATAATTCAGTATGGGTATTACCCAACAGAGTGGAAATTCTCATTAATAACCATGATTCCAAAACCTGGCAAAGATCGTACATTGCCTTCTTCATATAGACCTATCAGTCTTTTACCATGCGTATCCAAACTGTTTGAAAAACTAATTTTATCAAATGTAATACCTTACGCAACCGAAAAAAATTTATTTCCGGTCCATCAATTTGGTTTCCAAAAATACCACGGAACAATTGAACAGGTTAATAGAATCACAAATGAAATAAGGAAGGCTTTCGAACAAAGTGAATACTGTACAGCAGTTTTTCCCGACGTAGCTCCAGCGTTTGATAAAGTATGGTATGAAGGCCTTATCAATAAAATTAAACACGTACTGCCTTTTAATGTCCACAAAACATTTATTTCTTATCTAGAAAGCAGGCATTTTAGAATTAGATATAACAGTTTTATTTCATCACCATTCAAAATTCATGCAGGTGTCCCTCAAGGAAGCGTGCTGGGTCCTTTTCTGTACTTACTGTATACCTCTGATTTACCTATTATCGCTGGCACAACCATATCTACTTTCGCAGATGATACTGCAGATTTAAGTTGTAGTCATTGTCCCCTAGAAGCGGCACGAAAACTTCAACTTCATTTAAACTCTATCAAAAAGTGGTTGCTGCTATGGCGCATAAAAGTAAATGAAGAAAAATGCAAGCAGGTTACTTTTACCCTTAGGCGAGGTAATTGCCCTGCTATCACATTAAATAACACTTCAATCCCTCAATCTGAAAACATCACATACCCAGGTGTTCACTTAGACAGACGGCTAACGTGGCGAAATCATATTGAAGCCAAAAAAACGCATGTTAAACTAAAAGCCTCCAGTGTGCATTGGCTCACAAATAGTCGGTCTCGTCTGAAACATGAATATAAAATCCTTTTATATAAATCCATCGTTAAGCCAATTTGGTTATAGGGTATACAGTTATGGGGTAACGCCAGCTCCTCGAACATTGAACTATTACAACGGACGCAGACCAAAATTTTAAGAACCATTACAGGTGCTCCCTGGTATATACGGAACGAACACATACATCGGGACCTATGCATCCCCATGGTTAAAGACGAAATCAACAAGCAAAATTATGCTGAAAGATTGATGTATCATCCTAATCCATTGGCACGGAGTTTGAAGAATTTAGAAAATTTCTCCAGACTAAAAAGAAAGGATCGCCCTGCTATAAATATTATTAGCAATGAGTCATGTTAAGGTGGCTGGGTTCTAAAATTGTATATGCAGCCGGTATCTGGCGCACACTCTTTCTATGCAGCCGGTAACTGGCGCATTCTCTACGGTTGAACTTGAAACTGGTATATGCAGCCACTGGCGCATACTCTCTATTTTGTGGTTGTTCCTGCTATATATGCAGCCGGAACTTCTGGCGCAAACTTGTATGCTTTCTGAACTCATAGGATGTACAAGTCCCTATAAACTCTGGAGACACATTTAATATGAAATTATATTAGACATAATAATGTATATGTTATGTCGTACAAGGATGGCGGTTCATATAACCTTATTAGACACACAAAAAGCAAAGCCCCCATATTTTTGTGACAATATATGAATCTCCAAATGAAAAAGGTGTTGCTTCAAGTACTTGTAAGCCAAACAATGTTCCTGAATCTATGGTTTCTACTTTCTTTGCATTTGACGCTGCAACTCCTATTGAACTTTCCGAGGTTTCAAATTCTGTTATTACTACATGCATCAAAGCTAAGGTTGCAACAACTAGCACCGAAGTAACCGTATTATTCTAGACCACTGTCTTCAAAAATACACGAACAATTGAATCAATTCTGTGGACTTTTGACAAAACAACCTTAGTCTCCAGGATTTTAGTCCTAAACATAAAATTTAAATACGCTTTTATTGGTATAATCGCCATGTCTCTATGATTTCTTGTTCCAGAGTTATAAGGATGTCCAATGGTTCACGCAAGATTTGATCTTAGCGCCAAAAAAAAATAATAATTTGACAGATGACATTTTAAGTTTATTATGGAAAGAAGAGATTAAACGCTGCATCTACAAAACCGAGCCACATAATTAAAAGTAGTTAATCAGTTTTTAGGCTCTCCTGAAAAGTTGGCAATTTCGAGTTAGGTTGTTTTGCCAAAAGTCCACAGAAATTTTGGTTAAATTGTTTACCAAAAAATACTCGCCATTTCATCTGATTGAATCATATGAGTTAAAAGATTTTATATTGCAATTAAATCCGGTCTACCAATAACTTAGTCGTAAGAATTTATCTAATACTTTACCATCAAACAAAAAAGAAAGTGAAGTTTGAATTGGGAAAAGCAGGTTATGTCTCCCTTACAACTGACGGATGGACATCAAAGCCAAACGATAATTATTTTATACAGCTCATATTTTAACCAGCAGGTAGAATTAAAAACCTTCATGTTAGAATGCATTCAGTTTATAGACAGACATACCGCTGAGAACCTGGCTCAAGAGCTTAAAAAAATCACGGATAATTGGGAAATTTCGGATAAAAATAGTAGCGGTAACAAGCGGTAATGCTAACAATATCAAAGCCACTATAAAATTAAATAACTGGAAACAAATACCCTGCTTTGCACACACGTTGAATTTAATTGCACAAACAGGCCTCAAAGAATTAAAAGATACCAGTGCAAAAATAAAGGTAATTGTAGAAGTGTTTAGAAGAAGCGCGCTTGCAACCGAATGACTCCGAAACATGCAAAAAAAGTTGGGTGAACCAGAACTAAAAATTAAACAAGATGTTACGTGGTGGAATTCTACTTTTTTTTTACCTATTTTTGGCTATCAAAGAAGTCGACAAAAATATTAAATAGCCAAAAGAGTCGAAATGACTACAAAATGTATGAAATATAAAGGAGTTAATAAGCTTCGAAAAAACCAAATTTTTTTTTATAGTTACTTCGATTTTAATTAAAAATAGTACTTTCGAATGCTTAAAGTCTTCAAGTTAGGGGGTTGTGCTTGAGGTCTTTTAATTTTCGTCACTAATTTTTGTTTTAAAAATCCAAGCTTTCTTCAACATTTTTTTTTAAAGCTTGTAGTATTTTAAAACTTTATTTAGACAGTTCAATTGGTTTGGTTTTTTCCAGGATGATACTTATTTCAAACGCACTTTAAAAGAAGTGCCTCGAATTCATTTCCGACAAAGCACGCCCCTTATGCATTCAAAAAATGGCACAGTGCCTTTTAACTGAAATCAACAGCAGATTTTCCGGAATTGAAGACAATAAGGTGTTCGCAGAATGAACAATTATCGATCCTCGTTTTAAAAATATGGTTTTACTAACCAGTATAGCCTGTACAAATTTGAAAGCCGTGGCTGCGAGAATCAAAATTCCTGTATTTCTTTCAGAATAAGTGCCTTCAGCATAGAGTAGACCAGAGGCGAATAGTGGTCAGTTTTTAGGGATTGAATTTGTTTCCATGAATTTTACAATGGGGGTTATCGTGAATCAAAATTCCCCGGGGAATTTTCTTAAACTGCAATAGAAACTGCACGGCAGTTTGAGAAAATTCCCTGGGAATACTTTCCACACGAAAATCGTAATTTTAGGTGATCCCAGACCTAACCAAATGAAAAGTGGGAGTTTTGTGGGAGTTAGTTTTAGAAAAATTATATAGTAAGTTCGGGTAATGTGATATAGGCATTTTTGTTTTCTAAATTACACATAGTTTTCAGAGCATAGCTGCTACCACTTTATGTATTATGTTTTCTTGATGCATTGTTGAGTATATTATCATCGTATTATAAAGTTACTTTAATTGTGGAGCTTTTACTTCAGGTAAGGAGTGAGAAACATTACTAAAAACGATTTTTCAAAGCATTAGCTCATTTTTCTTAAAAACTGTGACCTTTATATAAAAATGTTGGACCAACAAATTCTTAATAAGGAAAAACGTTTTAAATTTGGGCCTAAAGACCATCGTGCCGAACATTTTGCATTGCAAGTGGAGCTTCAAATATTTTCGGTGCCAGAAGTCCACTATATCACATTACCCGAATTTCAGTTTTAAAACAATCAGGTTATTTTTGAAAAACACACTCCAGCAAATAAAAAATTCAATTTATTTATGGTTAGGCACCCACTAGCAGAATTTAATATTTCGGGTATGATATCAATTTTAGTTTAGGCTAGATCCTAACATAAAGCACACACAAATAAAATTTTGATTCACTGCCAAATCGATTTTACCACACTGAAGGCAGAATAAATAAAGGTGTGCGCTTAAAAACTTGCAACACGTTTCTTTTTCAGTTACTGTGGTGTTGACAAAAAAATCATTATCGAGAGTTGTTTATTTAAGGAGATATGCTGGTATATCACATTACCCGCCTATATCACATTACCCGAAGTTACTCTATTAGGTGAGTTTTTTTGGGCATCTACTTGGACTTTCGTTAGCACTTTACGATAAATGTATCGGAAAGCAACAACAAAAAGGGCTAAGATAATGCACGTTAAATTAAAGTGGTAAGTTCTGCTGCTAAATATTGTTACCGTTTTATATTGATTATTAATCGGTTTTTCCTATTGTGACTTCGCATTTGTTATCGATTGTAAGTTGACATTTGTGTATTGTTGACATTTGTGTATTATTTTAATTTTTTTTTTTTTTACTGTTCGCTCCGTTTTTAATTTTTTTATTTTGGATAAGGATTTTACAAAATGTCGGCTGAAGAAAAAAGGTAATTTTAAAATTAAAGTAAATTTGTGTGTTGTTGGCCTGGCCAAAAATTAAATAACTTACATCGCACCACAAACATAAACGAACCATAAACAAATATCAGCTATTAATAAAGAAGAACATAATCTTCGAAGGTGCTATTCCCAATGTAGCAATGCCGCAAAAATGCACCTATTGATGCACAATGGGATTGTGGCCATAAATAGTTAAAATTTGAAAGTGCTATGGATTTAAAAAATGTTTACGCCAATAGTCAGATAATACTTAGGGACGGAAAGAAAAACTAAAATTTTAAAATTTTGTTTTGCTCTAGTTACACAGTGGGCTCAAAGTTGGACTTTAAGTAGCAAAAATGCTCTTTGGAAGTTTTTATATTAGAAAGTACTGGGTAAACGTTTTAAGTCGGATGCACTGACTCGAAGTTTATAAAAAAAATATTACTTTTTTTATATGCAAAATACATATGTGACTCACTGTTTGTAGGATATCGTTAGAAAGTATATTGTTTCTACTTTGTTAAAAATAACCTATTTTTTTCTGCAGATTTTATGTGAATGATAGTGATTTTTCAAATATTAAAAAAAAAATGGTAAAAATGGAAAAAATTCAACACTTTCATTAAAAAAAGTACATATTTTCTGATTTTGATTATTTTTCAATATAATATGTGGGAAAGTATGCTTAATCGAAATGCAAAGTACCTGCTGCCTTTTTTGAGAACTTTTTTTTATGTACATTTTCATATTGTGGTTTTCGACGGGACAAAATAAGTTGCCTTTTTTGGAACGCTATTTTTAATTCGTTTGCATCGAATTATATTAAGATAGCATTTTGTCAAAAAGTACAAGCTTTTAGCTTTAAAAAAAATATTTGTTTCGGTTTTTATATATGATAGGTGAATTATGGTGATTTTTCGAAAATTTAAGCTCAAAAAGCCAAAATCGATAAATTTTGAGAACTTTGATATTAAAAAAAAAATGCATTTTCTGATTTTCATTGCGAATTTTCCAATATAATATGTGGCCAAGTATGCTTAATCGAGTTTTGCACGGTGGTTTTTAAAAAATTTTAACTTTTTGAAATACCACCCGCGATTTTTTTCAGGGATAATGTTGGTGGACCCTTCTAGTATCTAAATCCGCAAACCGCGAAATCGAACGTCAAGCCATTTTTTTTTTGACCTTTTAGTTTTTTTAACGATTTTTGAGTATATCTCTGTACATATTATGTACACATATATATACATATTATGTACACATATATATGTATATACGTACATAATGTTATATAATTATTTTGTTATTTGTTTTCTAAATAGTCTTAATTAAATATTATGTAATTTATAAATTTATAGCAGAATTTAATAGTTATATTAACTAAATACATAAATACATACATACATACATACATACTTGTATATGTATATATGTGTAATATATAAATATGGATATATATATACATACACACATACATACATATAAAAGGTATCGTCTCCGCACCATTTATTTTAAAAAAAAATCGGTTTTTTCGTATTTAAGAAAAACACAAACAAAAACCGGAAGCGACTTTGGACTTTGAGATATCCTTACATATAAGTTTAAAGGACACCACTTTTTTCCTATTTTGGAAGTTATATAACAAGATAAGGTAATATTAGCCGTAAAATCTGGTATGACAGTTAATAGCATTAGTTTTTTCCTTGAAAACTCAATCAAACCGATAACGATATCTTTTTTTTGTCGGAGATATCTGCCTAAAAAGTTAAAAAAGTGCAAAAACACGATTTTTGGCTATATTGGATGTTATATGCAGGACACACAAAATTTTTTTGGGAATTTCTATTACCAGAAACATTTGGTACTTTCTTTTGGCTTTAAATTGAGCTATCAAATGTTTATCTGCAATATTTCTCTGCAAAGTTATGTTAACTTTAAAATCACACCATGGAACTTAAAGCGAAAAATCTCGGTTTTCGACTATATTTGAGGTTGTATACAGTACGGACGAAATTCGTCTGCTCTTTTTTACCACCCGAAGCATTTAAAACCATTCTTTATCTTTCAAATGAGCAAATAAGTGGTCTCTTGTAATTGTTTTCTAAAAAGTTATGACTATTTTAAGACAACATGTTGCAGCAATATAAGGAATACTCGTACACTGTGAGTTTGCACTCCATAATGTAATTTTTAAATGGTCATAACTTTGTGGAAAACAATCACAAGAGACCTTTTGATAGCTTATTATTATTATAGTTTTAAATGCTTCGGTTAGTAAAAAAGAGCAGACGAATTTCGTCCGTACTGTATACAACCTCAAATATAGCCGAAAACCGAGATTTTTCGCTTTAAGTTTCATGGTGTGATTTTAAAATTAACACAACTTTGCAGAGAAATATTGCAGATAAACATTTGATAGCTCAATTTAAAGCCAAAAGAAAGTACCAAATGTTTCTGGTTATAGAAATTCCCAAAAAAATTTTGTGTGTCCTGCATATAACATCCAATATAGCCAAAAATCGTGTTTTTGCACTTTTTTAACTTTTTAGGCAAAGATATCTCCGACAAAAAAAAGATATCGTTATCGGTTTGATTGAGTTTTCAAGGAAAAAACTAGGGCTATTAACTGTCATACCAGATTTTACGGCATAATATTACCTTATCTTGTTATATAACTTCAAAAATAGGAAAAAAAGTGGTGTCCTTTAAACTTATATGTAAGGATATCTCAACGTCCAGACGTAATAGAGCAATTCTAATACCGGAATCGGATTAAGCATCAAAAATCACATCTGGAGTGACTACTTTCGTTTCCGGTTTTTGTTTGTGTTTTTCTTAAATACGAAAAAACCGATTTTTTTTAAAAATAAATGGTGCGGAGACGATACCTTTTATATGTATGTATGTGTGTATGTATATATATATCCATATATATATATTACACATATATACATATACAAGTATATATAGGCTGGACGTTCGATTTCGCGGTTTGCGGATTTAGGTACTAAAAGGGTCTTCCAACAATATCCCTGAAAAAAATCGCGGGTGGTATTTCAAAAAGTTAAAATTTTTTAAAAACCACCGTGTTTGAGAAAACAAACAATTTTGATTTCTTTATATTCTTCAACGTTTTACAACAGATTTAGCAATTTTAAGATTACAGTCTGCTTAAACTTGGAAGATGCTTTTTTAACGAAAGAGTAGTAGGTAAAGAGTATATTCCGCCCTTTTCAGCCCCTTGGAAATCGCCCTCTCTTTACTTGGACATAACATAGCGAAGCATTTTACTAAATTTTATAATTTGCGCCAAGTAGCGTTAGTAATATGAGAAATTTTATTTTCGTAGGGCGTGGCACTATTCATTTTTTCATTTAAAATTATTTTTCCAAAAGCCCTTTGCATATGTACCAGATTTTGTCTATCTACGTCAAGTAGTTTCTGAGGTATGATGAATCAGCATTAAGAGGGGCGTGGCACCGCCCTCTTTTCTAGTGAGAACTATTTGATCTAATTGTCTTAGCATATGTACTCAATCACATCTAAGTGCGGAAATAATGAATTTATTTTTTTGAGGGCGTGGCTCCGTCCGGTGAACATTATTAGTCCTGATGAAATTTACATATTTACCAAATCTCATTTATCTTTCGGAAATATGATTAGTTGATATTTTAGAGGGCGTGGCACCACCCACTTTATTAGCATATAACTTAGCCTTTTTTTGTACTAAGACAATATAACAACTTCTTTAAAAACATCTGTACCAAACTTTAATAGCCTAGCTCTATTATTACTATATATGACCGCCGTTCCACACAAACTCTCCCATTGTGTGATGTAGCGAATTTGTGTAAAAAGGATTATTTCAAATATTTCCTGCTTTTAAAAGTAAAGAACCCTTAAAACTAAATTGAATCTTCGTTTTCATTATTAAGGGCTGTTATTGACTACAGTATCTTATATAAACCTTTTACTTTTTATAGGTATTGTAATATCACACAATTTCGTACAGCAGTGCTATACTCATTTTTTTTTTTTTGTGAAAAAAAAAAATTATTCATTTCAATTAAAACTATTAAAATCGAAGAAGATCAAACTTGTTGTTTTTTATGTTAATATCGGCAATAAATTTTTCAATTTAAGTAAATCATTCTTTTTTTTTTTTAAATATTTATTTTGCTTTGATTTATCTTGTGACAATTTGCTGCTCTAACCTACTCTACATAAAAATCTAGAGCAGAAAAGAGCACACAGAGCAGTTTAGAGCAGACTCATCGAACACTTTTTGGAGTAGAAAAGAGCAAGCTAGAGCAGAACAAAGTTTCATCGAACACTAGCCGTGTTTCTTTTGACGCGTATATACAATTGTGGATATTTTTAATGAAAAATCACGTTCTCTACAAAAACTTTTCATTTTATATTTAAAAAAATTTATCTTTTAGAAGTTATTCTATAAAAACTGGCTAAGCGATATATCGATTTACATTGTTTATTTAAGGGGACATTCGCCTTTGTAATTGAAACAAAAACCACTTTTTAAAAATTTTATTATGAAAAAAGTATTAAATTTATTGACAAAATTTCTTTTGGACATTGTTAAATACTGTCTAAAAAAAATGAAAAAAATTTTTTTCTTATTTGTAGTCATCCGGCGTAATCCAAAAGTTACTTCTTAAACGGTAGGAAATGTTGTGAACCTCCTGTAACAGATTTTTGAAAAATTCGAAATGGATTTTATTCTTGAGACTTATAGTGGAGTGTCTGGGGCTTTTAACCTAGGATTTCTACAAGACCGAATGAATTTATATGGTTGGGATGGGATTTTGTTTTAAATGCCATAAAAAAAAAAGTTTACCCAAAATTTTTTTGTGCTTTTGATTTGTGTATTAACTATAAAAAGTTAGTACAACTCTACATTAAAAATAATTGTAACAATTTGCAAACCATTTTTTCTAAACTAATTTGAGGTCGCTGAACTCGAAAAACCCACTTATTTTTTATTTCTTTGGACCGTTCCCGAGTTTTTCGGCCATTTTTATTTTCGAGATTATATGATAGCATCATATACATCAATATATTTGTATAACGCCAAATCCGATCGATTTTATTTTACCACGATTACAAAAAATGACTAATGGCGTTTCTAACGGGTATACTAATGATTATGCTCCGAATAAAATTAACTGAGTTAAAGCACGAAAAACTTAGATTTTTTAAAAAATTTTTAAATTTTTCATACCAACGTCAAATGAAAAACTTAGTTTTTCGCATATATTTATTTAAAAAAAAAAATTTTAAACATTTTTATTCAACATTTAATTCCAAACATTTTAAGCTAACTTTGAGCAAAATCGATTTTGCTCAAGCTAGGCTTTAAATGTTTGGAATTAAATTTGCCATTGAATAAAATTTTAAAAAAATTTTTTTTTCAAATAAATAAATGCGAAAAACGAAGTTTTTCATTTGATATTGATATGAAAAATTTTTTAAATTTTTAAAAAATCTGAGTTTTTCCTGCTATAACTCAATTAATTTTGTTCGGAGCATAATTATTGGTATACTCGTTAAAAGAGCCATTACTCACTCTTTGTAAGAGTTGTAAAATAAAATCGATCGGACTTGGCGTTCTACAAATATATTGATGTATATGAAGCTATAATCTCGAAAATATAAATGTCCGAATAACTCGGGAACGGTCCAAAGAAATAAAAAATAAGTGGGTTTTTCGAGTTCAGCGACTCTAAATTAGCTTAGAAAAAATGTTTCATCAATTTTGGATTTAGTGTTGTATAACCTTTTTATAGTTATTGCTTAAATAAAGAAAAAATCAATTGCACAAAAAAATTTTTGGTAAACTTTTCTTTTTATGGTATAAAAAACAAAATCCCACCTCAACTATATAAATTCATTCACTCTAATAAATATCCTAGCTTAAAAGTCTCAGGCACTCCACTAATCGTAAAACTAATTTAAAATTACTATTTTCATCTCTGTAACGGGTACTTCTAGAGAAAAATTCTAGCAAATTTCTTCGTAATTGAAGTTGTTTCCAACACCGACTACGGTGTTTTGTCCAAAAAGGCAAAACGAAGAGGCCTACTGCGTTTAACTTTTCATAAAACTATGTTCATTTTCAAATCGCGATATCTCATGAACGGTAAGTCGGACGGAAAAAGTGTTGGTAAAAACATTCATAGAAAATAACATGTTCTGCAAAATCCAAGAAAAAAAATTTTTTCTGCGGCATATCGTTTTGGAAAATTTCTCAAAAACAGTTTTTTTCTAAATTTTAAGTTTGTCAAAAGATATCTCCTAAACTTTAAGTCGTACAAAAAAAAAAAACAAAATGTTGTTTGTAGAACAAACAATTCCCTATAAGCTGGTATTTTTGTTTTATTGCTGCGACGCTCCGTTCATGTATTATCATAATTTAAAAGAAAAAATCAGTTTAAAAAATTTCGAAAAACTTTCCAGGTAAATCTACCGCACTACAAAAAAGATCACAACTTTTTAATATGTAAACTTTTTTATTTATATTTTAAGCTAAGCATTCCACTTTTAATAATTAAATTTCATGCGGTCTTGTAGAAGTCCTACGTATACAGTGTTTTTAACTCCCTGGGAACTCTACTATTAAAACTATACAATAAGCCTCTAAAATTCATACTTTTTTATATTTTGAAGTTTTTGTATGAATATTTATGAAAAATGCGAAAAAATTGAGGGACTTAGCCTCAAAAAATGCCTCGTAAAAAGGGGGGGGGGGGTGTTTTTTAAAACTTTCAGAGGCTTATTGCTTAATATTTTTTTTGAGTAATCGAATGCTTTTTGGTTTTCTAAAATCGGTCGAGTAGATTCGGAGGAAAATTTCCTACCAGATTGAAAAGTAATTTTTGAATGACGCCCTCTACAGCAGCCAAGGGAAACTAAAAATAATAAAAAAAATTTTTTTTTATATTTTTTGGACAATATTTAACAATGCCCAAAAGAAATTTTGTCAATAAATACATATAATAGTTTTTTCATAATAAAATTTTTAAAAAGTGTTTTTTTGTTTTCAATTACAAAGACGAATTAATCATTTTTCTGTGGAAAGATGGCAAAAGCTGCTATCGAACAGTTTTTGTGAAAATGAGTTATGTAGTCCAGGGTATTGATTTCGGTGAGATCCATGGTTGAATTACCCTGGTTGCAGCGATAACAAATGCTGCTTCTTCTTATAATGTTTAAACTACGAAAACGTCAAAATTCTTTGTTTTGACTCTAGTCTTTTGACAGATAGCAAGGCAAGATCAGGGTTCCATTTTTATATTTTAACAACTTGCCATAACCATTGCTATTGAATCATGGGTGAGATCTACAAGCTGGCAAAATCAGATTTGCTCTAGGACTTATAGTTCTTTGCAAAAATAACTTGAAAAACCGGATTTGTGATTTTTTCATATCAATTAAAAATTTAAATTTGCTCTCCTGAAAAATTATGAAAACATGCGATAGCAGCTTTTGCCATCCTTGCACAGATTTGTTTGTATATTATTCTCTTAAGCGGAAAAAAAATCCCAAATAACACTTCTATTTTGAAAAATTGTTTATTTTATAACAATTAGGGCCAAACCGTCAGTGAAGCTTAAGCGGCCCTTAAGATATTTCCAATTTCATAGTTGACTAGCTCACATTTGGCATTAGCATAGATACAAACTAAAAATACTGGAAAACTTGTTTGACAATAAGCAACTTTGACGTAAGATATTGTTTACAATTGAAAAGATATTTCAACAAAATTTCAAAAAGATTTAAATCTTTTTGCTACTTTTGGGAAAATTCACACTCACAGAGGGACAAATTTTTATCACACTCAATTGGGCGGAAACGAAGTCACGCGAAAAAGTGGAAAAAATCATTTGAGGACGTTGAAATGCCAAAAGAAGCGGAAAAATCAGCGCCTGAAGTTATCAAAGAAACAGCAACAGATAATTTCTTTGTTGTTGAAATTGGAAGCTTAAGCAGTACAGAATTTTATGTGAAAACAGCAAAATGTTTGCCCTGAAGGGCCAGCTATAATCATGGACTTGTTAAGTTTGGATCAAGTTTTTTTACGTCAACTCAAAAGCTTATGTAATTAAAATGTTTTAGATAGTTTTTTTGATATGGGAGGTTTTTTATGTGTACATATTTGTAAATTTTAAAACAATATTAATTTTAAATACAAAAATTTAAACATACGAAAATTTCATTTCGTTATTTTTGAAATAATTTTTTTGTTTGTTTTTATTTTTTTAAATTTTTATTTATGACAACGTCAATAGTGACATAAACCCCCTTATTATTTTGAGTGTCGAAAGACTAGCGCTTAAGCGGCCCTTAAATTCAAATGACTGTGAAAATTAAATTTTTACTTAAACTACACTTAACAGATAAACTACGTTTAAGCTCACACTGTGAAATTGGTCATTAATGTAATTAATGCGAAATATTTTTGTAAACATTTTACATTTGAACGTAAGCCAAAGAAATTGGAAAAAAACTCTGGCAACCGCAAAAAATATTTGACGTTTTCGTAATAGGGAAAGGACCAAAAGAGAACTGTTAAGGGGAGAACAGGACAGGGCAGCGGGAGGAAATTAAAATTCAGGACTTAGACAAGCGGAGTATTTTTGCAAGGTTGCGGGAGGTACTTGAAATGACAAAACGTCAAAAGTCCATGGTGAATACTAACCGATGTAAACAATCGAATCAAAGTGTTGCTTTATTTTTGTTTTTGATAATTTTTACAAATAAATTGCTGTGATATTAAAAGCCATGAGCTTAACTTCTTAAGTAACCATTTTAACATTTTACTACTATATATTTGAGGAAGTTTTAATTTTGGATTTCAATTAATATAGCCTATTTTAGATATTTTGTTTACATTCAGCAGAAATTAATTGAAATGTTGAAATTAAATCAGTTGTTTTTGACTCTACTACCAAAGAAGGAGATGCCAGATTTATCAATCGTCAATTGAGGAGTGGCCGTACCAAAGGGTCTAAGTACCATTTCGAGGCAAAAGTAATGTCATACTTTTTATGTGCTTTATAGTCAGTTGTTTGACTGTTATAATTTTTTTAACATATTGACATAAATTTCACACAATCAGGTAAATTTTTAGTGAAAACAGAAAACAATTTTATTAACTTCTAACAAAATGTCACCCGTTTCATATAATGACACTACTTTTGCCTCGAAATGGTACTTAGGCCCTTTGGTACGGCCACTCCTCAATTTTGAAAAAATACTTTTAAAATCTTTAGAATTTTTGGGATGTTTGACAAAATAAACAACTTCCGGCCAAATTTTTATGGTGGCTGTGATCAAACTCATCAAATTAAGAGATATGTCAGGGACAGTTAATACGTGAATTGAATACTAATGCATGATTTTTCCAAAGTATTTGTGTGGCTGAAAGTGTTGCCAGGTTCAAATAAAACGCTCTGCCTCTAGTCTTCTCTATGGCCTTCAGTCTCATCATCGCCTTCAAAACGCAAACGCAGCATTTGGGATGACTTCGACAATGAAGTTTGTGATGTGACAAAAAAAACAAATTCCACAGTAGGATGTATTATCGAAGTGGACAGCAAACTTAAAGAACCGCTATCGGGTAGATTTCAGGATCCCAAAAAAAGGTGGTTTTCTAAAAAAAATGCCTACCCTCGACTATTTCAATTATTTAAAAAAAAGATTATGCATTACAGCAACTTCTGTGCTTCTGAATGTGTCTTTTCCAAAGCAGGGCAAGTGGTAGTGGAAAGAAGGAACAAGCTGAGTAGTAACAAAGTTTCAAAAATAGTAGTTTTGAGCTTCAATTTATAAATTAAATTTTAATTTATTTTGTAAATTAATTTTACAATTCAAATCTTTAACTTAGGTCTATACGTTGAAAATTTGTGGTATAAATTCAAAACTGTCAAATTTGAAATTTTTACGAGTAAGAGCTTAAATTTAAATAAATACAAATATTTATAAAATATTTTATATATTTTTTTCAACGAATGGACCTTATGTATCACAGAGGCTCTAGATGTAAAAAAAGTACTAAAGAACCGAAAAAATGTATTTATTTTTCTGCAATAAAAATAAATAAATTTACAAATTTACGTTTTTATTCTATATTGCAAACCTACCACAGAAATCATAAGCAGGTGGTTATTAAATTCATCTTTTGCTTTAATTGTGTTTATAAATCTTTAAAAACTTAATTGCATTTAAAAACAACCTTTCAGACTGTGTTAACTTATGCACTCGCTCCTTTTTAAAAAATTTTAATCGATTTGAATTTCATTATTACATCAGTCGCATATCAAAATGTAAGACTACATCATAGTTCATCCCTCATCAAACGTTATTTCATTTGTACTGTTCAATGTCATTTTCTTACAAAACGAATCGCCTCATTTGAAGTGTGACATTGTACTGGCTCAAAAAAAAGAGGCTACCCTTATGGCTCACGGTGCTTGTGGGAGAATTTAAATCAAATTTTGATGTACCTCGGATTTTTTTGTATATTCTTATTATAGATGTCAATAGAAGTTATTCTATGCAAAAAATAAAATTATAGAGGTGGCGCTTTTTTAAAGAAAATCCCTTTTCCAATTGGGGCATTTTCCCATACAAAAAAATAAAATTTTTTTTTTTAACTACATTAAACAAAAATCAAAATAATCACATTCGATGTGTTTTGCGATGCTACACGCGAATCCGACTTCAGAATTGCTCTATCGTGTATAGTTTCTGAGATATTCTAATCTAAAAGCCGAAAAAAGTCGTTATTTGCCATGTTTTGAACATGTTTAAAATGTGAAAGAAATTTTAATTTCGTTAAATCTGGTAAACAACTTTGAAGTCCTGATCTTTGCCTTTAAAACCTAATTTAAATTATGTTGGTATCTTTTTTTTCGTCAAAGATATCCTAACTTAAAAAGACACAAAAGTGCAAAAAACCCGTTTAGCCAATATTTCGGTCTACGATATCTCTTAGAAGCATGAAGATATAAACATAATTTAAATTAGATTTTAAAGGAAAAGATCATGACTTTCAAGTATTTTAACCACATTTAACGAATAAATGATATTTTACATAGTTATATAGCTTCAAAGCATGGCAAAAAACGACTTTTTTCGGCTTTTAGATTAGAATATCTCAGAAACTATACACGATAGAGCAATTCTGAGGTCGGATTCGCGTGTAGCATCGCAAAACACATCGAATGTGATTATTTTGATTTTTATTTAATGTAATTAAAAAAAAAAATTTTATTTTTTTGTATGGGAAAATGCCCCAATTGGAAAAGGGATTATCTTTAAAAAAGCGCCACCTCTATAATTTTATTTTTTGCATAGAATAACTTCTATTGACATCTATAATAAGAATATACAAAAAAATCCGAGGTACATCAAAATTTGATTTAAATTCTCCCACAAGCACCGTGGGCTAGTTTGCATAGACATCCATAATCAAAATAATCATATACTTGGTGATTATTTTAATAATGAAATAAATGAGCAAACGATGGCACTTCACGAAATCAAACAGAGTTGTGTTGTAAAATATTTCACAAGAAAAGAGTTGTGTTGTAAAATGTTTCACAATTTGTTCCTTTTGGGAGTAAAATAATACAGTTTTCGTGAAGAAATCAACGAGATGGATGAAATAAGTGGTTAATAGCAATCTTTTAATCAGTACCAACAAAATTTGAGAGACCAAACAAAATTAACTCACAGTTTGACACAAATTTGTTGCATGCAAAAATAATACAAAAAAGTATTATTGTAAAATAAATAGTATTCAAAAAGTAGTAAAATAGTACTAGTAATCTAAAATCACATGAATGTGAACAAAATATAGTTTTAATCATGAAGCAAAAATATTCATGATTATTTTGATTATGAATGTCTATGTAAACTAGCCCTTACAAAACTCAATTTGAAAGCGTGTCCTACCCAACTCTAGTCTAAATAAAGAATTTTAATTCTAATATATTTCACAATACCGTGAAATAGTGTATTATGTGAAATATAATATGTACTCAGCAAATCCTACATAACCATATTGAATTATCAACTGACCCGTTAAACACATACTATGATACATTTTTCTAATTTACTACCACATAGAAGTTAAGAAAAAATAATATATTGAATGTTTTGTATTCATTCATATATCAAGTTGAAAGAAAAAAATATCCATCAATTAAAGCGGTTAAATTAAACAAATTTAAGTTCAACATCAGCATCGAAAAGGTAAAGTAAATAGAACTGAGCTCTTAGCCCCACAAACTAAACTAATTTTTTTTTTTTTTCTTTCAAAATACGGTATGTATGTACGAGTAAGTGCAATTTTCCCAATTATTCGAATCGTGAAGAAAACTTCCTGCTGCAGATTTATATACATCCTGAAGCCATCAAAAAGCTCCTTGATTCAATTTAGTTCAACCGATAACAATCCTGTGTGTATATAATTTGTATAAATTATGTAAAAAAAAAATTGACAAAATATTTTTCAAAAAATTCTGATTTATTTTTGTATGTATTATTTATTTTTATTGAAAGAAGAATTTCAACAAGGAATTTGACAAAGAAAGATACAACCTAGTTTTTTCATAATTTCTCTTATGAGGAAATATCATTGCACTCACATCGTCGGCTGAGTATTATTTTGCCGTAAACAAGTTATCTGCTTTTGCTTTTTCAACGAAGTGGCGTTTACGGCAAAATAATACTCAGCCGACGACATGTATTTTCAAAAAAATAGAAAAAGGAAAAAGACAACTAGTTTTTTCATTATCGGTACGACAGGGATGCATGGTTACACGTATAGGGCAAAAGCGGTTATTTTTTCCCCGATGAAATGTAGCTGGTACAATACGAGATATGTAACTTTTACATAATAAGTTTGGTAACGGATACAGGATTTGCTGGGTAATTATGTATGTATGTAGCTAAAGGATTTTGCAAACCTCTAGCTGGTAAGATATTTTTGGGGACGATAAAGTTTAGGTAGTGATCGGAATTAAATTCGAGTGGTTTTGTCATTCAAAGTGGGAGCTGAGGTTTTCTTTACATCGAACGTTTTTGATAGCCGGACATAGTGAAAGCGGTAAGTTGACTCTTCTATTGGGTGTACAACTTAAAAACCGGAATTTGACGGTGGATGTCCGTACTAACAAATATCGTGAAAGCTCGAACTTTATATATATGTTATTTTGAAGGTACATTTGACAGCTGTCAAAATCAGTCAACAAAACAATTTTATCTTGTGTGCATCATTATTATTTTTCACGATGAATAACTTCGAAAATTCGAGAAAAAGACAGCATTTGTGGGAGGTTCTGTTGGGTCATTTTTTTGCAAAGAAAACTGCTGTGGAAAGTCATAGTTTGCTTGTAGAAGTTTATGACGACGATGCTTTAGGAAAAACACAGTGTTTTGAATGGTTTAAACGCTTCAAAAGTGCCGATTTTGACATCAAAGACAAAGAACGCGCAGGACAGGCAAAAAAGTTTTAAGACGAAGAATTAGAGAAGCTACTCGATGAGGATTCGTGTCAAACACAAGACGAGCTTGCCAAATCGTTGGGAGTGACTCAGCAAGCCATTTTGAAACGTTTGAAAGCCACCGGATACATTCAGAAGCAAGGTAATTGGGTCCCCTATGAGTTGAAGCCGAGAGACGTTGAACGGCGCTTCTGTATGTCTGAAATGCTGCTTGAGCGCCATAAAAACAAATCATTTTTGCATCGGATTGTGACTTGGGATGAAAAATGGATCCATTATGACAATCTCAAGCGCAAAAAGTCATACGTGAAACCCGGCCAACCAGCCAAATCAACCTCGAAGCCAAATATCCATGGCGCCAAGGTTATGCTGTGTGTTTGGTGGGATCCGAAGGGGCCGTTATATTATGAGTTGTTGAAATCGGGCCAGACAATCACAGGTGACCTGTACCGAACACAATTAATACGTTTGAAGCGTGCCATCATCGAAAACTGCCCGGAAAATGCGACCAGACACGAAGCAATAATTTTTCATCATGACAACGCTCGGCCGCATGTTGCAAGACCCGTGAAAAACTATTTGGAAAATAGTGGATGGGAAGTTTTGGCTCACCCGCCTTATAGCCCAGACCTTGCACCATCAGACTACCATTTGTTCCGATCGATGCAGAATACCCTATCAGGAATACGCTCCACTTAAGTTCAAGATATCGAAAATTGGATAGATTCATTTTTGGCCGCCAAGCCGGCGCAATTTTTTTGGGATGGAATTCATAAATTGCCTGAAAGATGGGGAAATGTTGTAGCTTCCAATGGACAATACTTTGAATAAAATATATTGTAACATTTTTACACAATAAAGCATCAAATTTCGCTAAAAAATTCCGGTTTTTAAGTTGTGCACCCAATACTAACAATCAATTTGCTCTTATTTTATTTTCAGATAACCAGCTCAGCTGTAGTTTCCTTTCGCAAGAGAAGTTATAGCAACAACTGTAGTTCAGAGAAAATTTTTCAAAATTTTATATTAGGGGCTGCTACGTCACACGAATTTCCAATTTTCGGACCCCCCACTTCTCCATGCCACACTATGTCACATTTTCATTGACCCACCCCCCCCCCCTATTTGTGACATCACACTCTGACCTTTTATATCTTAAAATCAATTGAACGATTTTTTTCTAATTTGAGGTTTACTAACACATTCTATTTTCAAAACGTAACTATTTTGCCTCAATCTTGTTTGTTTTTTGTGAACATAATTTGCATAAAAATTTCGAAATTTTTTCGATTTGAATTGTGTTACATCACACTTTCCAGGACACCCAAGCCCCCCTCTGTCACACTTTGTCAAAAATTTTTGAACCCCCCTCACTCGCTAAAAGTGTGACGTAATTTATGAACAGCCCCTTATTAGGTGTTTTCATAAATGCATAACTGCGTTAGTACTAACGCATTAGCAGTAGCAGTATGCTCAGAAATGCAACTTCTGGCAACACTGCTCTAGCCACGTGTTCATAAATGCAACCGTGCAAAAATTTTTGCGCATTATTTAAACAAAAAGCGCAGTCAGAAGTTATTTGTCAAGCGTAGATAATAATTTGAAATTTTTATCTTATTTCTTTTTTTTTGGTTCACATAAAATAAAAAATTATGGTTTCTGCCATTTACTTCAAGCAGTAAATCCAATATCGCGTTAATATTGCAAATTATTTATTTTTTGTACGCGTGCGTCCTTAAATGCAAGTTTATTATACGCAGCTGTGATGCATGAGCAACAACCGATAACGCGTGAGCAGTGCAACCCTGCATACACTGCGAAGTGGAACTAAATTCAGTTGCATTACATTTTATTTTTAAACAAACGTCCGGAAATGAAAAACTGTAGTTTCACGTGTTGGAAACTGACAAATAGGACGACGTTTATATGTGGTATATGTGAAAAAAACCTAATGTTTGAAAAAATCGATATTGAGATTTTCACAGTTTTAAATCTACATATTATGAGATGATCTTTTCAATGGTATCATTTCCAACTAGTAAGGGTGAAACCTTTGGCATGGCCAAACATTAATTACCCTACACTGCAGTATGTTGAAAATGTCGCTTATATGGGAGGTGCCACGTCTTTTTGTCCGCGTTCACCCAAATTTTGCTCAGAGCTTGCATTTATAGTTCTTAGTGTCTAATTGAATTTTCTTTTAGCTTTTGGAGCTCCTGCTTATATAGGAGGTACTACGCCCTCTTATTCGAGATCGTCTAGTTTTAGCTCATAGCGTGCATTTATAGTCCTTAGTATTTGAGTGAAATTTAGTTGGATTATCTCAAAAAACTCTTTTAGTGTAGCATTTTGAAACTTTTGCTTATATGGGAGGTGCCACGCACCCTTGTCCGACTTAACCCAGATTTTGTTGAGAGCTTGAATTTATAGTTCTTAGTGTCTGAGTAAAATTTAGTTCAGTTACCTCATAAAACGCTTCCAGTATCGCGCTTTGAAGCTTTTGCTTATATGAGAGATACCACGCCCTCTTGTCCGATTTCACCCAGTTTTTCTTGAGAGCTTGCATTTATAGTTCTTAGTGTCTGCGTAAAATTAAGTTTGATTATCTCAAAAAACGCTTTCAGTATAGCGTTTTGAAGCTTTTGTTTATGTCGGAGGTGCCACGCTTACTTTTCCGAATCCGCCCAGTTTTCGCTCAGAGCTTGCGCTAATAATTCGTAGTATTTATATGTATTTTGGTTGAATTGTCGTAAAAAATACTCCTGAAGTTGCATTTTGAATATATTTTTGCATGGGCGGTAGGCGTGTCCATTGACCGATTTCGCTCGTTTTCAATCCCACTAGCTAACTTTGACGACGAAGGTAGTGTACCAAATTTCATTGAATTATCTTTCACAGACAGCGCCGTACCAATATATAGAAATTACTACGTTTCGTATCGCCAAACCGGTATGTTTACGAAGTCATGTATGACTTATAGACTTCGTCGGCGTTACGCTTTCGTACCGGTTTTCTTTGGGGGGATGTTGTTAAATCGTATTTTTTACAAGCGACGTCAAACTTTAAAAAAAACTGTCCATATATCAAAATCTTCTGTTTTCTTAATAATGGTGTCCAAGAATCCTTTTAAAGTTTCATTATTATCATCATTTCCTCGTTTGTTTTTCGGCCTAGAGACAGGAGATTCATTATCGTTATCTTCATTACTTCTTTTGGTTTTGGGCTTAGAGAAGGAGTGGTTGACAGAAAACTGCTGCTCGAAGATTCATCGAAAGAATCCAACAATATAAGACTTTTATCAAAATTGCAAGATGTGCTGTGAATATGAAAACAAAGAAAATATGTTAATCACGCTAATTTAATAAAAACAAGGAATAAATTTACTTTCGATACTCTGCGTTTCTCTTTTTAATACACATATTTTGGTTTTTGTTCGTTGGTGCACCCATCTGCTTAAACGCCCCCTGCACTTGCACTTTATGCATTAATGGCAGCGTCGAGTCTGCCGATTTTCAATCTGAGTGGCTATTTTCTTTTTACACTTTTCATTTTAATTAAAAACAAACAAAATCTTGCCGAGTACCGAAAATTTCCAACAAAAGAACTCACCTTATTGGCTTCAACGAGTCTTTTAAAAACAACAATTGCTCAAAATACTTATTGTTTTCCGTTCTTTTCGTTTGCACTTTGGCCTGTCACTACTTTTACATGTTTAAGGCTTTTCTGCAACTGGCCGCGGAGCGACCTCCACGCCGCACAGTGGTCTATAAGAGAGCGCTAGCCGGTCATAACTCCGAAAATTTTTGTATTAAAAGTAATATTTTTTTTGAACCAATTTAAAGTTAAATATCTAGATAACATATTTCAAGTACCAGAGTACCAAGAAATAATACCATTTTTAAGTTTTCGCGTCTTAAACTTGATGAATTCAGAAAATGGTAATTTTTTACAAAAATCTTTTAATAAATATATGTGAAAATTTAAATGAGTGTATCTTTAAAACTAAATAATCTTATCTTCTGAAACTTATAGTGAAGATAATCTGATCTATTTTCTGAAGACTTGCGTACTTAGATGTTCGTTTTTTTTAATATAAAAAGGAAATCCAGATTATCACAAAAAATCTCTAATTTCATTTCCTAAATTTACGAATTTGGCACTCTGTGGACTGTAAATAAAATGTTCTATAGAGTTTCAACGGCTAGATCATTTAAGTGAGGTTCTCTGAAGGTTCTAGGCATTTATCTGACTCCTCCATCACTCCCCTTCATGGACTACGATGAGTTCCTCTTCAGCGACTTTTCTGTATTCTTGCAACGCTCCAGTTTCGTAAAACTAATAACAACCAAAGTGTTTGAGGTAAAACAATAAAATTCTATTTCTGATATAGTATTAGAAGCATCTATTTATTTGTTGATAATGGGCGTGTTCGGGTCAAGGACACGCCCACCTATACAACCAAAAATTTTAAATCGCTATAACTTCGTAAATATTTCAAGTACAAAAATAATATTAAATGTTTGAGTTAGCATAGATAGCATTAGGTCACTTCGTGAAATTGAACGTAATCGGGTCAAGAACACGCCCACCTCCCATATAACCAAAAATTTGGAATCGCCATAGCTTCGTAAATATTTAAGGTACAATAATAATATTTAATAACTGAGTTAGTATTGATAGCATTAAGTCATTTGGTGAAAATTAGCATTATCGGGTCAGGGATATGCTCACCTCCCGTATAACCAAAAATTTAAAATCGCTAGAACTTCGTAAATATTTCTAGTGCAAAAATAATATTTTATATCTGAGTTATTATAGATATCATTAGCTTTGTTTGACGAACTTAGATCAGAGTAGAGCAGAGCAGAGTAGAGCAGCTTTTGAAAAATGTCATATTACTTTTAGAGCAGGCTAGAGTGGAGTAGAGTAGGGCAGAGCAGAAATTTCAAAAAACACAAAACAAGCAACTTTGAGAAAATCAGCAAAAATTTATAAATATTTACTAGGGTGGAGCGAAGTTTGTTTTTTGCGATTTTCGAAATGGCTCACATGCGAAAAGATGCTCCATAATATTCTTAATAAAAAATGTTACATAATACTTTTTGATATCTTAATGTTTTGTACTGCCACAAAGACATTGAAGTTTTGAAACAAAAAAAAAATATTACGTTGAGCTTATTTGTATGGGATAAAGTCAATAAAAGAGCTCAAACGTGTCCAAATTGTGGTTTTTATTATAATATTAATATATTTTAAGCAAATTTCAACTCCTTTTTAGTATTAAAAACAGGCATTGTCTTTCGTGATTCCAGCCTTGTTTTGATGAGACCATCTCTTCTTTTTGAACTACATACAGCAGCAGCAGCTTCAGTAACAATTTGATTTGAGTATGACCTTTTATTCCCTGGGCCATTTAGAATATGTAAAAATTAAAAATCTCCATAGTGCCGCGCTCCTCCACATTGTGTACTATAGCAAGTATATTTATGAATTTCATATGAAAAACATAAAAATTATTCTGACAGAAAATAACAGTTGCGCTGATTTATCAATCCACAAAGCAATAGTTTTCTAAAATGTTTAGTCAAAATACATATATGTATGTTCCATGAACACTTCTTTGTATACTAACCCGAAAATAACCAACTGTGAGCTTAGTTGTTGCGAGTTGAAAGTTGTATGTTTTATGCAAACTTTTAAAGGCAAAAAGTGGGCTTAAAGCCGGTTTATTCGCAAGAAAGAGTTGTTTTGATTCACTTTTTCACCTTATCCCACTCACAAGAAGCTAACAAACAAAACCTCATCAACAATTTTCAGTGCCAACATTTGGAGGTCGATTTAAAATTAATAATTTAAAAATACCAAGAAAAAAGGCGCTTAAGCAATAAGGAGTTGTTCCGATTAAATTTTCTTATTTTCCAACTCTGGACAAATTAACGAACAGGCCTGATGACAACATTTTAATTTCCAAGACTACGAGGTCACTATAAAATAGGTAATTTAAACATGCCTCGAAAAAATGGGCTTAAGCCCAGTTTATTCGCAAGAAGGAAGAGTCTGGATTTTAATTTTAATATTTTCCAACTCAGGAGAAGTGGACGAACAAAACCTCATTAAAAAAACTTCAGTGTTCCAACTTTGAGTTTTTCCCTATATTCCCAGGATGTGTTAAAGGTTTGACTGCCTTGTGGCAGTACTAAAACTCAAAATTTTGAAAAAATATTTATACACCTCTAAAAGGTGATTCACGGAGCACCTTTTCCGCACTGAGCCATTCAGAATATGTAAAAATAAAAAATCTCCATAGAGCAGCGCTCCACCCTAATATTTACATTTATTTACGTTAAAAATAAAATATAAATATCAAAATTGACGATAAATTTTAAAAATATTTATTTTGTTTGGATTTTTCTTATGACAATTTGCTGCTCAAACCTGCTCCATATAAAAATCTAGAGCAGAAAAGAGCAAACAGAGCAGTTTTGACCAGCTAGAATAGCATTCTAGACCACTGTGCGCCGTCTTACAATCGCCACCGAAAGAATCTAGCACAGCTGCAATTTCCTGCCACGTTTTTTCTTTCAATTATTTTTTTTTATAATAGCTGTGCCTTTTTTCATAAATGAATTTTTTTGATTTTCAGTAAATCTATCAATTTTTCTATTTTTTCACAACTTAATTTTTGCATTTTACTTTGTGCGACAATCTTTCACTTTTCAATGCATAAATAATTTTGTTTTGACAATCAAGACAAAATTGACAGTTTAAAATTTTCGAAGAAGAAGAAGACCATTTTTGCTCTCGCACGTCAATTTTCATTTTTTCGAAAACTGTTGCGTGCGCGAAATCTTTCGCATCTTGCAGACGCAGAATTGCCCCATTTGTCTTCGTGTATTGAATAATTTTTTGACAGCTAGTGCGTCGCGCGCACAATTTTATCTTGGGCTTAATACTGTACTTAACAAAATGAAAAAGAATTATTTATCGAGGTGTTAAGAAACATTTATTAAGCTCGAAACTTCTTAAACAGTCACGACGACATATTGCGTTTCGGTGCTTTTTTAAATTATGCATTTTTATGCTCTCTTTTGGCCTGTGCTTTCTTTGAATTCCCAAAGTTTTTTTGTGCAAACTAGTTGTAACGTGTGTACGGCGTACAGGCCGTGCCTTCAATCTGTCGCTTAAATTGCAGTCTTCAAATGCATGTATATTGCATGTGATAGCTCTGTCATGAAAATTATGCGTTTTTTCATTGATTTATTTTGGAAAATATGCAAAAGAAAAAATAATTCAAATGAAAATAAAATGTTTGCTAGACGTCATGTTTCTATGAAAATGAAGTATACTGAAAACTGCACAGACTTGCCTGTGTCGTGTGGACGCGATATAAAAAGTATGCGCAAACACTCTAGTTTGCACGAACTAGGTTTGCGCAGGGAAAGAGCATGTTATGGCAATAAAAGCTGTCAAAAAAGTTAACAATTAAAAATAAGTAAGTTATAGCCTGTTTCCACTGGAGATTTAGCTTCGCTGAGATTCGTAAATCACATCGTTAATTCCAACCAGTTTCCACCGGCCGAATAAGATTTATTTTTGATAGTAAATGTCAGAAGTAAAATTAAACTTGTATTTCAGTTACTTCTTAATATTTATCTTCCATTTGCTTTGTGTTTATGCCAATTGCCAAAGCTCAGGGGTGCCACTTGGTCGAAAACAGCCAAAATCGATAGCCTTGTGATCAACGCCCAGATTTAGAGCTAAATCCAGGAGCTGTTTTAAATTACCTTTTAAATCTGCGGTGGAAACAGGCTATTAATCATTTTAACAACTTGAATTTTTCGCTGTCTGTTGGCATTTCGCAGAATAAAATATTTTTTATATATAAATATGGTTTCGTTTGGTTGGAGGCGTTCACACCTAATTTTTTAAAATATCACAATGTAGCCAAATTGTATTTCTAAGATGCCATTTGTGAATACCCTTAAAATTAATAAAATAAAAATTTTAAAACAGAAACCTTATTAAAATTTATTATTGAAATTTTTTATGATTTTTAAACGAAAAACTGTATTAGGTTATTGTTATTACATATGTATGTGTTCTTCATTATGCAGATAATAGTTGACTAGTTCCTTAAATTCATCTTATAGTGTTTTCTTTTCTCGACTAAGAATTCTACCTTCTCAAAATGCAGAACTCAAAAAATGTTGACCTGTTCTAGATATTAAAACGTGATGTTTCTTTTTTCAATTTTTTAGTTAATTAACATATATTGCGTTTAAAAGGCAATTGAAATTTTTTTTTTTCCAACGATTTTCAGCAGTGGAATGCAGTATTCTTTGCACCTTCGAATTTTATGGGTTAATAAATTCAACATTTGTTTGCATTTTGAATGCAGCATTTTTTAGAAACGATCACGGTTTGTTTTACAGGTCAGCATTTTTTTTAGAAACGAACGGAAAAAATGCGACATTAGAAAAAGGGCAGAAAAATGTACAATTTTTTTTGAGAAAAGAAAACGCTATTAAATATAAATCTTGATGGCATTTTCATACGCATTGTTAAAACTTTTTGCAAACCTATAAAAATATGCTGCCGTTAAATGTAAACAGGCTGTGCGAGTCTTCTGACAATCTCAGCAAATGTAAAATGCCACATAATGGATATCTTTGTATATCGCCATTCACCAATCAAAAGCGTTTGTTGGGCGTTGTCGGATACACAGAGGTTTGTTCGTTTCGACTGAATTTACACGATTTATTCAAGTATCAGCTCTCGTGGCAATAGGACGTTGTGAAGTTAAGCGTTTATTTATAAAATTTGTCAATTTTTAAAAGAAGTAATTTATATATAAAATGAGAGAAATCGTTCATATTCAAGCTGGACAATGCGGAAACCAAATTGGAGCAAAGGTATGTTGATGCATGTATATTTAATAGGTATATTTGACATGTACGGCTTAAATTTTATATTGTGTAAATGAAACCAATTCATCGATTAATATCTATATTATAAATTGTATGTATAAATCGGCGTATATTGCTAGTTTCTCAGAAAATTCATTAAATTTATAAACAAAATTACATCGTGTGATATACATATTTTAAGTTTGAAATAATTTGTTAGTGAAACGAGAGTCGTTTAACCCGGAGAATGCATTTGGTTGGTAAAAGCATTGATTAGTCATCCTTAACAAAAATGCATATACATACATTGTATCTATAGCCCAAGAATGAATGCCGACAAGCAATTGTGTTCTTTGATTACGTCACGCGTGGACATCGGGCTTCGTTTGCATTGGAAAAACTACGAATGTTAGCATATCAATAACTTTTTTTTTTATTTAAATGCCAAGTGAATAATAGCGTATGTACATATTGATACACATGAACTCTCTTAGATTTGTGACGTCATCGCAATATGGCTAACAAGCGTGAGTCGTAATTTTGACTATTTCAGTGTAGGTCAACTTTATTTCTCAAAATGGTTTCTGATGTAATGGCGGTTATAAGTTATGAGTTACAAATGATGAAAAAACTATTTTAGGTATTATACTTTAAGCACACTTCAGTATCAGTGTTGAATTAAACACATTTGTTGTTGCTTTCCCATACGTTGATCGGAATGTGCTTACACAAGCACAGATAAACTGTAGGCTAAGCCACGGCTAATGTTTATGCAGTACTGGATTAAGCCTTGTATTATGCATCTTTAGTTGACATTTGTTATATGTGACCGCCCAGAGGAAAATGGTCCTTCTCTGCACTGACATTTTGAAACTGCATTACATCATAAAAATAGCTGCACAGTCTGATAACGCCGTCGGACGATATTCATCTATTGTAGTTGCACATGAAAATATCCATTATATTGTGAAAATAAATTATAACCTGTCTTCCCGATATTTTTTTTTATAATAATTGGAATGACATGAGATAACTGATTTCGGTAAAATACGTACCATATTTTTAAAACTAAGACACATTTTTAAGATTAAGAACTTATTTTTATTTTATTTTCCAATATAGCCGCGAAATATACGTGCAGATATGTGTAAGTTTGTTGAAAAGCTTAAGTTTATCTGTACCAAGTTAAATTTGATTTGAAAAAGGTCTGGTTTTCCACAAGTAAATTGAATAGAGTCTTATTCAAATCAAATGAACCTTATCTACATACGAATTAGCCATTTCGCAAATCAAAATAAACTTTACAAAATTCCATTTTTCTAAATCAAATTAAATTTATTACAATCAAATAAAAACTTTTCTAAATCAAGAAAACATTTTTCCAAATCAATTAAATCTTACTACAAAACTTGCACAAGGGTATTATTCTTGATTCAAACGAATAAAAAGTAACACCCAGACATCGAAAGTAGACACATTTTTTTTTTTTTTGAAATGTGTATAAGTGCCCATATTTTTTTGACTGAAAACTGACAAAACACCATTTGGCAGGTTTTCATATTTAAAAAATAGTAGTTTTGACAGGAAAGTTATTTAATAACAAAAATACACATTAAATCATGTACATAAATGGTTTAAAGTGATAATATTATGTATGTACATCATATGCATATGTATATAAAATGTTTTGATGCATTTTTAAACAAATATAAATGATTTAATCAGAGTCTATTATTGAATCGTCAACAACTGCTTCATCATCAAGTACAACTTTGGTATCGGTGCGTATAGTATATTTTTCAGAGCATCTGACTGCACGAAGAATTTCAGGCTGCTTATTAAACCAACGAAAAACTTCTACAGATTAACTTCAACTAAGAATGGCTTTCAGAGTTTCGACTTCTAATTGCGATTTTTCCTTTGACCATGTCCTATTCACTCCAGCAAAAACTCTTTCGACGGAAGCAGGTAAACTGGGCGAACGGAATATATTGAATTAATGCTGCCATTCTTTATTCGTAGTCTTCCATTGTTTGATTTTGGATTCAGTACAGTAATTGAATCGGTAATTTTTAAAAGGGGATATGTGTCGCTCGGTAGAGAATTATTCTTTTGCTTTTTTGCCACTGTGGCGACGGCACTGGTTCGTTTATCTATTTTCCAAGTACGCCGATTACTGCTTATTATTATTGTTAGTTAACTCCCATCGCTAAAATCGCACTAAAATAAGGTTTGCCAAACTTATGAGGGTTTTTCTTTAATTCGCCATAAGATTTAATTTCGTCACATATCCCCTTTTAAAAATGACAGATTCAATTGCTGACATATAGAATTTGTCTACAGTTTCTTATGCGTTGTAAAACTTTTGAATGGAAACATCTTTCCACACCGTAAAATAGGTTTTTCAAACGAAAACGCAGGTAGGAGGTTTTAATATAAAAAGCAGGAGTTTTTTATGTATGTACGATACATTATTTGTTGATGGATCTAAGAAACAAAAGATGGTTAATTCACAAATTAATAAAGAAATGAAAAATATTTTTATTCATTTCATCACATAAAAAACTTCCCGATACCTTATAAAAATGTATGTACCTAATCTAATCCGTATCTTTCAAACAGTCAGAAAGTCTTTTTTTTAAATCGCTGTATTTTACATTTTTCCAGTGGATGTGATTTGTCTCGGTGCCTGCTTTCACATAATACTTAGCCGTCCATAAATAACGTCAATAGTTTTTTCCATATGTTTGAACCCACCCTACCCCACGTATGAAAACGCAAGATTTTTCAAGTTATCTCCTCCTTTCTTTATCCAAAATTACGTAATAACTATATCCGTGAGAATTATAGAAGCAAAAGAAACAAATATGAAATTAAAAGATTTGTTTCAAATACTTACATTTGGTAGAAAAAATTTTATTTATTATTACGGTGACCATTTATTTGAAATTATTGTGTACACATTTCCCAAATTTTATCACGACCAACCGCCTACTTTTCCGCTATTCGCTTGGGTTATATTTTTTTCTATTCACACCAAAGTACATTTGAGATCATTAGAATAAACTTTGTTACCGACACCTCATTCTTCATTTCAAATCGGGTGTTTGGGTGCAATATTTATATGTATGTAGAGGGCAGTGTATAAACACAGTGCTAAAAGTTCTTGTAATGCGATTTTGTGTGCTGTATTATCCTTATTTTGTTTTAATTTTTTCATAACAATTTGAGGTGCCAAACTTCGATAAAAATGTGTGGCCACTGTGTTAAAATCTAATTAATATTCAGTGTAAAACGCCAACATTCACAGATATACCTCGTGCATGCAAATTAAACACATATATTTATCTGTGTTAAAATAAACACTTTTGTTTTTCCTTTCCCATACTTTTCCTAGAAAATACTTATACAAGCACTGATTTTGCTTATTTTCTTAGAACTATGATTTTTCTGTTGAAATCGCTACCACAAAATACAGGACAAATACAGAACATTTCTTTGTTTTTTACTATAAAATAAATGCTTCAAATACAGTAAGAGGGGCCTAAATAAAGGTCGCTTAGTAGGATTGAAAAAAGTGGATAACAATTTTTTTTGAATTTATAACTTTACTCTTCATCTGTTTGTATTTTTTCAACGTAATCGCCATTTAGTTTGATACATTTTTGAAGTCGATAAATCCATCTTGAAAAACAGTGTTCAAAATCGACTTTTTGCAGTTTTACAATTTCATCATTAACCGCATTTATTATCTCTTCACTGCTGTTGAAGACTCCCTCTCAAATTTTTGTTTTATTTTTATATACAACCAGAAGTCACAAGGCGCTAGATCTGGAGAATAGGGTGCTGGACGAATTTCTTCGATGCCTGAAAGCGCAATAAAATCGGTCGTTTTATCAGCAGTGTGCGCTGGCGCACTATCGTGATGTAGAAAGTAGCGGCGTAGCTCCTTTTTATTGGCGTTTCCCCAATAAATTTTGGAAAACTTGGTAAGGAGGTTTCAGTGTATCACTTGGCAGTAACCGTCTAACCTTTTTCCAAAGGAATAGCAGCTACAACTTTCTCTCTGGTGAAGTAAACTGACATCATTACTTTTGTTGCTGACTTTTGTTGCTTCGCTTTAACAGGTGGATTTGCACCTTCTGGGCTCCATACCACGGATTGATGTTTGGTTTCAGGGTCTTACTTGTAAAACCATGCTGTTATAACCTGTTATAATTTTCTTGAAAGTGTTAAACTCCGTTTTTGAATTTTTCAAGAAAATACTTAGTGCCTTTCATTTCCCTCCGTTTGCCTACAAATTTGACGTGCCCGTGCCCGTCGTGTGAGTTCGCACTTAGCAAAACGCACTCGTGCCTCTTTTTGAGCATCACTTAAAATTCTAGGAACCCATCGTGCAGATTTCTTTGTGTACCCAAGATCATTTTTTAATATACGCGATACAGCCATGGCATTCAAGCCCAGTTCCTCAGCAATGATTTCCTGGGTCAATCTTGGATTTTCGTCAATTTTAGACTTCACCAGCACATGCATAATCAGTCGAAGATTTTTGGCGGCCTTCTCGAGGTTCGTCCTCTACAGAAAAATGACCTGTCTGGAATCTTCGGAACCACTTTGAAATATTCACGAGGGATGGCGCATTAACTTCAAATGCTATTTGCCATTCACTAAATATTTCCACAGGCTTTGAAGCTTACGTCGAAATCCAAAAAGAATAGCAAAAATCTCTTGCCGCGTTGGCACTGGAATATCTGCTGACATTGTTTAACGAATTTTACGTTTTGTTCTCTCCATTTTGACCGATCTTTCTGAAAATTAAAATGATATATCGTAAGACTATAACAAATAGTACGCAATTTTTTGATTTACTAAAAATTTATAACATGATTCCTACTAAGTGAACTTTTGTTAGGCCCTCCGTACTGTTCTGTATAATACAGTACGGTTGGTCACAGTAGTTATATATTGGGTGTATTACACCAAGCAGTGTTTTTAAAGACTAATATTCATTTCATGTATCGTCACCGTCACTTTTATGTAAAACTAACATGAGTCAAAAATTTTAAAAATACTGTTCTGTATAATACAGTACGGTTGGTCACAGTAGTTATATATTGGGTGTATTACACCAAGCAGTGTTTTTAAAGACTAATATTCATTTCATGTATCGTCACCGTCACTTTTATGTAAAACTAACATGAGTCAAAAATTTTAAAAATATTTTTTTTTTTTTTGTGTGGCGGTGTAGTAGTATTCTTTTAATGACAATAACACTGTGGCCAGAGTGATAACTGGGCAAGTTAATTTTTGAAAAAGTTTTATTTCTAGCGAAGTATGATGTTTTTCGTTGTGTCCATAAATTGTCTTCCCCGATAATTCAATGGTCATAGAATTGTTCATTGATTTGAATGGGGAGTATATGAGTTTAAAAACGTTTGCTGTAATTATCAGGGCTAGGATTTTTGATGCCCTCAAAAACATCGAAAAATTTCCATAAAAAATATACAAAATGCCCTTAGAAACTCTTAAAAATGCACTAAAAAAATTAAAAAATACCATAAAAATAATAAAATCACTGCATATTTCAAAATTTTTATTCAACACTTCATTAAATTTTCTAAAAACATTCATACCAGCAATTCTGCGTACAGCAGCGCTAAGCTTTTCTTTTAAACTTTTAATCAAAGCAATTCCATTTCCCAAAGACAATGATGTGAACTGCAAAGATTCAATGGCTGGATTCCTCACTGGAAAGATTTTGTTGAACCCCTCTTAACTGCTTTGGTAGAGTAAGTTCGGGTAATGTGGTTACCTTTTTACTTTTTCGCCAATTTCTACCAAAGTAATGGTAGTAGGTTAGTTTGGTCAATTAATTAGTATTAGTTATTCTATTGTTTTTACTATTATATAATTTATAAACTAAAATATTAACTTCTTCAAGCGTGAGGCCAGATAAATTAACAGTACCTAAAAATTGCTTGAAAAGAAAAGTGTTGGGTAATGTGGATCACCCTGTCCATTTCCTAAAGTAATACCGTTATTCGCAACTTTTGTTGACTTAAAGTTGAGTTGTATTATTTTAGATTATAATTGCTATACAATAGCTGTAAAGGCTTATTAAAGAATATTTTTTAGTAAGATAAACCAAATTCATACTAACAAATGAATAAGTCATAAGGAATACCGAATCATACGTAAAATAGTGCACCATATTACTCAAACCCAGGTATCCCACACAAGTAATTAGCTTTTTAAGATGTAATAGTAATCAGCGTTAAATAATATGGGGTAGGTCACATTACCCGAAAACATCACTTTTTTTAAATAATCATTAAATATATTAAAACAATGTAAAATCAGACGTACTTATGCATTTTTTCGTTGAATAATAGCTCCAAAAATGCATTAGAGTTATTTGAATTTTAGAAAACAGTTCTGAGGAAATTATTTAGCTATTCAGTACGTACTAAAGAAAGTCAATTTGACCTCACAGCTTATATTAAGAAATTGCGCACGTGTAAGGAGCATAACAGAAAAGCCGAAGAGCGTAAAAAATATGTTTTTCGAGCTTTAATATGCACAAATAACCAGAATTGTTCTATATGGGAAATAAAAGGGTGCACTACATTACCGACATAGTCCACATTACCCTAACTTACTCTATCGAAAATTCAAAATGTATACAAGACTTTTTTTACTGTTTCAAAAAACAATGATGCAACGCTTTTCAATTTAAAACTTAGTTATAGAAAAATATGAAAATCCACAAAATAACTCAAAAACAACGTAAACTACGGAAAAATTACCAAAAAGCCAAAAATAAACATTAAAAATTACCAAAATACGTAAATTTTTAGCTTTAAAACGTGGGGATCATGAACGGTTTCTGCATTATCAGAAAACGTTTATGCTAGAGCAGAAAAAATGATATTTCATCTATGTAAATCCGAACCCTAGTCATTATGTTTAAGGATATTTTACAGGGTGCGGCGGATATCATTCATTGATGAGAATTTCCGTTCCCTGATATTTTAACTATTTTGATATTGTTGTATATATGTATGCGCTGCGTTTCATCTGATGATAAAATTGTGAATTATTGCTTCGTTTTCGAGATATCGAGGCATAATTAAGGAATACGAGAATGCTGAAGAAATTTCAAGAAATCTTGGTTTTGACAGTGTTTTAACATAAAATTACCCAAAATAAGTCGAAGGATCGAAATAAAGCATTTGAAACGACTGAAGTAAATGCCAACCGCACTTTCACTTCTTAACAAAAATTGACAATTGTCCGTAAACTGAACTTGTAAGTCTCGAAAAATGTTCTCTTTTAAGCCCTACACTCAGTTTATATTCACTTTGTCCTTCTGTTTGTAACGCAGAAGAGGGGTCGAGGCAGGTATAGAAAATTATATATACTAGAATCGCCCAGTGGTCGAAATTCGACCACAAATGTATTTAATAATTTTGGACACTTAGTACTTTTTTTTTTGCTATTTGGTACGAAATAAAAAGCTTATTTATCATCCTTGGTATAATTCAAGCAAAATATAAACAAAACAAAAACATGAAGTCAGTGCTATGCTTTTTGTCTCTTTCTTTGTGCTTTATACTTTTTTCAGCTCTGTGATATTGATATTGAAAAATTTGTATTAAATTTTATCTGGCTTAAAGTCAAAATATTAACATAATTTTAACTTTGTGCATATCTACACACACATATACCTTTCTAATGGTGTATATTTTAAAGTCGTACTCCATTTCTAACATAGTAAAAAAAGGTGGACAAGTTTTTGTCTTGCGAATTAATATATAGATTCTTGATCAGCGTCACCTCCTGAGTCGATATAGCCTTGTCCGTATGGATGCCTGTTTGTGGAAATCAATATATTTTTGGGAAGTAAGATAATGCGATGAAATTTTATACACTGCCACCGTCGCCAAAGATAGCTCGGGGTATTGAGCGAAATCGGTCAACGGACATGCCTACCGCCCAAGCAAAAAACATGCATGATGCTGAAAACAGCAAGGGCAAGTTCTGCGAGAAAAAAAACTATGTGATCGCTCGTCCGAAAATTGTTTTTTGCTTTTTTGATGTTGGCGAAAGTGCTGGTTAGTCCATATTTTTTCTAAGTACTCAGATTACGGCTTAATATCAATATTAGTTAATCCCCATCACTAAAATCGGACTAAAATAAGATTTAGCAAACTCATCAGGGCTTTTCTTAACTTTGTCACATATCCCCTTTTTAAAATGACTGATTCAATTGTTTTGATTAAATTATATACCATTAACCCAGTTTCTTCCCAAGAAATTTTATAATTTCAAAACGAAGAGCGAACGAGATATTAGTATGAAATTCTAACACAATATGAAGCATGATATCGTTAACTCTTAAATCACGTTTTTTCTATTTGTGCCGTGCTTTTAAATGAGCAATAAGTCAACCGCTTTTTGCTAAAACCGCATAAGTCTAGAACTGTTTTTCAGATTTTTATCATTATTAATTAACATGAATAAACCATCAAGATTTTTCGACATTTCAATACATTAAACATTGAAAAAATAAAAAAAAATATTCCTCATTGTTATATTGCATTTTTTTGTAATTGATGATAAGGGTTAATATCTGAATTTCGTAAGAGTCCCGTACAAAAAATTTAATTTTCATTTTATAATTCCTATTTGAGTAACTAGTAAATTAATTGTGTCGCTAAATATAAAAACTGCCTAAGTCCCTCTCTGATAATAAAATAAAACATATTTCATTAAATCGATTTGAATCAGCAGCAGCTGTAGGTTGCGCAGTATTTGGCGCGACAGCAGAAAGTTGCGAAACAGCATGACTTTGCGCAGCGGCAGTAGTTTGCAAAGTGGCAGAATTAGTAATAGTGGCAATAGTCTGGACCAGTCGCAGTTTGCACAACGGACGATACAGAGATGCCAGATGTCGTTTGTGAGTTTTTAGCTTTGGAACGCAATCTTCTGGATGAGCCAATATCATTCAATGCTGGAACAGCATTCATGATATTCATTCAGCGAGTTCGATTCCCCTACATTATTGAAACCAGAAATTGCAAGCGGGGCCATCATTTCATCATTTTTTAGTTTCGCAGCGGATGTTTTGTTTTTTTTTCATCAATCCTCTAACAGCACTGACGACAAGAGTAAAACCATTGAACGCCATTTGAATCGGAACACCGAAGAGCATCCGCAATAAGTCCTTTGATTTTGACACACTTGTCATGAAAAATACCGGAACATCTAGAACAGGCGATGAAACTGCTTACAGTACTCCATTGAGATCTGCAGATCTCGCATCAAGTCCCCATAAGTCAAGTTACTAGTATTGAAAATGAATTGAATGACGAGCAAAAAAATTTAACACTTGAAACGACCAGAGTTGCCAGATTTCATATAGAGATTAAGGTGGTTTTGATATTTAACGACACACAGTGCGTTGAGCCCATACAAGCAATGGTCAAAAATAGAAGGAGTGGTTGGATATCGATGAAATTTGGTACTATAAGTAATTTGGGGTCGCTGAGCTCAAAATTGATCTCAGATTTGTTGCAATCTTTATAGTTTTGCTAAAAACCAGGTATTTAGGACGATTTTCTTAAGGTCCATATATAACGATGATAAAAAAGTAATGTTTAATGTGAACAAATGAAATGTACGTAGTAGAAATAATGTTTTTTGTACTTGTGAGACCATTTGTGTTCAGAAAAAAAAAAAATAAATTTTCAACATAAATTTTATATTTCATACAAATTTTTCGTTTTAAGCATTTTTTTAAAAAAAGAAAAAAAAATATTTGTAGGACGAAGTTGGAAAAGTTATTTGCAGTTCTTGATTATATAGAATTCGAACTAGTAGATTAAGAAAAACTAGTAAGGGTGTAAATTTTGGCCTGGCCAAAAAATAAATACCCTACACTGCAGTATTTTGAAAATTTTGCTTATATGAGAGGTGCCACGCCCTCTTGTCCGAGTACACCCAGTTTTTGTTCAGAGCTTGCATTTATAGTTTTTAGTGTCAGAGTGAAATTTAGTTGGATTATCTCAAAAAACTTTTTCAGTATAGCATTTTGAAACTTTTGCTTATATGGGAGGTGCCACGCCCTCTTGTCCGAATTCGCTCAGTTTTTTATCAGAGCTTGCGCTTACAATTTGTAGTACTTATGTGTATTGTGGTTGCATTGTCGTGAAAAATACTCCTAAAATTGCATTTTGAATATAATTTTTGTATGGGCGGTAGGCGTGTCTGTTGACCGATTTTGCTCATTTTCAATCCCCCGAGCTAACTTTGACGACGGAGGCAGTGTACCGAATTTCATTGAATTATCTTGCTCAGTTTTCCCAAAAAGTGTATTTCAACACACAGCCAGCCACCAGCCAGCCAGCCAGCCAGCCAGCCAGCCAGCCAGCCAGCCAGCCACCCAGCCAGCCAGCCAGACAGACGGACATGGCTATATCGACTCAGGAGGTGACGCTGATCAAGAATATATATACTTTTCTATATCTGCCACGCCTCCTTCTCTGCGTTACAAACGGAAGGACAAAGTGAATATACCCTGGGTGTAGGGTATAAAAACGGCACTTATTTTTATAAGATTTGTTTTTATACCCTACACCCAGGGTATATTCACTTTGTCCTTCCGTTTGTAACGCAGAGAAGGAGGCGTGGCAGGTATAGAAAAGTATATATATTCTTGATCAGCGTCACCTCCTGAGTCGATATAACCATGTCCGTCTGTCTGGCTGGCTGGCTGGCTGGCTGGGTGGCTGGCTGGCTGGCTGGGTGGCTGGCTGGCTGTGTGTTGAAATACACTTTTTGGGAAAACTGAGCAAGATAATTCAATGAAATTTGGTACACTGCCTCCGTCGTCAAAGTTAGCTCGGGGGATTGAAAATGAGCAAAATCGGTCAACGGACACGCCTACCGCTCATACAAAAATTATATTCAAAATGCAATTTTAGGAGTATTTTTCACGACAATGCAACCACAATACATATAAGTACTACGAATTGTAAGCGCAAGCTCTGATAAAAATTAGAGCGAATTCGGAAAAGAGAGCGTGGCACCTCCCATTTAAGCAAAAGCTTCAAAACGCTATACTGAAAGCGTTTTTTGAGATATTCGAACCAAATTTGACTCAGACACTAAGAATTATAAATGAAAGCTCTCAGCAAAAATTGGGTGAAATCAGACAAGGGAGCGTGGCACCTCCCATATAAGCAAAAGATTCAAAATGCTATACTGAAAGAGTTTTTTGAGATAATCCAACTAAATTTCACTCTGACACTAAAAACTATAAATGCAAGCTCTGAACAAAAACTGGGTGTACTCGGACAAGAGGGCGTGGCACCTCCCATATAAGCAAACTTTTCAAAATACTGCAGTGTAGGGTATTTATTTTTTGGCCAGGCCAAAATTTACACCCTTACTAGTTTTTTTTTCATCGAAATTTGTCAATTTCTGAAGTTTTTCATTTGATAATATCGTGTATTAAAATCACTACAATATACATCAAATAATATATTTTCCAAAATTTTTTAGTTTTATTTATTTAATCAAACATTATTTACAATAAAAAACTTTACTTCGCTTAGTTTAATCAAAAGACAAATTTTTGATAATTATTTGTTTAAGAGAACCCAAAACGAAATGAATATAACATGCCTTTTTTTGAAAAATATCTCATCTTTGAAGTGTCACAGCGAAGCCAAAACTGAGTTTTTCCCCTAAATATTTTGTTTTTATTTTATTGATACAATTACCTGTCGATTGATACCAATATTATTAAGTTTCGAGTCACAAAAAATTTTGATTTTTGCCCACTAGCCAACGCAGTGTGCGACACAATTAATTTACTATATGCTTTGTATGAAAAAATTTTCGTTTGTTTTTCATGGAAGATCTTCACAAATACGTACGATTTAACCAACCGTGGAATGGTATTACAAATCATACTAAAGACAAAGAAGTGCCATACGCCACCAGTATTTAAAAATATTAGCTCTGCTTGCACCAGAAACTTTATTTTCTATCCTTGCAACTATTTAACCAGTTTGAAAGCCAAAAAACAAAAAAACTGTTCCTAATGTTGATCCTTGAGATACTCCAATATTAACAGCTTTTTTTTTTTAGATATAATACCATAAATTAATACCAAACCATCTCTTCTCTACTTCCGTAGTATTCCAATTTTTACGATCAATGGTTTTTAAATTCCCTTTAAAAATCGAAAAAATCGGCACAACTTTGTTACCAACATAAATTTTTTTTTCCATTTGTGGATTGTCCAAACGCCGCACAGTGGTTAATTTGAGAAATCTAATGATGAAGTTTTATGAAAAATGTTTTATTAATTAAGAAGATACCATTTTAAGTCACTTAAAGATTATATGTGAAATTTTTTCCTAATACTAGGTATAGTTGGTGTAAGCTCTAAGCAAATATTTATTGAATTCTGACCTGAATTGTTGCAGTGCAAGGGTTATTTAAGATAATCAAACCAAATTTTGAGATCACTAGGGGTAGAAAATGAAAGCAACCAAGTATTGCAAAGACACTATGAAAAATCGATGCAAGTTTTGAGCAAATACTAGATGAATTCGTACAAGAGGGTGTAGCACCTCATAAACAAACAAACATTTTAAAATGTTGCAGTGTAGAATATTTAATTTTAGGCCGGACCAAAGATAGCACCCTTGCTCACTCATGAGCCCTTCCATGTTTTTAAGCCATAAAATTAGTTGAAACAACTAAAAATATAAAATAATTATTTTAATGTATTTTAGGCTATATACTTTTCCAAAATGGAAACTAATATGAAAATATTTTTAAGAAAAAATTTTTACTGTAGTTTGCATTTTAAATATGTTTCTCTTTCCGGACCGCTCCTGATCCGGAAAATTTGTAATATTCTATTCAAATGTGTTTTCAAAACTTAATTTTTTTAATTTCAAGTGTGAAAAAAATGATGGGACACAATGTCCCATTGGTCTTGAAAGGTAAAATAATAGGTACAATTTTTTTTGGGTGGTGTGGGGGTATGCACAATTTTCCGGCGCCATTTTTGAATTTTTCAGTTTTCTAACTCATATTCAGATTTAATTACCCCTAAAATCACCTGTAGCATTATTTTCCATTTTTAAGTACAAACTTAAAACAGTTTATGTTAATAGGTTTATGAGGGCTTCATGGGGGATTAAAAGAAAAGAAGTGGAAAACGCATCAATCCAAAGTGTTGGTTTATATTCAAATTTAATTATGAACAAAATGAGCCGTGCCCGATCAAAATCGGGACATGTTCAACAAAATTAAATATGTTTACCTAGTTTGGCTGGACTATTTTTGCTTCACAAAATAACAAATTTGGTTCAAAATTCACCATAGATGATTTCTGTATAGTTTTTGTTCTTTTATTTATTTCGAATAAATTATTGTTGTCAGTATTTTATGTAAAAAAAAACCATTAAGGACCAATGGGACACGAGAGTCCCATTTTATCTAAGCACCCTGTAGTTAAAGAAACCGGTGAATCGAAAATTCCATGACATTTCTAAAAAGCTAAAAGTTTGTTACACTTGCTACTTAGACGCTTCATATCGTTTTTATAACAGTATTCGAGATAAAATCTACTGAAAATTTATTTAAAAAAAACACAATTTTTTGGATTTGGGATCACCCTGAGAGGTTATGAGGATATTAAGCGCATTTCTTCTGACACACTTGAATATCTATATCTATTCTCTATCCACAAAGACCTGTCCGGCTCCAATTGCAAAGAAAATGTGGGACTGACATTGAAAAATTCAAATTGGACATATGTCCCATTGGTCCTGAAATTGTAAAGAGTTCATCCAGTTCCGGCTTACAGTAGAATTTTTTTCAATAAAAGCATTAATTACACCATTTGCAGTACAAAGGTTTGTTTTTATGCCTTATAATTTTTTTAAATTTTAATGCTATTCTTCTGGTTAAGACAGCCTCAAGAATAAACTCATGCCTTTTTGTAAAGGCATGCCATAAGAAATCATGCATATTATAAAAATGATTTTGAATGCTACAATCATGTTTTCTATTCCTGATTTGCTTATGCTCTCGAACAAATATATTGTGTTTTCTATTCTTTACTTATCCATGATTCTTTCATGCTTTCGTATAATTATTACATGACAAACCTAGGATACAATATTTCAAGATATAAATTATTTTCAAAATCAGGTTTAAGTAATTTGTATAAATTAAATACTTTTTTCCTCAAATCTTCCGTAATGCTACGAAATGTACACAACACTGTACTAGTTTTTGGGACTTAGGACTTTTTTTGTTCTGATGGGAAATAGGTCGTTTTTACCTAATTTGGGTACGGGGAATTTAGTGGTGCTAATCATTTTGCTGGATTGGTTCATCGCCCGATACAAAATGTTCAAATGAAAATTTCATCTCGAAATGGGTGTTTTTCATAAAGAATCTCTTATTAACTTCTGATAAATTAATGATTTTATTAATTTATTGGATATTTTTTTACTTTTATGTTAATTTCTTCCGAATATTCTTAAAATTTTATTTTTTGCTCATTCGTTTTTGGCCTTATTCACTTAAGCAGTGATCCAATAGAAAAATAGCTAAAGCACAACTTGTTAAAGGTAGTTTTTGCAATTCGTAGCCATTAACAAAAATTAACTTTAATATTTGCTGTATTTGCTACATAGTTTTTAGTAGACTTCACAACAGTGATTTTTCACTTGTGTGCAAGGATAACTCAGGATCCGGAAGTGATAGAAAAAACCCAAAATCACATTCGTAATAAGAAGGTCTCAATCCACCACAAATGGCTACAAAAACTGAGGACGGGAAACAATGTTGGTACTGGACGGGGAAGGGGCTTAAAAAAATGGATCTTGGCAACATCCACTTTCTTGTTACTCGTGGTCAGACCTATGAGAATCTGAGCTCAGTTTTCGGTACTCATATTTTGCATACTAAAGTCCGTTTGGCTGGCGTCCATTCTATAAGAAAATTCGGTAAAAATTTACGTTAAAGTATCCGATAGCAATTCGGTTGCCCATTAATGAATCATGAACTGGAAAATTATTTTTGAGGAAAAATCATTGATATATCACAATTTAAAAGAGATTCTGTATGAAAAACACCACTTTCTAGATAAAATTTTCATTTTAACTTTTTGTATGGAGCGATGAATCAATCAGCAAAACGGTTAATCACCACTGAATTACCCGTACCCGAATTAGGTAATAACAACGTATTTCCCGTCAGACCATATTTTCAACCAGTACAGTGTTATTAATAAATTCTACAAGCATCCATGCAGGGTAGTTATGTGGCTGCTGGTTCTGTAGTTATAGATTGCTACGATAAGCTGTATTTTTCGTATGTTATTTACCAAATAAAAAAACTGAACAAACTTATAATCCTTATTCAAAATTTTAAAGTTTACCCAGGAACGAGTTTATGTGGTGACATTTTTTTTAAGTCTGTCTGAGCCAGAGTAGCCCTGCAAGAAAGACTATTCAATACTCCAGAAAGGTAAGCCAAGAAAAAAATTAAATCATTAGAATTAAAAGAATTCCAAAATTCTACCTTGTCTTGATTATTTTCATAGGATTTTTAAAATTTGTCTCGCGCTGCCTCTTCTAAAATGTAAAAACAACCCTTAGGGGATCACAATCCACCAATTGGGAACTCATGGTCTAGCCTTTTAGCTTATTAGTCCCTATTTTGAACTCCGGGCGAAAATTTTCACAGCAAAGTAACAAAAAAGTGAACAAATCCGGGCGAAAATTTTACTTTGAATTCATTTAGTTAAAGATTTAAGTAACTTTTTGCATTGATAACTTATTCAATGATCTTTTATCTCTTATTTTAGTTCTGGGAAATTATATCCGATGAACATGGTATTGATGCAACTGGAGCTTATCATGGCGACAGCGATTTGCAGCTGGAACGAATTAATGTTTATTATAATGAAGCATCTGGTGGTAAATACGTCCCACGTGCTGTATTAGTTGATTTGGAACCAGGTACAATGGACTCTGTTCGTTCAGGACCCTTTGGACAAATTTTTCGCCCTGATAACTTTGTTTTTGGTCAATCTGGTGCTGGAAACAATTGGGCAAAGGGCCACTATACAGAGGGAGCTGAATTAGTAGATTCCGTTTTAGATGTTGTGCGCAAAGAGGCAGAGTCTTGCGATTGCTTGCAAGGATTTCAACTTACGCATTCACTTGGTGGTGGAACAGGGTCTGGAATGGGCACTTTGCTTATTTCTAAAATTCGTGAGGAGTACCCTGATCGTATTATGAACACATATTCAGTGGTGCCATCTCCTAAAGTATCAGACACTGTTGTTGAACCATATAATGCCACACTTTCTGTTCATCAATTAGTAGAAAATACAGATGAAACTTATTGCATTGACAACGAAGCTTTGTATGACATTTGCTTCCGCACGTTAAAACTCACAACACCTACATACGGAGACTTGAATCATTTGGTTTCACTAACAATGTCTGGTGTCACCACCTGCCTTCGATTTCCTGGTCAGTTAAATGCCGATCTCAGGAAATTAGCAGTAAATATGGTTCCATTCCCTCGGCTTCACTTCTTTATGCCCGGTTTCGCACCATTGACCTCGAGAGGATCACAGCAATACAGAGCTCTCACTGTTCCAGAGCTAACACAACAGATGTTTGACGCTAAAAACATGATGGCAGCATGTGATCCAAGACATGGGCGTTATTTAACGGTTGCAGCTATTTTCCGTGGTCGCATGTCAATGAAAGAAGTTGATGAACAAATGTTAAACATACAAAACAAAAATAGCTCATACTTTGTAGAATGGATCCCAAATAACGTTAAAACAGCTGTATGTGATATTCCACCAAGAGGTTTAAAAATGTCTGCTACTTTTATTGGCAACTCAACTGCGATTCAAGAGCTTTTCAAGCGTATTTCCGAACAATTTACAGCTATGTTCCGTCGCAAGGCTTTCTTACATTGGTATACTGGAGAAGGAATGGACGAAATGGAATTCACTGAAGCCGAAAGTAATATGAATGATTTAGTATCCGAATATCAACAATACCAAGAAGCAACTGCAGATGAAGATGCAGAATTTGAGGAAGAACAAGAAGCAGAAGTGGATGAAAATTAAAAGCGAATGAGAAATAAATTATTAAATTCTTTTCAAAAATAATTTATGTTGTTTTATTCATGGTACATAATTTTTGGAGGACTTAAGAAAATTTAATCCAAATTAAACTGAAAAAGTGATAGTTTGTAAAACAGCTACAGAGTAAATAGAAGTATGCAATTGAAATTATTGGTTTTGAGGCATGGTCGCTGTTGGTCGCATGAGTCGCTGTTTTTGTGGCTATGACATACTTTAAGGAAAGTGTGAAAAATTATTTTTGTAATGGTAACTTGCTCATTAAACTTTGCCTTTCAACTTTCCAAATTAGGTCTGTTGAAGTAAAAATTTCTTGTTTTCATGCAAAGGTCATTTAATCTTTTGGATGGAATTGAGATACGTTCGTTTTTTTCAAAGGATAGTAACTCGAAAAGAAAGGATTGAATTAGGAAAGTAAATAAGGTTTAAGGAGAAGATTATAACTATGGTGAATCAATTGGCAAAAATTAAATTCACCATTTCTTTTAAAGCATGCAAACCGAAAAATTTAATGATTTTTATGATTGGTTGGACTAAAATGTGAAAATCTAAGCACGGGACTGTTTCCGGGGTTGATCATAGATGAATAATCAGTTTGAATTGAAATCCAAACAGCTTCTTTTAACGAGACATTGTGTTCCTTTCCACATGGCCCTAAATATGAAAAAAATGTAACAAGAACTAAGTATCCAGAAAGTTTTCTCCATATTTGTAGAGAAAGCATCAATTTAGTAAAAAACAGTGTACGAAAAATTTGAAATTTAATGAATTTATTTTCTGAGTAAAATGGTATAGAAACGGATAACAATTTATGGTAAAAAAATAAAGTGTATGCATAACTCAATTTTCAAAAAAATTTCGCTTGATGTGTTTTATCTTTTAACAGACGATATTCGAAGAAAAACAGTCCAAGTGTACTAGTTGAAAAAAGTTTCATGTGACCGATTAAGCTAAATTTTGCAATGTTTTGCTGTGGTATTATATGTTGATAAAATACATGGTCGCGAAATTGGCAATTTTTGCAAATTTTCTAAAAAGGACTTTTTCAAAAACCTATAGCTTTTGTCAAATCTTTTTTTTTTAGATTTTTCTAAGTCTAAAAAATAAAATAAAAAATTCAAAACGATCGAAAAATTATACGAAAAAAACATTCATTCGTATTATCGAACCGTAAAATTTAGAGCTTTTCGTATTATAGAACTACATGTGTAAGAAATATTGAATTCGTATTATTGGACATTCGTAATAAGGAGCATTCGTATTGCTGGACGTCGACTGTACTTATGTATGTATGTTAAATGGGTATCTCAAAATGGAAAAAATTCTTTATTTTACTTTAAAATCATTAAGTTAAGGATTTAAGCCACTTTTTGCATTGATAACTTATTCAATGATCTTTTATCTCTTATTTTAGTTCTGGGAAATTATATCTGATGAACATGGTATTGATGCAACTGGAGCCTATCATGGCGACAGCGATTTGCAGCTAGAACGAATTAATGTTTATTATAATGAAGCATCTGGTGGTAAATACGTCCCACGTGCTGTATTAGTTGATTTGGAACCAGGTACAATGGACTCTGTTCGTTCAGGACCCTTTGGACAAATTTTTCGCCCTGATAACTTTGTTTTTGGTCAATCTGGTGCTGGAAACAATTGGGCAAAGGGCCACTATACAGAGGGAGCTGAATTAGTAGATTCCGTTCTAGATGTTGTGCGCAAAGAGGCAGAGTCTTGCGATTGCTTGCAAGGATTTCAACTTACGCATTCACTTGGTGGTGGAACCGGGTCTGGAATGGGCACTTTGATCATTTCTAAAATTCGTGAAGAGTACCCTGATCGTATTATGAACACATATTCAGTGGTGCCATCTCCTAAAGTATCAGATACTGTTGTTGAACCATATAATGCCACACTTTCTGTTCATCAGTTAGTAGAAAATACAGATGAAACTTACTGCATTGACAACGAAGCATTATATGACATTTGCTTCCGCACGTTAAAACTCACAACACCTACATACGGAGACTTGAATCATTTGGTTTCACTTACAATGTCTGGTGTCACCACCTGCCTTCGATTTCCAGGTCAGTTAAATGCCGATCTTAGAAAATTAGCAGTAAATATGGTTCCATTCCCTCGGCTTCACTTCTTCATGCCCGGTTTCGCACCATTGACCTCGAGAGGATCACAGCAGTACAGAGCTCTCACTGTTCCGGAGCTAACGCAACAGATGTTTGACGCTAAAAACATGATGGCAGCATGTGATCCAAGACATGGACGTTATTTAACGGTTGCTGCTATTTTCCGTGGTCGCATGTCAATGAAAGAAGTTGATGAACAAATGTTAAACATACAAAACAAAAATAGCTCATACTTTGTAGAATGGATTCCAAATAACGTTTTAACAGCTGTATGTGATATTCCACCAAGAGGTTTAAAAATGTCTGCAACTTTTATTGGCAATTCAACTGCGATTCAAGAACTTTTTAAGCGAATTTCCGAACAATTTACAGCTATGTTCCGTCGCAAGGCTTTCTTACATTGGTACACTGGAGAAGGAATGGACGAAATGGAATTCACTGAAGCCGAAAGTAATATGAATGATTTAGTATCCGAATATCAACAATACCAAGAAGCAACTGCAGATGAAGATGCAGAATTTGAGGAAGAACAAGAAGCAGAAGTGGATGAAAATTAAAAGCGAATGAGAAATAAATTCTTAAATCCTGTTCAGAAATAATTTATGTTGTTTTATTCATAATTTTTAGAGAAATTGCAGATGAAGATGCAGAATTTGAGTAAGAAACAGAAGCAGAAGTGGATGAAAATGAGAAATAAATTATTGAGTTCTGTGCAAAAATAATTTGTGTTGTTTTATTTATGGTACATCATTTTTGGAGAACTCTTAAGAGAATTTAACTCAAATTAAATTGACAAAGTGATTGTTAAGGAAACAGCTGTGGGTCGATTCTGGTTCAGTGCAAAGGAGCAAAAGCGATTCTTGTTTAAAATTTTAAAAAATGTGAAGTTTTTTTTTACACCTTAAGCAAAATCGACCGACAGTAATAAAAATTGAATTTAATGAAAAATAAACAAAAACAAATTAACAATAAGAATTCAAATGTCATTTCCTATAAATAAAACCAAAATTCCGCAAGACAGGCGTAAATTGAACAAGCTGTTTTAAAGGGCGTAGTCGGGTTTTTCAAAAAGACCGGCAAACTGAAGTTGCTCTATCAAGATGGATGCCCTAAAACTAAGTACACAAAAATAATTTAAGAAACTTGAAGAACATTTTTAAATAACATATTTAAGCCTTCAATTTTGACTAAAAACTCCGTTATTTTTGAAAATAAATAAAAAGTTCAGAAATCAAACATATTCAGTACCAAAGCCAAACTCGTACACTAGACCGGTGCGTTTTGGACGAAAGTTTAAAATTCGTCTCGCAACTGGCAGAATTGTAAAGTTTAACTATCGACATGAAGATTGCCGCCACACTAGCTCTGAGAGATGACGGGAAGGGGTGTCGATATATTTTTGAAGGTTGAAAAACGTGGTTTAAAAATGCTTGCTTAAAGGTCCGAAGTGAATCAATTCTCAGCTTCGTAGTAGGTCGAAAATTGAAATCCAAGACATGGATTCTTATGTATTTTTTCTCGTAGATTCGAATGGCATCATTAGTTTTCTGATTAGATGTCCATTTTTGGCGTTAAGTGAACTTTTCAGCTCAAAAAAGTCGAAATTTTTCCAAATCCCCTGTTTGAGCACTCCACAATTGAACAGAAAAAATCTTAGAAAAATTCTATATGTATATTTTGTTAGGATTTTTCCTGACAAATCCAGTGGTACCACTTTTTTTGCGCTACGACATTATTTTCATTCATGAAAAACGAATTTTTATTATCAAAAAATATCACGAAATCGGGCGTAAATATTTAGTCAACGACGGTTCCCAACGTCCGGACGGTTTTTTTTTGTCGGTGCCCCCTAGTAAAATTTTTTTAGAATATTTTTGGAATTTTTTTAACCCATTATAAACAAGTTTTTGAAAAAGGGGTCAAAAAGACCCTTGAAAACGGGATATAATGGGTTAAGATGTTTGCATAACTTAATGTAGAATTAAGCATGGAACAATATTTTAGAACGTTTTAACCCATTATAAACAAGTTTTCGAAAAAGGGGTCGAAAAGACCCTTAAAAACGCGATATAATGGGTTAAGATGTTCACACAACTTCATGTAGAATCAAGCATGGAACAATATTTTGGAACATCTTAACCCATTATAACGCGTTTTTAAGGGTCTTTTCGACTTCTTTTTCAAAAACTTGTTTATAATGGGTTAATATGTTCCAAAATATTGTTCCATGCTTGATTCTACATTAAGTTATATGAACATCTTAACCCATTATATCGCGTTTTTAAGGGTCTTTTTGACCCCTTTTTCAAAAACTTGTTTATAATGGGTTAAAAAAATTCCAAAAATATTCTAAAAAAATTTTATTAGGGTGCACCGAAAAAAAAAAACCGTCCGGACTTTGGGAACCATCGTTGACTAAATATTTACGCCGGATTTCGTGATATTTTTTGATAATAAAAATCAAAAATTCGTTTTTCATGAATAAAAATAATGTCGTAGCGCAAAAAAAATGGTACCACTGGATTTGTCAGAAAAAATCCTAACAAAATGTATATTTCGAATTTTTCTAAGATTTTTTCTGTTCAATTGTGGAGTGCTCAAACAGGAGATTTGGAAAAATTTCGACTTTTTTGAGCTGAAAAGTTCACTTAACGCCAAAAATAAACGTCTAATCAAAAAACTAATGATGCCAAACCTTCAAAAATATATCGACACCCCTTCCCGTCATCTCTCAGAGCTGGTGTGGCGGCAATCTTCATGTCGATAGTTAAACTTTACAATTCTGCCGGTTGCGCGACAAATTTTAAACTTTCGTCCAAAACGCACCGTTCTATCGTACACGTTAACAAAATGGTAAATTTAGCATGAGTTCAGTATTCAGTGTACATTATTTTGTTTTTAATTGTCTTGTTTAGTCCTTTTGGCATAATTTGAATTAGTTTTTCACAATAGCTCGGAAAATACCCTTTGATACCCTTTTTAGTTCAGTTTTAGAAGAAATATGTGCTGGCGAACTTTTGCGTCCAGATAATTCCATAAGATTTTAATAGCATTTATATCTGGACACTGCGTCAGTGTTACGAATACATTGGGACAATTATATTGAATTCACGATCTCATATTAAAAGAAATATGTTTGAGATCGTTATCTTGGTAAAAGTACCTATCACCACATTGACCAAGTTTATCCTTAATTTGCAATAAATTTAGTCTTAAGATGTTCAAATCTTCTGATATTTACTACTATCAATAAAATGGAGTATTCCAGACCCAGCTGCTGAAAAAGGGCCCCAAACCATTAGCGAACCACCTTCATGTCTTACAAATGGTTTGAGGTTTTTCGAACAAGGTGCTTCATTTGATTTTCTCCATACGTATGGTCTGCCGTCTGATCCAAAAATATTAATCTTACTTTCATCCAAGAAGAGGCCATTTTGCCAAAAGAAAAAAATCTTTATGGCAGTGAGTTTTAGCAAACTGCAACTGAGCCTCTTGATGCTTCTTCTTTATTAAAGAAAAACGTTAGATCAAATGTAAGGCATGAAGCTGCTTCACTAATGGTTTGGGGCTCTTTTCAGCAGCTGGGTATGGCATACTCCATTTTATTGATAGTAGTAAAGATCATAAGATGTATTTGAACATTTTAAGACTAAATTTATTGCAATTTAAGGATAAACTTGGTCAATGTGGTTATAGGTACTTTTATCAAGATAACGATCTCAAACATATTTCTTTTAATATGAGATCGTGAATTCAATATAATTGTCAAAATGTATTCGTAACACTGACGCAGTGTCCAGATATACAGTGTCGGCCAAAACCTAAGCACCCCCTAAAGAAGTTTTTTCTTATATCAAATTTTTTTTGAGAAAACGACGTTATTGAGTTAGTTTATGTGTTTATTTTATTTATTTATACTTTAATTATTGACAAACAAGGACTTAAAAAATTCAGGGTTTTATAAATTAAGAGTTAACATTTAATAAACATTAAAATTTAGAAACTTCATCGGACAAAACTAAAGCACCCCCTTCTTAACATTTAATAAAAACTTTTGAAATTAATATATAGTTGAAAATTCTTTATACTGGGTTACATTAGCACATCTTTAAATCATAGAGGACATTATATTATTAATGATATCCTTCGATATCCCTTCCTAAGGCTACTTTCAAAGCTTCAAAGAGATTTTTCTAGGTTTTGCAATTTTCCTTATAGATTTACGTGTTAACGATCTCCCAGAGGTTCTCAATGGGATTCAAATCTGGGGACTGGCCTCGCCAACCAAGGACTTGCATCCCATTGCTCTGAAACCAGGCTTTACAAACTTAAGCGGTATGTGTTTGGATTGTTGTCCTGTTGGAACCTCCATTTAAGTGGCATCTCTTGATCCGTATGTCAAAGTGCATAAAAGAATCCATTATTCCTTTAGTCTAGTGAATTAACCCACTCCCTTGACCAGAGAAAAAGCCACAGACCATTGAACTCCATCCTCCGTGCTTAACAGAGGCTTTGCAAAACTTTGGTTTCAATCTTTTTCCTTTTGGTCTGCTTACTCGCCGTATTCTATCCGAATCTTTCATAATATACTTGAATTCGTAGTACTTGGATTCGTAGGACTTGGGTTCGTAGCATGATATCAACGGTTCGGATGAATTAAGGCGAGTACACAGACCAAAAGGAAAAAGATTGAAACCAAAATTTTGCAAAGCCTCTGTTAAGCGCCGAGGATGGAGTTCAATGGTCTGTGGCTTTTTCTCTGGTCAAGGGAGTGGGTTAATTCACTAGACTAAAGGAATAATGGATTGTTTTATGCACTTTGACATACCAAATGATGTGATGCTGCTTAATTCGGATCAAGAGATGCCACTTAAATGGAGGTTCCAACAGGACAACGATCCAAACACATACCGCCTAAGTTTGTAAAACCTAGTTTCAGAGCAATGGGATGCAAGTCCTTGGTTGGCGAGGCCAGTCTCCAGATTTGAATCCCATTGAGAACCTCTGGGAGATCGTTAACACGTAAATCTATAAGGAAAATTGCAAAACCAAGAAAAATCTCTTTGAAGCTTTGAAAGTAGCCTTAGGAAGGGATATCGAAGGATATCATTAATAATATAATGTCCTCTATGCTTTAAAGATGTGCTAATGTAACCCAGTATAAAGAGTTTTCAACTATATATTAATTTTAAAAGTTTTTATTAAATGTTAAGAAGGTGGTGCTTTAGTTTTGTCCGATGAAGTTTCTAAATTTTAATGTTTATTAAATGTTAACTCTTAATTTATAAAACCCTGAATTTTTTAAGTCCTTGTTTGTCAATAATAAACGTATAAATAAATAAAATAAACACACAAACTAACTCAATAACGTCGTTTTCTCAAAAAAAATTTGATGTAAGAAAAAATTTCTTGAGGGGGTGCTTAGGGGTGGCCGACACTGTCAATGCAAGAATTGCAATGCAAGGACAAACTTGGTCAATGTAGTGATAGGTACTTTTACCAAGATAACGACCTCAAACATATTTCTTCTAATATGAGATCATGGATTCAATATAACTGTCCTAACGTATTCGTAATACTGGCGCAGGGCCCAGATATAAATGCAATTGAAATCTTGTGAAATTATCTCGACGCAAAAGTTCACCAGCACTATTTCTTCAAAAACTGAACTGCAAAGGGTATTCATGGAAGAATAGGAAAAAAATTTATCCGAGGTATTGTGAAAAACTAATTCAAAGGATGGAAAAAGAACTAAACATGACAATTAAAAACATAATAATGTGCACTAAATATTGAACTCATGTAAAAATTATTACTTTGTTAAGGTGTACGAGTTTGGCTTAGGTACTGAATATGCTTGATTTCTGTAACTTTTTATTTATTTTCAAAAATAACGGAAAATATCAAGTTTGATTTTTTGTTAAAATTGAAGGATTAAATATGCTATTTAAAAATGTACTTAAGTTTCTTAAATTATTTTTGCGTTCTTAGTTTTGGGGCATTAAGAAAAAGCTTCTTTGGTGTACGAGTTTGGCTTTGACCTAATGTAGTTAAAACTGTAAAATGCAAGGTATTGGTTCCTAACGACCCCGATTGATTCTATATTCAATTCGCAGTCCAAATTTAGTTGGTTCGATGACAAAAACAAGAGATCACCTAGTGATTTAAATTCAACCACTTAAAACAAACTACGCAAAGGATGGCGTGATTTGGATCGCATCGCAAATCAAACTATGACAAAACAGAGATGAGGTCAACCAAGTTGGCTTAACCATTATTTCGAATAAAGCGTGAAAATTAAAGCGCGACATTGATGATTTTACAATAAATAATCAGAAAAAAATATTTGTAAATTTTTACCACAAAATAGTCTCTAAAAGTACATACGTGTATATTTTTGGTTCATGTGCTGATAAGTATTTAAGTGTTTCTGTCAGTTTGTCCTTTATGGCCTCTGAAACTATCCGCCTGAATTTGAATTTCAATCAATTTCGACCCAATGGGAAAAGAGGTTCGAAAGGTTCTTTTAATTTTTTTTTTTTTTTATTTGACAATATAATTAGTACATAAGAAATTTTTCTTTTAAATACAACAATCAAGTATGCAACAATGATGTTAAATCGGACATATGATTAACAAATATTTGATATAATAAATAAATATAATAAGAAACACTAAATACGATTACAAAGACTATAATAAAACAAACAATAAATAAAAAATAATTACTAGCCCAAATGAGATTTTAAGAAAAGTTTGGATGAGTTCAAATATTTAAATGTTGGTGTTTAAGCCAAAACTCAAACCTTTTTTTATACCACTAACTTTCACGTTTCAACTGAACGAACTCATCGTTAAATTTTGTTAACGTTGCAATTTTTATCAAGTTGTCAACACTGAACGGAATTGGAGATTGTCTCCTTCTTCTTGCTGCGAACTCTCAACGTGAAAGGTGGGTTGCTGGTATAATTGACGATTTTCACAATTTCAGCTGGAGTCTCAAGCCACAACAGAAATCAGCATATATTTCTTCAAATTTACAAAATGTGCGTTTATTAATGTGTATTAAGTGCAATTAGAACCATAGTAAAAAAAGCAAAAAAATATTTCCATATGAGTTGCAGCCATCTTCATTTTTTTCATAATTTTTTCCCTTAAAAGAGTAAAATATTCTCTTAACGCTGCATTTGCTATTCATTTAGCACTTAGTATCAGTTTCGTAAAATTTTTTGAAGTTCCTAATATAAGCGAAAAATTAGCATATTCAATACTCTTGCCTCTCAATTATTTCTGAAGACTGTCATACAAATTTCTGTCGGCTTACTCGTGGTCGCGATTTTTTCAATTTTATTTTTTGGTTAATTTAATTAGTAAATCGTAGTGAAAATTGTTAAGTCATCACAATATTAAGTGCACTAAAAAGTGGATATTAAAACATTTGCAAATTGTGTTAAACGATAAAAATGTCGCATTTGTTCTTGCAAAGTGTTTCATTTCCACTTCGTTTCAATTTGTCAAGTGTACATAGAAATTTTTTGTAATTTTTTTGCAATTAAAAAACCTAAACTAAAATAAAGAGATATATGTAAAAAACTGATTTTGGGCGCCATTTTTCCAATATGGCGGCACGAGCGAACACGATTCGAGGTATCAAAGTTGAAATTCTGAAAGAGCACATCGAAATCTATAAATAACTCGTTTGCAAAAATCCCGCAAAACTTTCCAGGTAAAACTACCAAATGACTGTACTACATTCACGTACATTTTTTGGTGACAGTACGGAGGTTCTGTCAACCATTTTGTTGTTGTGTTCTTTTTTCGTTGTTGTTTTGGGAAACTGCATACACCGGGCTGCAAATTATAAATTTTCAAATTATCTTTTTTCGGTTTTTAAACAAAAAGTCAGTTTCGTGTTTTTTCCTGAATTTGTTTTGAAGATATTTCTTAAATTCAGTTGCTTAATATTCTTGCTGGGTTTTAAAGAAAGGTTAAGGTTGTGACTTTATTTCTTGATTTTTCTGAAAGAAATATTTTAAATTGAGTTGCTTTTGGCGATATACTTTTCTAGTCTTGAACAATAAGTCGAGACTGCGGCTTTCTTATTGATATTCTTTGAGAAAGATTTTTTTGAATTAAGTTTTCTTTGACGATTACGAGTATCATTTAACTATTGATCCGTGAACTTTTGCCACAAATTATGTCGCTCGAAAAATTTATTCGCGCCGCTGACCAAGCCTTTCTTCCACAAGCCATACACGAATCAATTTAGAAATTCAAGGTGACGAATTAGAAAGCCTTTGGTCAAAAGCAAAGCATTCTTACGCTAATTGCCCCTCTACTCTAACCTCAGATGAAGTTATCTCTGTAAAATCAAAGTATACTTCTGCATATGCAGTTTACGTTCGTTGTCTCAGCCTCATCCATGAAAATTCACAAGAATTTCTTGGACTTTGCTCAACTACGTTTTCGAATCATCCTCATAATGCAACGCAAAGTCAAGAAAAAGAACAAAATCATAACGCAACGCCAAAAACAAAATAATAATTAGCCTCTTCCGCCGTGCGACACGGATGTATGTGAGGGGGCTTACTTGTCTTGGCCCACATTTTGTGATCTTTTCACCGCTGTTAACATAAACAACAATCGCCTAAGCAAAGTTGAATTTCTTTATCACTTAGTTAAAAAGACTAGTGAATACGCACGCTGGGATCCTATAATAACTTATCTCTGCGTTCAGCGGTTGCCACAACGGACAATTTTTCTATGGGAACAAGGCATTCAAGATAAAAGCGCTCTTCCAACCTGGAGGGATCTCGATAAATTTCTAAGTGATATGAATACATCAACTTCTCATGATACCAAAAGCCGTGGAACTAAAAACCCTCGAAAAACACATGAAAATAATTCAGTTCCCAATATTGGGAAAGCTAAAAAGCTTAGTGCATATCACACAAATTTAGCTAATTCGACTTGTACTCTGTGCCCAAATCAACATCATTCACTTCGCTTATGTACACAATTTATAAATAAAAATCTAGCAGAACGTTACGCCTTTGTAAAGCAGTTCAGAAACAGCGTCAATTGTCTTGCTAAAACGCATGAAGTTAAGGCTTGTAAGAGCCAATACACCTGTTTCTTATGCAACAAACGTCACAACACGCTTTAACATCGTGATTTTGTTGCTACTAATCCTAATCGTGCACTGATAGACCCCGCGTCAGAAGCATCATTTATATCTGAACACATACGTAAACTGCTTAAGTTACCAGTTTCCACTGCTCAGGTTAGACTTTCTGGACTCAACCAAACATTGTCAGCAAATTCTACCAAAAAGTGTACTTTATCCCCTATGGACTCTAATATTAAAATTGACGCAGTAGCCTTTGTACTGCCTCAAATTAAAGGAAATCTTCCTTCGTTTTCAGTAGAACCACAGTTTTAACATCAAATGCCCAATTTACCATTGGCAGACAAAAACTTTTTAAAAAGTTCTCCAGTCGATATTCTAATCGGTGGTGATCTCTATCCACATGCGATGCTGGATGGAATCAAGCGTGATATACTCGGGGGTCTCTTAGCTCAAGAAACAATCTTTGGGTAGATATTCACCGGTCTACTGAATAATAATAAAATTTCTTGCTTTTCACTAGAATTTCATTTTCTACAGAGGAATCATTGAATGAAAAATGCGTTTTTTCACGTCCGCTGAAAAATTTTGTGAGGACAATTACCTCAAAACTACTAAGCGTAATCCCAATGGTCGATATGTTGTTACGCTTCTCTTTAAAATCGGTTATCCCCAAGAAATTAATCTTGGTCATATTGCAATGAAACAATTTTTGCGCAATGCAAAGACACTTCTAAAGAAACTTGACTTTAAAGTACTTTACGATAAAGTCATTAACGAGTACGTTAAGATTTTCAACGACTGAGGAAGACATCTATGACTTGATTGGAATGAAAGAGTCTGTTGAAGGCGTTCCGGCAAAAATTGTTTGGATTAAACCAAACAGCAGAATTGAAAAAATCAATTTCTCCAGAAGTAGAAGATTTTTTTATCCAAACTGCAACAAATCTGGTTGAGGAAAATAAGGTGGTTCCTGATCGGCCACCAGAAAATAAAAATGTGCCAAAAGACACATAGAAAACGAACTTCGGGTCGCGGACCTCACTTTCTTGGGAGGTAAATTCTTCAGGGTTGGCCTTAAAATCAATGCAAATGTTGTGCAATGTACAACATACGTTGATGATTTTTGCGGCCTTTTCCGGGGTGTAATACAACTCTCTAGCACCAAAGAAGCATCTCCACCGATTCTTTAGTACCCCATTGGTACGTTCTATTATGTTGCGACACTTTGAGTGAACTTCATTGAATTTCATTTCAGTGGAACCTTCTTCTGGAACTCTGTGAGGTGCCAATAGCCACGGCACTAAGAGATATCTGGCATCGCCTATGTTAAATTGGTTTAGACTGAATTAACATCTCTTTCTAATTTTTATAAAATAAGCGTACCCAATAACCAGAAATTATTAACACCACGCAAATATTTTTCTTCAAGGTGAGCTCATAATTCACTGGAATTCCAAATAAAAGAGTCATGGCAAGCACCAGGATGTGATGCGTCAACGTACCGAGTCTTGAGCTCGTGATCACACAGCTGGAAATATATGTAATACATATTATGTATACATATTAGGGTGGGCCATATTGTATGGACGACATTTTATCGACCTCGGCTACCCCCTATGTGAAAACTTTAGTTTAGTTGCTGTTTTTTCTCATTACCAAAGATTTCTCTAGTCGTACTGTTCCTACTTGAATAAATTATTGAGGCCTATAAGTATACTACAAAATATTTTTCATCTCATATGAAGTACATTTTGTTACAAAAGTTGAGTACAAATAATGCTTATAAATTAATAAGAGCTTGAATGCATATGAGTGTTCAACGCTCGCTCCCACCGGTTCACAAAACAAACCAAACCGGTTTTATAAGCACAGTAAGTACTGCGACTCCAGCACGCGTTGCCACGCAAATTCAAAAAAATGCTTTAAAGCAAAACAACACTAGCACATCTGCAATAAAAAATTTTTCACTCACAGCGAATTTAATTTAAATAATTTAACATCCACGCAAAATTCCTCACCTTCTGCGCAAACGAAAACAAATTCCAAAAATTCATGGAGTAATCAATGCTCATCGCCTAATCTCAATATGCCGCTGTCTTCTGATAGCAACATTATTAATAAAGAGAGTTTGCAACATGTTACCAATGCTGCAAATGTAAACAATTCTACAACAATACAAACAAATGCTAATAATGGTCTATTCCAAAAACAACAACCACCGAAGCAAACAAGAAAGTTCAAACTGGCATTGATCGTTACATGACCATGAATTCAAAAAGAAAGCTTAGCCCACAAAAACATGGCTTAGGCAACTCCAAAAAAAAAAAAAAATAAAACCAACAAAACAGAAACAATAAAAAATGTTTTGTCTGGCAATCGATTTGCTGTATTAGGTGAGCTTGGCGATACACCTCCAATTTACTTGCGTGAACGCAGTTCGAATGCTCTAGTGACATTATTAACTAAGCTTATTGGGAACGATAACTTTTTTATAGTCCCCCTAACAAGAGGGAATCTTCATGAAACGAAGATTCAAGGAAAAACAGAGGATCATTTTCGTACTGTCGTACTTTAATGACAACAAAAACTCCTACTATACATACCAGCTGAAAAGCAGCATAGGTATTTCTGTTGTCATTAAGGGCATCGAATCGTCAGTTGACCCGAAAGATATTAAAGAAGCGTTGGAACAAAAAAATTTCTTTGCTAAATCTGTAATTAATATTTTAAACAAAGAAAAGGTTCCTCAACCAATGTTTAAGGTTGATCTTCACCCTGGCTCTGTCAAATTAAAAAAGAGTGAGATTCATCCAATCTATAAGCTTCAATACTTGCTTCACCGCCGAGTAGTAATAGAGGAACCCCATAAACGAAATGGCCCGGTACAGTGCACTAATTGCCAAGATAATGGGCATACAAAACCATATTGTACCCTACATGCTGTCTGTGTTGCATGTGGAGAGCTTCACCAGATTTCTGAATGCAAAAGTGCGCTAATTGTCAAGGAGACCACACTGCAAATTACAGGGGCCCTATTTATAGAGAGCTTAAAGAAAAATTTCAGAGAAAAGACAAGTGAATCGTAATTTAAATCATAATGTAATTACTACACATAAATGTGTCCAACACTAAGGCAATCTAAATCCCATTGATCCCTCTATTTTATATTCAAGTGCATTGAAATCAAGCACAATAAATCCACAACAAAATAGTTTAGAAAGTCAAATTACGAACTTAACGCAAACATTGAATCAATTTATGATGTCAATGCAATCAACTCTTCAAGAGTTAGTTAAAACGCAAAACCAGCTCCTCCAAATTTTGATTGCTCAAAAATAAGTAAATTAAACATTTGTGCATGGAATGCAAACGGTATCAACCAACACAAAAATGAAATTTCTCATTACCTGAATAAAGAGGAAATTGATATTATGCTCGTTTCAGAGACACGTCTGACTGATAAGTATAATTTCTATATACCTGGATATAAATTCAATAAAACCAATCATCCTGATGGCAAAGCGCATGGGGGCACAGGAATTTTAATTCGTAATCGCCTCAAACATTTCTGTTTAGAATCCTTTTCAAAAAACTATCTTCAGGCTACCTCCATTTGCCCACAAAATCATTCTAAGAATTTAACATTATCGGCGGTTTATTCCCCACCTCGATTTGCAGTTAGTGAGAATCAATTCAAAGAATTCTTTGACACTCTGGGAACCACATTTTTAGCTGCTGGAGACTACAATTCCAAGCATACACATTGGGGTTCTCGTCTTGTAAATCCAAAAGGGAAACAATTATATAATATGCTTATAAAAAATCACATTTTCAATTTTGCTTCGCCTGGTCAACCTACATAATGGCCAGCCGACCGAAGCAAAATTCCAGACCTCTTTGACTTTGCTATTACAAGAGGCATAGAGAGAACCCTAATCACAGCCGAAACAAAATTAGCGCTCTCTTCTGATCATTCTCCAATCTTATTTTGCCTTTTAGAAAAATCAATGTACATTGAGTCCCTTAAGAAACTAACCTCATATAAGACCAACTGGCTTAGGTACAGGAAATATATAAGTTCTCACATCCACACGAGCTACTCGATAGAATGTGAGGAACATATAGATGATGCTGTTGCCATTTTTAATTCAATCCTCTGTTCAGCAGCGGAACACTCAACGCCTTATGAGGTTGTGAAAAATACAAAAACCAGTTTTTCCACCAACAGTAAAATTGAGTTTCTCGTAGCTGAGAAGCGAAAGTTTAGGCGCGAATGGCAGCTACATAGATCTCCCGCTTCTAAAGCAAACATAAAAATGTCTACTTCTAAACTAAGGTCTGCTCTAAAAAATAAGGAAGATATAGAGCAGCAAAAATTTGTCTCGAAACTGGATCCTAATAAGAACGGCAAACAGTCCTTGTGGAAAGCTTCCAAAAGTATTAAAAATCCGACGGAAAGTGAGCTGTCGATAAGAGCCAACCTTGGGAACTGGGCTCGAAGTGATGAAGAAAAAGCTGATGCTTTTGCAAATCACTTAAGCACAGTTTTTCAACCAAATCCTCCTATTCAAGGCTTTATTCCTCCCAATTTGCCATTAAACAGCGATGTTATGCAATTGAACTTTCATATTAGCAACGTAAAGGGTGTATTTGAAGAGATGTGTCCCACAAAAGCTCCTGGGTGCGATTATATAACTCCCAAAATGATAAAGGAACTGCCAAATTCAGCTTTTGTCTTTTTAACCAGACTTTTTAATGCTATAATTCAGTATGGGTATTACCCAACAGAGTGGAAAATCTCATAAATAACCATGATTCCAAAACCTGGCAAAGATCGTACATTGCCTTCTGTTCGTGTGAACAATCTTGTTAATCTGGCCGCTGTAGTTCATGAAATGATTTCGAAAACCACAAATGACGTCACTGGTTTCTTGTTCGAAAAGTGGAACTTTGGAAAGTCGTGTTCGTGGGTTTTTTTGACGGCGTACGTTGGCTGCGCTGAACTATGTTTTAGTTACATATAAACTCATGTGTTAAAGTAAAAATCTCTCTTGTTAATTTTGATCTACAAAATACGGCAAGTCACCTTTACGCTCAGTTACGTCAGAAGTGGACCCAATTATCTGAACCAACCCAGCGCTAAGGAAGAAAACATTTTTGATCCTTCAACCGGAGACGTAGCAGCTGCATCGTAGTTGATATCATCATCACCAGTTTCATCCATCCATCATCGTTTGCTGATCTATTTCATCCAACCATCCATCATCGTTTGCTGATCTATCCAGCATTTTGCCTTTGACAATAAGGAAGAGACCCTCAACGTGGGAGTACCAATCTGTATTATAATCATCGCGGGAGCACCATTCACACAAAAAAAAGGTTAGGCTTTTCGCATTTTTGTCGTACCCATTTTATATATATTTTCTGTATATGGGCATATCCGAAAAAAGGTCAACCAAGAGAAAAGTTATAAAGTTGCCGTAAAAGCGCATTTTGCCACTAAGTGAGTGGTATTGCCCACTACATAACTAAAGGTTTTTTATGTGCTTTCTAAGGGTTCAATCCCCATTCCGAGTTTCCTAAAAATTGGTCCACCGGCTTAGCCGCGGAAATACTTTTCGCCTTTAGGGGCGTCGCACTGGAAGCTACATAACAAAAAGTCTTTAATAACGTTGCATTCCAAATTCCATAAAAATTGATACAGTGGTGGAGCTGCAACAGCGTATTTTTACCATGAGATGCGGTGCCAAGAAAAAATTTTACTTTTGTGTGCACTGCACTTCTTTACAACCTTTTCCACAAATAAATCAAGCGAATATAATGTGCTTAAGTTAGTTGGAAAGGGGCTGCATCAATTTTCGATAGCCAATGTATATATATAAAATAAAAATTGTAACGTTCGCAACGTAACGTGCGCAACACACAAAAGTTAAATTTTTGTACGAACGAAGGACTCTTTGATTTCCTCAAAAGCAGTTTCGATGTGCTTAAATATTCTTCTTTCTTTGGAGGATTTTGCTTTTTTCGTTAATACTGGAAACTTCGGAAAAAATTTTGAAAATGTACATTGATCTCCACAACGACTTCTGTTTTTTGTAACGTGCGAACAGCACTTTAAGCACGATTATATTGTAACTGATACAAGCTAGGAAATATTTTTAAATGCCTTCTGAAAGTACTCTCAAAGGGTAATATCCCAGCAAATCCTCTGTAACCAGTACAACCTACACAACGAAACTCATTTTGGAAATTACTAACACATTCAAAATCGAACTCTCGTTAAGAACGTTAGTCGAAAAGAGATAAGAATATCTTAGCGAAAAATTGCTGTAGCTGTTTCTTTACACAACACAAAAAAAAAAAAAAAAAAAAATTTAAAATTTAGAGCACAGAAATGTCAAAAAAAAAAATTGAATTTGAATTTTTCAATTCGAAAATTTGCTGATTGCCATTGGTAAGTATAAGACCAATATTCATATGCTTTATAATTTAATTATATTTATTTATTTATTTCCATTTAGTTAATACACTATTTTGAATCAAAAGAGGAAATGTCAGCAGCGTTTTTAAAAATACCATCTCCGATGACTGCCTCACATTGTACAATTTAGATGGGCGAACGGAGTCTGAAGTCCGGCAATATTTTTTTTGGTAAGCTTTCTTTACAAAATATCTTTTTCAGTATGTAATACGTATCTCTTGTTTTCGCAGATATTTTTCCTGAATTGTCGAAAGAGGACATCCAAATGGATGTAAGAAATTGTGTATTTTTATCATTATCAGCTTTAAAAATAACATAAATTTTTATAATTCTTACAATATAAATAACTTAACATTATATCATAATTTCAATTTAAAAATAAAAGATGTCAATTAGCAATACTTTTTCCAAATATTTTATATTAATTCAATTTTGTTTTGACTTTTCGGAATGACAGTGGAAAGAAAAATATAAAATTAAATATGAAAGGGACAACCATAGTTTTTTCATAATTTTTCTTATGAGGAAATCTCATTGATAAGACAGGGATGCACAGTCACATCTATTCTCACACGGATAGGGTAAAGTGGTTATTTTTTTCCCGATGCTAGAAGAAATGTAACTGGTATAATACGAGATTTGTAACTATTATTTAATAAGGTTGGTAACAGTTACAGGATTTGCTGGGATACCACTGCAGGTAAATTAAGAATTTAACATTCAGAGCGCATTCAGGATTTAAAAATATGCGTACAAATGTAACGTTCACAACTCAGGATTAGCCCATATACATATAATTCTCATATACGTTTTTTGTAAAACTCCATTTGTTTACATAGACACATATTGTACATACATATATACAATTCTCAGTGTTGTGCAAAATTTTCTCCTTCAATCGGGGTGATGCAAATTGCGTCGAAAATTAATTTTTCGTATTTTTAAAGCGCGTTAAACGTTATTTACTCGGAATTCAAGTAATTCAAACAAAAAAAAAAAAAAAAAAATTTAAACCAAAACATGGATTCGAAAAAATTCAAAAATTCTGAAAATTCATAAGGTTGCGAAAACTATAACTTTTACGACAATTTGTCGAATTAACAAATTAAGTAACGCAATTTGCACCAACGATTATATTCTTTACCTATTTTTTGCCTTCGTTCCATTATTTTTTACGCTTCGCAATCGGTTTTTAAAATTAGTGAATCCAGATGTCTCAAATCTCTCGTGCAACCCCTTAGGAAGGATAAAAGCAAAGCCAAAGATGAAGAATCGGAAGACGTTGACGTGGCTGCTATTAAATCGAAATATAGAGAGTCACATAAAACCTTCGTACGCGTTTCCACAATTATCTCGGAAAACATAGATCGATTGAAAAACGAAAAAAAATTATGGCTAGTCCTTGGGTAACTATACAGAAACTTTCCGTGGTCCACAAATTCATGTCCCTCCGTGCGACATCGATTTCTTCTCGGGCGATTATCTTTCGTGGCCGACATTTCGCGATCTATTTACCGCCATTTTTATAAATAATTCACGGTTGAGTAAAGTTGAAATTTTATTCCATTTGCTTCAAAAAACTTGTGGAGAAGCAAAAGAAATCGTACAAAAAGTCCCATTAACCAATGATGGTTTTGATTTAGTCTGGGAAAATTTAAAAACCCAATATGAGGATCCTAGAATTCTCATTAATAATCAGTTAAAAATTTTATTCAATTTAAATCGAATCTCTGTTGAATCTGGTGGCGCCATTAAAAGTTTACGCGTTAAACGTTATTTACTCGGAATTCAAGTAATTCAAACAAACAAAAAAAAAAATTTAAACCAAAACATATGGATTCGAAAAAATTTAAAAATTCTGAAAATTCATAAAGTTGCGAAAACTATAACTTTTACGACAATTTGTCGAATTAACAAAGTAAGTAACGCAATTTGCACCAACGATTGTATTCTTTACCAATTTTTTGCCTTCGTTCCATTATTTTTTACGCTTCGCGATCGGTTTTTAAAATTAGTGAATCCAGATTCAAGTAATTTCGATATCGCTTTCTATTTTTAAATTTGAGTCAACTCCAAGTTAAATGTACCCTTGTGTATACATTTTTTCTTGTTTACCTCGAAGTTTTGTATAACTCTATACCCTTTTATATAATTGTATTAACGATTGTGAGCCCAAGGGATAGTTTAAAAAAAAAAAAAAAAAATTATAATTTATCTATAGTACACAGTGTACATTTACAAATTTACATATGTACTCCATATTATATACCTCTATACATATGTACACATTAGGGATTCCAATTTTTAGACTTTTTTCGATCCCGGGATTTCGGGATCAGAAATTTTTGAATCCCGGGATTTTTCGGGATTTGTATGAATTTTTTTTCATTCTAAATAAAGCAGAGTTTAGTATTTAAAATTCCTAATATTTTGTCTTATATACCCCTACTACACCCCTACATAGATATTTTATTTAAAAAGTGTAAAAAATATTAAAGAACAATTTCTTAAAACAGGTTCATTTCATTAAACAATTCTCGCCTTTTTTAAAAAACAAAAAATTCAAAAATACTTATTTACTTCAAAAACGAACATAAAGGTACATTGCAGCATTATATGCTTAGTTAAATGCATACATAAAATATCATACATATTTAATTATATAAAATAGTGAGATCAAAGTTTTAACAAGTGTTGGACTTGAAAGGAATAACTTTTCTTTTAATCAGTTTTATTATTATTAAAATATGTTTTTAGGAAAATTAAAGCATTTATTGTTTTATCATCCAATTTATATCTTAATTTATTACATATCTGTGGACTTTTGACAAAACAACCTAAGTCGAGATATGACAATTCTCCAGGATTTTAGTTCTTAATAAAAAATTTAAATATGCTTCTATTGGTATAATCGCCATATCTCTATGATTTCTTGTTCCAGAGAGATAAAGGTGTCCCATAGTTCACGCAAGATTTGAAGTGTTATGAACCAAAAAAAATAATAATTTGACAGCTGACACTTTAAGATTAGTAAAAATGTATGGAAAGAGGAGATTCACTGCAGAGATGGGCACAGCTAGTTACTTTTGTAACTTGATACATTTTTGTTACTTGTTACTTTTGTATCAAGTATCAAAAATTTTTTTAGTTACTTGTTACTTTTGTATCAGTATCAAAAAAAATTTTTGTTCCTTGTTACTTTTGTATCAGTATCAAAAAAAATTTTGTTACTTGATACAAAAGTAACAAGTAACTAAAAAAATTGTTGATACTTGATACAAAAGTAGCAATCTCATGAGTAACTATTGTTATTGATACATATATGTATGTATAAATTTACATTTTTAATGGTTTTCAGGACTGCCAACTGTTATTTATTTTTATTTTGGTTAAATGGAACTTTTTTAAGTTTAATTAAAAAAATAAATTTAGGCCTTAAAGTTCTTAGATAAGCTTTTTAAAAATCCAACACATATTTTTAGGGTTGCCACCTGGTTATTTTCTGGAATTTTGCTAAAATCATACTTTTTGTGACTAAATTCAAATTTTTACTTTAGGACAAGCTCAGATAAATTTTTTTTAAATCATACAAAAACTTTTAGGGTTGCCACCTGATTTTTTTTTTGTAAATTTTGCTTAAGCCATATATGTATTTAGAAAAAAAATTTAATTTTAGTCTTAAAACGCTTAGATAAACTTTTTAAAAATCAAGCACATTTTTGGGGTTACCACCTGGTTTTTTTAATAAAATCAAAATTTTCTTACAAAAAATTCTTTAAAGCACCATTTTCTCTATATAAATTAACATATTGGGTCCAAAAACAACGAAACAAAAATTTAGGGTTGCCATATTAGGGTTGCCTAATACTGATACAAAAGTAACAAGTAACAAAATTTTTTTTTGATACTGATACAAAAGTAACAAGTAACTAAAAAAATTTTTGATACTTGATACAAAAGTAACAAGTAACAAAAATGTATCAAGTTACAAAAGTAACTAGCTGTGCCCATCTCTGCATTGAATCTCCTCTTTCCATACATTTTTACTAATCTTAAAGTGTCAGCTGTCAAGTTATTATTTTTTTGGTTCATAACACTTCAAATCTTGCGTGAACTATGGGACACCCTTATATCTCTGGAACAAGAAATCATAGAGACATGGCGATTATACCAATAGAAGCATATTTAAATTTTTTATTTAGAACTAAAATCCTGGAGAATTGTCATATCTCGAATTAGGTTGTTTTGTCAAAAGTCCACAGATATGTAATAAATTAAGATATAAATTGGATGATGAAACAATAAATGCTTTAATTTTCCTAAAAACATATTTTAATAATAATAAAACTGATTAAAAGAAAAGTTATTCCTTTCGAGTCCAACACTTGTTAAAACTTTGATCTCACTATTTTATATAATTAAATATGTATGATATTTTATGTATGCATTTAACTAAGCATATAATGCTGCAATGTACCTTTATGTTCGTTTTTGAAGTAAATAAGTATTTTTGAATTTTTTGTTTTTTAAAAAAGGCGAGAATTGTTTAATGAAATGAACCTGTTTTAAGAAATTGTTCTTTAATATTTTTTACACTTTTTAAATAAAATATCTATGTAGGGGTGTAGTAGGGGTATATAAGACAAAATATTAGGAATTTTAAATACTAAACTCTGCTTTATTTAGAATGAAAAAAAATTCATACAAATCCCGAAAAATCCCGGGATCCCGGGTTTTCAGGACTGCCAACTGTTATTTATTTTTATTTTGGTTAAATGGAACTTTTTTAAGTTTAATTAAAAAAATAAATTTAGGTCTTGAAGTTCTTAGATAAGCTTTTTAAAAATCCAACACATAATTTTAGGGTTGCCACCTGGTTATTTTCTGGAATTTTGCTAAAATCATACTTTTTGTGACTAAATTCAAATTTTTACTTTAGGACACGCTCAGATAAATTTTTTTTAAATCATACAAAAACTTTTAGGGTTGCCACCTGATTTTTTTTTTTGTAAATTTTGCTTAAGCCATATGTGTATTTAGAAAAAAAATTTAATTTTTGTCTTGAAACGCTTAGATAAACTTTTTAAAAATCAAGCACATTTTTGGGGTTACCACCTGGTTTTTTTAATAAAATCAAAATTTTCTTACAAAAAATTCCTTAAAACACCATTTTCTCTATATAAGTTAACATATTGGGTCCAAAAAACAACGAAACAAAAATTTAGGGTTGCCATATTAGGGTTGCCAGACGTTTTTTCGCAAAATTGCCTTTCTTTATCAACTTTCTTTATTGAAAAGTTATAGCATCAACCAAAAAACCCATTGTAATTTTTTTAGGGTTGCCACCTGCTTTTTTAATAAAATCAAAATTTTCTTCCAAAAAATTCCTTAAAACACCATTTTCTCTCTATAAATTAACATATTGGATCCAAAAACAACGATACAAAAATTTAGGGTTGCCATATTATGGTTGCCAGACGTTTTTTCGCAAAATTGCCTTTCTTTATCAACTTTCTTTATTGAAAAGTTATAGCATCAACCAAAAAACCCATTGTAATTTTTTTAGGGTTGCCACCTTGTTTTTTTTTTATAAAATCAAAATTTTCTTCCAAAAAATTCCTTAAAACACCATTTTCTCTCTATAAATTAACATATTGGATCCAAAAACAACGAAACAAAAATTTAGGGTTGCCATATTAGGGTTGCTAGACGTTTTTTCGCAAAATTGCCTTTCTTTACCAACTTTCTTTATTGAAAAGTTATAGGATCAACCCAAAAACCCATTGTAATTTTTTTAGGTTTGCCACCTGGTTTTTTTAATAAAATCAAAATTTTCTTCCAAAAAATTCCTTAAATCAACATTTTCACTCAATAAATTGACACAGTGGGTCTAAAAATAACAGAACAAAAAATATGGCAACCCTAAATTTTTGTTTCGTTGTTTTTGGATCCAATATGTTAATTTATAGAGAGAAAATGGTGTTTTAAGGAATTTTTTGGAAGAAAATTTTGATTTTATTAAAAAAAGCAGGTGGCAACCCTAAAAAAATTACAATGGGTTTTTTGGTTGATGCTATAACTTTTCAATAAAGAAAGTTGACAAAGGAGGGCAATTTTGCGAAAAAACGTCTGGAAACCCTAATGTGGCAACCCTAAATTTTTGTTTCGTTGTTTTTGGACCCAATATGTTAATTTATATAGAGAAAATGGTGTTTTAAGGATTTTTTTTAAGAAAATTTTGATTTTATTAAAAAAACCAGGTGGTAACCCCAAAAATGTGCTTGATTTTTAAAAAGTTTATTTAAGCGTTTTAAGACTAAAATTAAATTTTTTTTCTAAATACATATATGGCTTAAGCAAAATTTACAAAAAAAAAAAAATCAGGTGGCAACCCTAAAAGTTTTGTATGATTTAAAAAAAATTTATCTGAGCGTGTCCTAAAGTAAAAATTTGAATTTAGTCACAAAAAGTATGATTTTAGCAAAATTCCAGAAAATAACCAGGTGGCAACCCGAAAAATATGTGTTGGATTTTTAAAAAGCTTATCTAAGAACTTCAAGACCTAAATTTATTTTTTTAATTAAATTTAAAAAAGTTCCATTTAACCAAAATAAAAATAAATAACAGTTGGCAGTCCTGAAAACCATTAAAAATGTAAATTTATACATATGTATATGTATCAACAACAATAGTTACTCATGAGATTGCTACTTTTGTATCAAGCATCAAAAATTTTTTTAGTTACTTGTTACTTTTGTATCAAGTACAAAAGTAACAAGTAACTAAAAAAATGTTTGATACTTGATACAAAAGTAACAAAGTATCAGTAACAAAAAGTTACAATTTTGCCCATCTCTGATTCAATGCTGCATCAACGAAATTGAGCCACATAATTGAAAAGTAGTTAATCAGTTTTTAGGCTCTCCTGAAAAGTTGCCAATTTCGAGTTAGGTTGTTTTGTCAAAAGTCCACAGATATATAACCTCACACCATGCATTGAAAAAAGCTGCAGCAATGCCCTATTTCTGCAGAAATAACTTCAAATTTGCAGCAATAACAGTCAAAAATTGTAAAAAATTGTAATAATAATATTTAGCTAAATTCATATTATATTGGCCCTATGCTCCTCCTAGGAGTTAAAGGAGAATACATACATACATACAAATTCATATTACTTTGTTTTTGAGTTAATCGTTGAAACTAAATACTCATTTTATTTTGCATATAACCGTTGTCTTAGGTGTCTAACCTCCCAATCTGAGCTTAAATGTAGTACTCGGCAACTCTACTTTAAACATATTTTTACAAATGCAAGAAAGAAAATTTCACTATAAATTTTCAATTTTAAATTAAATCATTGCCATGATATCTGTTATTTAATATTAATATTTAGTATTCAACAAACACTTGAATAAGGCACTAAAAAAATTTGGAAAAAAGTTGCAAATAATTAAAAAAAATTCTGCAGTAATATTTTTTTTCTTATTTAAACCCCTGCTGCACACGAAACGCATCTTTCTGAGTCAACACTTGTTGGTTGAATTGAAAAAAGATAATCGAAAGTTTTCTGGAGGAAATAACCCCTATCACCACCATTACAAAATATATCAATTTTTTCCATTAAAACGTCGGATAAATTATAAGATTATCTAGAAAACAAATTTTTTGAAGTGCTATTCAAAACTAGATTTAATTTTTCTTTCAAGTTTTTTGGTGCGTTTACATTAACTGTATGGCTATTGTCCTCAATTTGAGTTTTAAATCTAGAGAGAATAAGTTTTATCTCTACTTTAATGTGATTTTTCTGTCATTTAACAAAAAAAAACTTGCAAAAGAAATCCCGGGATTAGTAGCACTAATCCCGGGATTTTCAGGACTGCAAAAAGGCTCGAATAGCGGGACTGAAATCCCTAGTACATATATATGCAGTTATATATATGTACTAAAAAGTGAACAAGTGCGGGAACAGTGGAAAAAGAAAATCGAAATTTAAACATAAAAAAAAAGATAATTAAATTAAACTGAAAAAAAATAAAATCTTTCAAAATTCGTCAGAAATTAAAAGAATGAGCTGCTCATGAACGAAGATTTTTCCCGCCAGTTTTGTGTCCTACTCCATTTTCTTGACAACTAAATTTGTTGCTGCCTGTGCGTCACCATATTGGTCAACCATCTCGAAGCTAATTTATGTGGAAATCTAGATGGCTGCAATTTCTGCACGAGAATTCATCAAAGCCATTTTACATTTTATCTGGAAAAAATCTATTATATTGATCTTTTATTAAATTATTAAAGCATTGTTTTTTTTAAGTTTACCCAAGGTTATCTCTGTGTGTCATCCAAGCTTATACTCAAGCATAGTCTCAAATTCGAAAAATTTTGATTTTTTTTAATTAGACATATTTTTACCCAAAGTTTAAAAATCATTTAGGATCTTTTGTGGGTTTACGCGGCTTTATTATTAATCTATCGATACTGGACTACGACCTCTACCCAAATTCAATATCTTATAAGGTTTCATTTTCCTAAATAAAGGTTTATCGTGTAAAATAAAATGGCGTCTCTTGACACTTTTATCCGTGCATCTGATGAGCTCGTTGAGTATGAGGAATATTTCAAAACGCTTTCCGTTGAGGGATATAAAGTTATTTCGTTAGAATTAGAGAATCACGAGCTCCAAGAAATCTGGACCAGAATTAAGGGTTCTTATGACAAGTGTCACAAATCTCTCGTGCAACCCCTTAGGAAGGATAAAAGCAAAGCCAAAGATGAAGAATCGGAAGACGTTGACGTGGCTGCTATTAAATCGAAACATAGAGAGTCACATAAAACCTTCGTACGCGTTTCCACAATTATCTCGGAAAACATAGATCGATTGAAAAACGAAAAAAAATTATGGCTAGTCCTTGGGTAACTATACAGAAACTTTCCGTGGTCCACAAATTCATGTCCCTCCGTGCGACATCGATTTCTTCTCGGGCGATTATCTTTCGTGGCCGACATTTCGCGATCTATTTACCGCCATTTTTATTAATAATTCACGGTTGAGTAAAGTTGAAATTTTATTCCATTTGCTTCAAAAAACTTGTGGAGAAGCAAAAGAAATCGTACAAAAAGTCCCATTAACCAATGATGGTTTTGATTTAGCCTGGGAAAATTTAAAAACCCAATATGAGAATCCTAGAATTCTCATTAATAATCAGTTAAAAATTTTATTTAATTTAAATCGAATCTCTGTTGAATCTGGTGGCGCCATTAAAAGTTTACAAAGAGAAATCAATAATTGTATTGCAGCTCTAGAGTTACATAAAATAGACATTTCCAACTGGGATGCTATTATCGTTTACCTATGCTCGACTCGTTTACCTGAAAATACTCTTTCATTGTGGGAACAATCTATAAGTAGGAAGCCAAACATTCCGAAGTGGACCGATATGGATCAATTTCTAACCGATCGGTACCACACCTTAGAAACAGTAATGGACATTCGAGCTCCATTACAATTACCTAAATCGCAGTCTGTTGTGAAACCCAATCAATCTCATTCCTCACAATTTTCGAAATTAAAGCCAGTGAAATCTTTCCACGCAAATCTCAATACGAGTACACCATGTAAACTTTGTAAAGGATTGCATCCTTTGCGGTTATGCACTCGTTTTCTACAAATGAGTATTTCAGATCGACTTCAAACAATAAGAAGACTTAACTGTTGCATCAATTGTTTAGCTTTTGTCCATCAAGTCTGAGATTGCCAAAGTAATCATAATTGCTTCGTTTGCAAAAAACGCCATAACACTCTTCTTCATAGGGATACAAGTGTAAATAGCAATTTTCAAAATAAATCAAGTTCGACAAGCTGGCCCTACCAACAACTATCAATCGAAGAATCATACATCGAATTCTAATCGAACATCTAACGACAATCGGTACAATTCTAGTAATGTCGCGAATCAAACTCAATTTAACCAAATACAGTCCACTCAAGCTTCTACCTCAGCAAATTCATCTGTTTTACCAGCTGCAACAAATTTGCAGAATTTTTTCGTAACCACACCTAAAAATGTGTTGTTAGGTACTGCGATTGTACAATTGTCAAATTTAGGCGTAGTCTACACTATTCGTGCTCTAATAGATCCTGGGTCTGAGGGTACATTCATCTCTGAACGCCTTTGTAATTTTCTGAAATTAACCCATAAGCCAGTTAATGCTCAAGTTTCAGGTCTGAATGGAACTGTGAGTGCTCGATCCAGCAAGATGTGTAGTTTTACCATAAGTTCAAGTAGGGATCCTTCTGTTCAGATGTCTGTTACTGCACTTATTTTACCGAATCTTACTGGTGATTTACCCTCTTTTGCTTTAGACGCTCAATGTTTAAGCGATTTACCAGAAATACCATTAGCTGACCCTAATTTTTATAAGAGTTCTCAAATCGATTTACTAATAGGTGGGGATCTTTATCCAACTATTTTATTAAATGGAATTCTTAAAAACGTTTTGGGTTCGGTCGTGGCACAGGAGACTATCTTCGGATGGATTCTCACGGGACCTATACCTACTACAAGTCGCCAACCCACACATTTAGTCTCATTTTTTACTGAAATTTCACTGGATCAACAAATTGCAAAATTTTGGGAAAAAGAAGAAGTACCTAAGGGTAAAATTATCTCTGAATCTGATAAATATTGCGAGGAATTATTTCAAAAGACTACGTATCGTAATCAGGAGGGCCGATACGTGGTCGATCTTCCATTCAAGTCTGAATATTCGAAAAGAATTCAACTAGGCCCATCTAGGCATATTGCTTTAAGTCAATTTAGACGTACTGAAAGCAACCTTTTAAAAAATTCAAAATTCGAGACAGAATATGATAACGTCATTGGGGATTATCTTACGCTCGGTCATATGCATAAGGGAGGAAAGTCTCAGATTACTTTAGACCAAACCTATTACCTGCCACATCACGCGGTGGTTAAGCCTGAAAGGAAGACTACGAAAGTAAGAGTAGTTTTCAACGCTTCTTCTCCATCTGCAAATGGTCTTAGTCTGAATGATATATTACATACAAGTCCAGTTTTACAAGCAGATTTGACAACTTTGATTTTGAAATGGAGATTTTTTGAGTATGTGTTTAATGCGGACATCACAAAGATGTATCGTCAAATCCTAGTTAATCCTGCCCATATACCTTTTCAAAGAATTCTTTTTCGAGAATCTCCAGAAAGTGAAATCAGTGATTTCGAGTTAAAGACCGTGACTTTTGGTGTAAACTGTTCACCCACCTTACTTAGCAATTAGAACTCTTCATCAGTTAGCCAATGATGTTAAGGAAACTCATCCATATGCTGCGTCTATTCTACAGGAATATATGTATGTAGATGACGTTTTAGCAGGAGCTCACAATTTGGCTACAGCTCAGATAGCCAAAAATCAATTAATTGAATCCTTGAAATCTGCAGGTTTTTCGTTAAGAAAGTGGACCTCAAATTTCAAAGATATTTTGCAGGGTTTTCCCTCTGACCATCTTCTTGATGTCGATTTTTTCGAACTCGACGGGAGAAGCTCCACAAAACCCTTGGGGTTTCTTGGAATGCAAAGAGCGATTGCTTTTATTTTATTGCCCATCCTATTGAGTTAAAAAATTCATACACAAAAAGAGAAGTATTATCCATTATCGCACAGCTTTTTGATCCAGCAGGATGGCTGGCACCTATTGTAATTGCGGCAAAAATCATTATGCAACAAGTTTGGTTAGACAAAGTTGAATGGGATGAATCTCTTAAACCCTTAACTCTTCATCATTGGCAAAGTTTCGTTTCGAATTATCATACAATCAATCAACTTAAAATTCCTAGATGGATTAATTATTCTGAAGGGTCTTATGTTGAATTTCATGCAGTTTGTGATGCGTCGGAAAAGGCTTACGCCGCTACAATATATATTCGTATTCTAAATAACAGTACCATTTCTTCTCATCTGTTAGCAGCAAAATCTAAAGTGGCCCCGGTGAAAACCATCTCTTTACCTCGACTAGAATTATGCGGGGCCGAGCTTCTAGCGAATTTAGTTACCTCTTTGATACCTCAGTTTAATGTACAGTCTGAAAAAACATATTTTTGGACTGATTCCACCATTGTGTTAGCTTGGTTAAGTAAGGACCCTTGCACATGGACTACTTTCGTAACTAACAGAGTATCTAAAATTAAGTCCAAGGTGGGTACTGACAACTGGGCGCATATAGACACTCATGAAAACCCTGCCGATCTAGCAACCCGGGGGCTATCCCCAGGGGAACTCGTTTCAAACAATTTATGGTGGCATGGGCCATCTTGGCTTTTATTGAATCAGAAAAACTGGCCATCAAGTTCACTAAGTAAGGATTTAGAAACATTAATGGAAATGAAACCAATCAAGTCCAATTTTGCTTGCTCGGTTGAAAAAGAGGATATTTTGGACAAATTTTCCTCCTTGTCTAGGGTAATTTCATATATTTTCAGATTTTTGTACAACACTCAAAGGAATTCTACGAACAGTTTTAAAACAAAATCTCGTAAGATTTCAGGTGATGAAATTAGGTTTGTTAGAAAACGTCTAATTACACTGTGCAACAAATTTTGGGTCACTAAATCTTTCCCGAATGAAACCAACGGGAAATGAAAATAGACTATCAGTAGGCAAAAACCCCCAAAGGGTTTTTAAAAGTTAGCTCGTATTGTTAAGTTCTAGCCTTTCAAAGTTGGGATGTTTTGGGACAAATTTTCCCATATATATTTTACATGTAGTAAATCAATATAAAAATTAAACAATTTGTATTAAATATTTATGGCCTTAGATATTTATATCTATTAATTTTAATAGTTTTTGGGATTTTAATTTCTTTTTTGTTCTATCTTTTCCAGTTTTTATGAGCGTTTTGTTTGCTATTTTCTCTAAAAATCGTGTATTTTTAACTATATATTTTTTATTATACATATTAAATTACAAAGCTTTGCAGATGATTTTTAGGTAATAACAAGGCTTTTTATACATGTTTCATTAAATCAATTCTAATGAATGGTTTCATTCCCCAATGAAATTTTTAATTAGGTATGTGATTTTTTTCATTAATTTAAGCCCAATCGTTATGAAAGTATTAATGAATAAAATTCATTATTTGTGTGAAAATTTTTCCGGAAACTACTATGGGCCACTGCTTGTATCTTGATTGGACAAAGAGCGTAACACCTCCCACATAAAAGTACATTTTCAAACAAGTACTTTTTCAAAGTAAGCACTTTTTTCAAAAAATCAAAAAATGTACTTTTTTTTAAAAAAAGTATATTTTTCAATAAAAATCGTTTTGCAATAGAAAACATTAATTTTCAATTCCCTGTCGAAAAGGGGTCGTGTCCGCCAAAAAGTTTTACCCCTGGCATATCCAGCGTTGAAATCTTAATCAATGTTAAATTTTCATTATATTTGTTTCAAAATTTTTATTCAGTTTAACAAAAAAATTCAATAATTTTAGAACAAAAAATGTAAATAAAAAAAATCACTAAAACTTTTAGCATATTAACCTCGAAATAAAATTTTTTTCATTGATTTAATGATTTTTTAATGAAACTATGAATGAAAATATTTAACAAAATTAAAAATATAAATGAGTTTTTGTTCAGTTAATTAACATTTTCATTAAATCAATGAGTTCTATACGATCTATTAGTGCTTTGAAGAAAAATTATATCAGTCTATGAAGGAGGTTAAGCAACGTTTTGAAATAAAGTTCTCAGAAAAACCCAATTAAAAATTAAAAAGATATGTATAATAAAAAACAAGACTGCAATTGGATGAGCTGTAACTAAAATAAGTTGGATTTATTCGAAATTTACGCTCAACTTTTTAATGAGTGCATTTCAATATTTTTTTAATTGCTCTAGCTAATCGATTCTTATTACTCCATTCATAATTTCTCTTTCTTCACTTACAATTTTTATTTAATTTTTATCCCACAAGAAAAATATTTGTTGTTAGTGGATACTCTTCAAGAAAAAATCATTTACATGTTCTCTTAAATTTTGTAAATCAGTGGGCCCTTTAACAAAGGTGTACTCAATATTTGTCCAACAGTAAGTTCAAACTTGGTGATATTGCTTAACTATGTTCAATAATGTTCATAAGAATACGATAAATAAGTTTTGTGAACATATTATGCCAAAAAAATATTTTCTTTCTAGACGTTTTTTAAAAAAACACTAAAAAAATTAATTTTTTCAAACTTTTTTCAGCATAACTTGCAGGGACACGTTTTTTTTCGCTAACAACATATAACAATATTGTAGTCACTGTAAATCTGAACAACTTTTGTGAATATATTAATACAATCTGATTGTGTCTAAGCACTCTAAATAGCTCATATAGACCACTATAACGCACAAAATGGTCAAAAACACGCTAACTTCAAGAGGCTATAAAAATTGAATAAGAGCTAACTTCGGAAAACCCTTTGAGGGTTTTGATATACTAATGGTCTACTTTCATTTCCCGTTGGACTCATTCGGGAAATTTTTTCTTGTTGCACAGTGTTATGTTAGCTCAGATACAAAATTTTACTAAAGAATACAACAATCTGAGTTCAAAAAAATCTTTGGATCAAAAGAGTCCACTTTTAACCCCCAGCCCATTTTTAGATCAAGCAAAAATCATGAGAATAAATGGTCGCTTAGCAGCTTCAAAAGCTTTATCATATAACGAACGCCACCCTATAATATTGCCATATCATAGTAGATTGTCAAAGTTGTTGGTTGAGAATGCTCATAAAATAACTTTGCATGGGGGAACTCAATTAGTCTTGCGAAATATTAGACAAGAATTCTGTATTCTTAAACTCAAAATCCTCATTAAAACCACCATTTTTAATTGTAAATCTTGCGTCATCTATCGTAAAAAGCAGCAATCTCAAATTACCACCTGAAAGAACAGCCCTATCGCGACCTTTTGCGAACACCGGGATAGATTTTGCTGGTCCTTATGACATCAAAAATTATACTGGTCGAGCATGTCTTATCACTAAAGGGTACGTTTGCGTCTTTGTATGCTTCGCCACAAAGGCAATACATTTAGAAATAACGAGCGATCTCTCTAGCTCTTCTTTTTTAGCAGCCTTCGACCGTTTCGTTTCTCGGTGAGGCTGCCCACTCAAAGTTTATTCCGATAACGGGACTAACTTCGTAGGTGCAGAAAAAGTTCTTCAGAAGGATTTCAAAGATTTTCTTCATCAAACCCAGAACGCTGTTTTGAACAAATACGGATTTCAACAATTAGTTTGGCATTTTATGCCCCCAGGTGCCCCCCATATGGGCGGCCTGTGGGAGGCAGCTGTAAAAAGTTTCAAATCACATCTCAGGAAGGTAGCAGGCGATTTGAAATTTACCTTTGAAGAGTTTTCGACTCTTTTGTCTCGCATTGAAGCTTGTTTGAATTCCAGGCTTTTAACGGTTTCCTCTGAAGACCCATCGGATTTTACTCCCTTAACCCCCGGTCAGTTTTTGATAGGTGGTGCGTTGCTTTCTCCTCCAGAACCAGAACTACCTGAACTAAAAATATCGCATTTGAATCGTTGGAAGAAATTAAAAAGTCTCTATCAGGTCTTTTGCTCTAGGTGGAAGGACGAATATATTCAAGAGCTTCACAAACGATTCAAGTGGAAGCATCCTTAAGAGAATGTGAAAGAAAACGATTTAGACGTAGTAAGACAGGAAAATCTTTGCCCAAACGAATGGCGTTTAGGTCGGGTTATAAAGGCATATGAAGGTTCCGACGGTCGTGTTCGCGTCGCGGATTTGACAACCCAAAAAGGTATTACTACTCGACCCATTACTAAACTCGTTGTGCTTCCCAATGCACAGTAGGCGTGATTAAGTTTCATAAATCTCAATAACATAAATAAATAAGTTCAGTATCAATTCATGGTTTTAGTTTCAGGCTCATCTATTGATAACTCCATGGTTGTCAATCTCATTTATCGCGTTTTGTCTTGCTAAAGAAAAACTTACATACGATAGGCTCAATATGTAAAGTGTATGTGTATCTCAAGATTTTTAGTGGCAAAAGCTGTCTGCTGAAAAATCTTTTCTCTTTATGAGCTAGCCCGGAGCTCCGCGTCTTTTTTTTCTTCGTACCGCCAAAATTGTGTTATTGAGCAAAGTTCCCATACCTTCATCAGAGCCCAACCAGCGTGGTGGGTAAACAGTTCTAAGAAAATTCAGAACGTGCGAAATGTGGTCTATCCACAAATCTGAAAAAATGGGAAACTCCTCGACACAAGCGGTTATTGTCTTAAAAGGCACCCATCTGAGCCTCACCAGCCGGGCTGGTAGGTAAAAAGTTCTCAGTTGCCTGCTGGAACGTGCAAAGCCCATGGCTTTTAACTCGCTTACAACTCAAAATGTGATTTTAGCAGGTCATTATGTGTCCGTGCTGTCCAATAAAACCAAGTGATTGAATCAATCTCATTTAAATTTCTATTTTTCCATGTTAATCTTTAATCCAACAGTTAGCAAAAATGATTGCAATCAGGCGCTCTGAGCATTTATGTATATGTTTTTTGTGCCACCAGTGGCATGGCCTCAGAAGTTGTAGGCGGTTTCTAAATATGAACGTCGAAGAAAGGTGGGACCTTGTAAGCACTAGAGGTGTTTGCTCGAATTGTTTGGCGCTATCTCATCGAGAAAGAAACTGTCAAAGCAGTGCTCGCTGTAGGTATTGTAGTCAGGACCACCACACCTTGCTCCATGCGAACAGGCTGCTTGCGTTTTCATCGCGAAGTGAAGGCAGACAGCGAGGCGTCTCTTTGCCTCTCAACCCATCAGAGGTCATTCTAAAACCCACAGCAAGGGTGGTCGTAAGGTCCAGGGGTATCCACTCAACGCTAAGCGCCATGCTAAGTCCATCCGAAGATACGTGGATACACATTAATGCGGTTAGACGGTGCAGGCTGGAACAGAGCATGATAAACGGGAACCATGCTGCGGTTTTTTATTTACTTTCTACAGCAGATGAAAAAATCGACATATATGTAACAGCTAAAATAAGTTACGAAGAGCTTGAAAGCACTCCGCTAGTTGATGTCCCAGATAGTCTCCGAATCCAGTTTGAACACATGCGCCTGGCTGACCCACGTTTTTACCGCAGTGGCCCCGTAGAATTAGTATTGGGAGCCGATGTTTATACCTGGTTAACTCAGCATCGGTTTATCTAACTACCAGGCCAACCCTTGGCTCAAAGCACAGTTTTTGGGTATGTCCTTACGGGACCCTGTCGCATAAGGTAAACACTTCAAATATTTTTTTTTTGCATCTGGTATCCTTATTTCATTACTATTTTTTTTGCCTTAGGTAACCTGTATCAAAGAAAAGTGCGTTTTTCACTTTCATCTCATAAATTCAGTCATTTTCATCATGAATTATAAAAGCTTAAGTTCACTTAAATTACACTAAATCATTTTAAGTCATATCTCATAAGCTACTATGTATGTAATTTTTTGAATTAGTAACTTACGAATTTCATCACTTATACATAATTATTTTTTTATCCATCTCCCATCTGTAAAACCATATTTACAAAAATGAATTGTATTTTTTTGAATTCGCCTAAATAAAAATCTAACCAACCAATGATTCATAAGGATCTCTGTTCCTTATTGAATCCGAATTTAAAATTTTCACAACTAATTCCATTTTATTTTTCTTTTGCATGTTCTCCATCGGGAATACTTTTGCAGCGTAGCCGTGCAAGGCGGGCGGTAATGTTCGTGTGAACAATCTTGTTAATCTGGCCGCTGTAGTTCATGAAATGATTTCGAAAACCACAAATGACGTTGGCGTAGACGAGCGACTTCACATATCCCCAAAGAAAATAATCCAATGGTGTCAAATCACACGATCTTGGTGGCCAATTGACAGGTCCATTCCGCGAAATTATGCGCTCATCGAATATTTCCTTCAATAAATCGATTGTGACGTGCGCTGTGTGGCATGTAGCGCCGTCTTGTTGGAACCACAACTCATCCACATTCATGCCATCCAATTCGGGAACAAAATAGTCGGTTATCATGGCTCTATATCGGTCTCTATTAACGGTAACTGACTCTCCAGCATTATTTCGGAAGAAGTATGGCCCAATGACTCCACCAGCCCATAGAGCACACCAAACAGTCAGTTTTTGTGGATGTAATGGCGTCTCAAGGGTCTCATGTGGATTCTCTTCACTCCAAATGCGGCAATTTTGCTTGTTGACGTAGCCATTCAACCAAAAATGAGCCTCACCACTGAACAAAATTTTGCGATGAAAATCAGCATCGAGATCAATCTCATTTTCGGCCCATACACCAAAATCACGACGCATTGCATGGTCTCGCGGCTTTAATTCTTCCACAAGCTGGATCTTGTAAGGTCGCAAGCCAAGATCTTTGCGCAAAATCTTCCATAAAGTTGATGGACAAAGCTCCAATTGCTGTGCACGGTGGCGAATCGATTCATTCGGGTCCTCCTCAACATTTTGCTCTACAGCGGCAATTGTTTCTTCGGTGCGCACTGTTCGACGTCTCTGCGGATGCGTATTATCACATAGAGTAAACGTAGTGCGAAAACGACCCATGGTTAACCGAATTAATTGCTCTGATGGACGATTATGTCGACCATAAAATGGACGGAGCTTGCGGTAAACTTCGCGAACTGAACCATTATTTTCGAAATAAATTCGCACGATTTCCAAGCGTTGTTCTTTTGTCAACCTGTTCATGATGAAATGGCAAACCAAACTGAACATAAATGACATTAGAGTTGCCAGATTTGACCACAAAATGCCAGTTTTATCTCTATTCGAAAAACAAACCTCTAAAAAAAACACCCTTTATAAACTCATGTGTTAAAGTAAAAATCTCTCTTGTTAATTTTGATCTACACAAAAGAACATCGATACATGTATAATTATAAAAAGAATTAAATTCTTATTTTAAACGAAAAGCCAAGTGTGTTTTTAATCGTAAAGTGGATTAAAGAAAGCGGTTCTAAAGGCAACGGCGGATTTTTTCTGCGCTAATATCGAAGAAAATACGGCAAGTCACCTTTACGCTCAGTTACATCAGAAGTGAACCTAATTATCTGAACCAACCCAGCGCTAAGGAAGAAAACACCTTCTTTATATAGACCCATCAGTACTTTACCATGCGTATCCAAACTGTTTGAAAAACTAATTTTATGAAAAATAATACCTTATGCAATCGAAAAAAATTTATTTCCGGTCCACCAATTCGGTTTCCGAAAATACCACGGAACAATTGAACAGGTTAATAGAATCACAAATGAAATAAGGAAGGCTTTCGAACAAAGTGAATACTGTACAGCAGTTTTTCTCGACGTATCTCAAGCGTTTGATAAAGTATGGCAGGAAGGCCTTATCAATAAAATTAAACACGTACTGCCTTTTAATGTCCGCAAAACACTTATTTCTTACCTGGAAAGCAGGCATTTTAGAATAAGACATAACAGTTTTATTTCATCACCTTTAAAAATTAATGCAGGTGTCCCTCGAGGAAGCGTGCTGGGTCCTTTTTTGTACTTACTGTATACCTCTGATTTACCTATTATCGCTGGCACAACCATATCTACTTTCGCAGATGATACTGCAGTTTTAAGTTGTAGTCGTTGTCCCCTAGAAGCGGCACGAAAACTTCAACTTCATTTAAACTCTATCGAAAAGTGGTTGCTGCTGTGGCGCATAAAACTAAATGAACAAAAGTGCAAGCAGGTTACTTTTACCCTTAGGCGAGGTAATTGCCCTGCTATCATATTAAATAACACTTCAATCCCTCAATCTGAAAACGTCACATATCTAGGTATTCATTTAGACAGACGGCTAACATGGCGAAAGCATATTGAAGCCAAAAAAACGCATGTTAAACTAAAAGCCTCCAGTCTGCATTGGCTCATAAATAATCGGTCCCGTCTGCAACTTGAATATAAAATCCTTTTATATAAATCCATCATTAAGCCAATTTGGTTATATGGTATACAGTTATGGGGTAACGCCAGCTCCTCGAACATTGAACTATTACAACGGACGCAGTCCAAAATTTTAAGAACCATTACAGGTGCTCCATGGTATATACGGAACGAACACATACATCGGGATCTATGCATCCCCTTGGTTAAAGACGAAATCAACAAAAACAAGCAAAATTGTGCTGAAAGATTGATGTAACATCCTAATCCATTGGCACGGAGTTTGAAGAATTTAGAAAATTTCTCCAGACTAAAAAGAAATGATCGCCCTGCTATGAATACACTAGTTTACAGCCAAAATTCCCAGCGAATGCCGTTACTCATTTTATATGGAAAATGGGCTGCTGATTAAGAAAAAATCAAATTCAACTTCAAATTTATACAAGAAGACATAACTTTTTCATAATATTTTTTTTTGGTTATCATAGACTATATATTTGTGAAGAAAATAAGATATCATTTAAGAAAATCGATGGAAAAATGCAAAAGTTGTATACAATTCATTGATAAGTTACCAAAATGCGTTTTTCCCTATTTTTCCGTTTTTTTGTAATAAACTGTTCGAAAATTTGAAACTTTTTGTAAAAGAAATTAGAAAATCCAAAAAATTCTTAAAGAAGGCATTAAAAGGAAATACCCGTGCCTCGCCGTTTTTCTCTAGCACGTCAGATTTTTTTAATCAATTTTTGAAGTTTTTTAATCCACTGTACATGAAAAACAGAAATAACGCATTCTTGTGTTAAATCGATGAATTTAACTATATGATCCTTACATCTGAGGTGTATTATGTGTTCAGTAAACTTATGCAGGATACTGCGAGGAATATTTTAACCCTCTAAAACCCTCACATGTGGGTCATTTTGACCCCCACATGAAGGTCATTTTGACCTACATGTGGGGGCTTGAGAGGGTTAAAATTGTCTACAAAAATATTCCGCGTAGTATCCTGCATAAGTTTGCTGAAGACATGATACACCTCAGATGTAAGGATCATATAGTTAAATTCATCGATTTAACACAAGCATGCGTTATTTCTGTTTTTTCATGTACAATGGATAAAAAAACTTCAAAAATCGATTAAAAAAAAATCTGACGTGCTAGAGAAAAACGGCGAGGCACGGGTATTTCCTTTTAATGCCTTCTTTAAGAATTTTTTGGATTTTCTAATTTCTTTTACAAAAAGTTTCAAATTTTCGAACAGTTTATTACAAAAAAACGGAAAAATAGGGAAAAACGCATTTTGGTAACTTATCAATGAATTGTATACAACTTTTGGATTTTTCCATCGATTTTCTTAAATAGTATTTTATTTGCCTAACAAATTTATAGACTATGATATAAAAATGCAAAATGATTTTTAAAATTTTTTTTTCTTGTAAAAATCTGCAGTTGAATTAGACATTTTTGTAATTTTTTCGGAAAAATATACTCTTTTTTTCAGAAATCAATTTATTTCATCGAAACTAACAAACCAGCCAAAAAGTATCGTGAGTATCATTTGTAGGTAATTTAATTACCTTTAATATGACATATTATTTGTTTGAATACAAACATTGGTTCTTGAGATATTTGTATTTAAGTGGAACTATCTTTTTTTTTTGGTCCAAAAACCGAAAATGACCGATATCTCGAAAGCGACACGAAATAAAAAAAAAAAATGCGATTTTCGGAATCAGCAGCCCATTTTCCATATAAAATGAGTAACGGCATTCGCTGGGAAAAAAAATTTTAATCATTTGTAAACTAGTGATATCGTTAGCAATTAGCTATGTTAAGCTGACTGAATTCTAAATTTTATATGCAGCCGGTATCTGGCGCGTACTTTTTTCTATGCAGCCGGTATCTGGTGCATTCTTTCTCTATGCAGCCGGTATCTGGCGCGTACACTTTCTTATATTTCTTGTTCCTGCTAAACATGCAGCCGGAACTACTGGCGCAAATTTGTATGGAGTTCTTTTCATTCAAACATCCTGCTAGGCGGGCGGCATGTTTGTGAGAAGACTGAAAGTGCAACATTTGCGTTCTTCTGCGCGCTTACCGAACTCCTAGGATGCATAAGTCCCTATTAACTCTGGAGGCACATTGAACACTAAATTTTATATAAGACTAGCTGTTTTACCCGGCGTTGCACGGGTTTTAATAAAAAGTCAGATTGCACTAAAAAGCTAATAACGAAATACACCGAAAAAATCGGTAAAAGCCCAAATGTATCGAAAAACATCTAAAATATCGGCAAAAGTTTAAAAGTATAGAAGAACATCTAAAGTATAGGTAAAAGTCCAAATATAACGAAAAACATCCTAAAATCGGTAAAAGTCCAAAAGTATTGGAAAACATCGAAGTAATAATAATAATAACACTTGATTGTTATTATTATGAGTAAGTGGCATGTTAAAGACTAAGTTCTTCTATGCGAACTATTCAAATCAATAAATATTATATATAAAAAAATCAGTAAAAGTCCAAATAAAGCGAAAAAGATCCAGTATATCGAAAAAGGTCCAAAAGTTTCAAAAAACATTGAAACACATCGAAGAAATAGGTCAAAGTCCAAGTATTTCGAAAAACATCCAAAATATCGAAAAAAGTAGAAAAGAATTGAAAAATATTGAAAAACATGTAAAACATCGTTAAAAGTCCAAATATTGAAAATATTGAGTTGGCATCACTGACGAAATCACTCTCATCAACAAAACAACATCAAGAATAAAAAAAAACAATAAATGAAAGAGACGGAAAAGACAACAACAACACATAACTTATGGCGCAGCAAGCTATAGCGACTGAAATGCAAACGATCATTTTTTTGCAAGCATTGAATTTTTTTTTCCAACAGCTTCATACTAAAAAAAAAAGGTTTATCTTATAAAAACCAAAAAAATAAGTATACAATCCTGTTCCTTACCACACGTAAAACGTTTTTTAAAAAAAATTATTAAAATCGGTTCGGTATATTTTGCACCAAATCGTTACATAGGGTTTTCATATAAGCAATTTTATATAAATAGTATAGATTAATTATGTATAATAATGTTATTTTGGATTAAGATTTTTAAACTTATTGTTAGTCTCCTAAGATGAGAAGATTCAATAAATGAATTAAGCATTAAAAAAAAGAAAAAAACTTTAGTTCGGCGCATTTTTGAACGAAAATTTTACCTTTTATTAATATTTTTTTTTAATTTCATACTAAATTTTAAAAATTTTTATAAAGACAAAAGTAATGTCCATATATGATTTGGCTGGTATTCTGTCAGTAATCAATTAAATTGGGTTCTGTTTACATAAAAAGTTCACTTGATAGTGTGGAATTGATGCTATATATTTAAAAAAGTGATATGGGTCAAATAGCCGATTATTATGACCGACTTTCAAAATAAACGATTCATATTTTTGGATGAATTTTTTCAAACGAAACACCAACCTAGGCTGAAAGTTCATTCAATTCTCTTAATATTTGCCCAAGGAACCATACCTCTACGTTCAACTTTAGTTCGGCGCATTTTCGATTGAAAATGTTACCTTTCGTTTAATATTTACACAGGCCCACAAAAAAAAAAGTACCATGCGCGAAAGATCAGACCACCTGAACTTTATGTTTTCGGGGTCGCTGAATCCGAATATGGTGTCAGAATAGCGAAGTTGCTTCGCATTTTTTCAGAAATCAGCAATTACGCTGAAAATTTAAGATTTTTTTCAGCATTATTTCTGATTTCTGAAAAAACGCGAACCAACTCAGCTATTCTGGCAGCATATTCGGATTCAGCGACCCCGAAAACATAAAGTTCAGGTGGTCTGATCGTTCGCGCAACGAATTTATTTTTTTTTGGTTCTGCGCACAGACCAAAAAAAAAAAAGAAAAGTACCCTGCGCGAAAGATCAGACCACCCGAGCTTTATGTTTTCGGGCCGCTGAATCCGAAACTGGTGCCAGATTAGCGAAGTTGGTTCGGGTTTTTTCAGAAACCAGCAAAAATCAGTAATTTTCAGCATTATTGTTGATTTCTTAAAAAACGCGAACCAACTTCGCTATTCTGGCATCATATTCGGATTCAACGACCCCGAAAACATAAAGTTCAGGTAGTCTGATCTTTCGCGCATGGTACTTTTTTTTTTTGTGGGCCTGTGTTATTTTTATGCTAAATTTTCAAAATTCTTATAGAGACAAAAGTAACATCATAATATTAATGTGCTGGTATTCTGTCAGTAATCAATAAAATTGGGTTCTGTTTTTACGATAAGTTTACTTGATAGCGTGGAATTGATTATATTTATTCCAAAAAATTATATCGGTCAAATAACCGATTTCAAAATAAACGAGTCATATTTTAACATGAATTTTTGGTATATTGTTCTGTAAAATTAAAAAAAGCGGCTAATTTATTTCCTAAAACTGCCACTAGATGTTGCCCTGGAAAAAAAGGGTGTCAGATTCGGCATCCTAGCATCCAAAAATACTTGGGTTGGTGTTTCGATTGAAAAAATCCATGAAAAAATATGACTTTTTGAATCGGTTATTTGACCGATATAATTTTTTGGAATAAATTACTGATTACTGACAGAATACCATACCATGATATTACTTTTGTCTCTATAAGAATTTTGAAAACTAAGCATAAAAATAAATATTAAACGCAAGGTAAAATTTTCAATCGAAAATGCGCCGAACTAAAGTTGAACGTAGAGGTATGGTTCCTTGGGCAAATATTCATAGAATTGAATGAACTTTCACATAGGAGGGTAGCTGAGATCAGTTTTCAAATCGGCCCACCCTAATACATATATATACATATATATATAGAACCGCAAAGATGCGCTCAGTTTCACAAGCGGGGAAATCACGAATTGCTTCTTAGCAGACTGAGTCTGCGTCGTGAGGACTTCCAATAAATATTTTAAAGCGGGCTTGCTTACCCTATAATATTTCTGAAACCAGTGAAAATAGAAATCCAACAATCATAAATGGAAAAACGTTTGCTTTTATATATTTTACAAAAATTCCGGCAACTCCAGTGGGTTCAGAGAATCACTCAAATTCCTTCTTATTAGCCTCGGTTTCTCTTATTGCTGTTGCTCTTCAACAACTAAGTCCTCCACCACCATCCTGAGCGCAATACTGTACATTTTGCTTTTATCTTTTTAATTTCAGTTGAAAAACAAATAAATATTTTATTTAAACTTCACAATAACCGTCACAATATATTTTCGAAAATTCGAAATTCTCTTTCTCATTTTTTTTAAGGGAAAAAGTATTTTTTGGGAATTCAGAATTGGAGTATTTTTTTTTTTTCGAGAAAAAAAAGAAGGCAGAAATAAATTTCTTGAGAATATTCAGAATTGGGCTGAATATCTTTGTGAAATTGGAAACATTGGCAATTTTGCTACAGGATCTGTTCCCAGACAAAGTTATTAAATACGACGATTTGGTTTGTAAAAATTGCTTTTCCCGATTTGGTTCTAGGTTTTTTAGTATCGTCAAACTTTGTGGTAGAAGATGAAAATTCAGAATGCGATGAGGTATTTGAATATAGCAATGATGAAGGTATAGATTTTACTTTAAATGAATCGTTTTTACGTCAAGAAATGAACGACGATATCATTCGACTAAAGGCTAATATCTCTTCTTTGCTAAACGCTAGCTGTATGACAAAAAATTCTAGACAAGAATATGCTTTTCAAAAAAGAAACAACTTGTCGATTCTTACGCAGAATCTGCAAGACGTCTTTGCCCAAAGAATTTTGCCCTTGTCCAAAATGGGCCAACATTTTCGCTCCGCATTGAAAAACTGTTAAAATAACCACGAAAAGTTGCGTCTTCTCACATTGTTACCAGACTTTTATAATTTAACTGAGATATCTTCAACATTTCCAGAGGTATCGAAGTATTTGATCTCGGAAGCTAAAAAGTTGAAATTGTAGAAAGGTATATACAGCCTTCCAGATCCTTATTCAGGACATCCACTCAGTGAACATGCTATTAAATTAGCGTGAGAGTTCTACTTGAATGATGACTTAGATTGTACAAGACAAAGTCCTAACAAAAAAAATTGTTTTTTTAATGCTTGAATTCATTTATTGAATCTTCTCATCGTAGGAGACTAACAATAAGTTTAAAAATCTTAATCCTAAATAACATTATTATACATAATTAATCCTATATATAATTTAGTGTTCAATGTGTCTGCAGAGTTTATAGGGACTTGTACATCCTATGATTTCAGAAAGCATACAAATTTGCGCCAGTAGTTCCGGCTGCATATGTAGCAGGAACAACCACAAGATAGAGAGTATGCGCCAGTGGCTGCATTTACCAGTTTCAAGTTCCATCGAAGAGAATGAGCCAGATACCGGCTGCATAGAAAGAGTGTGCGCTAGATACCGGCTGCATAGAAAGAGTATGCGCCAACGGCTGCTTTTACAACTTTGGTATCCAGCCAGCTTAACATGACTCATTGCTAACAATATTTATAGCAGGGCGATCCTTTCTTTTTAGTCTGGAGAAATTTTCTAAATTCTTCAAACTCCGTGCCAATGGAATAGGATGAAACATCAATCTTTCAGCGTTACTTTGCTTGTATTTGTTGATTTCGTCTCTAACCAAGGGGATGCATAGTTCCCGATATGTGTTCGTTCCGTATATACCATGGAGCACCTGTAATGGTTCTTAAAATTTTGGACTGTGTCCGTTGTAATAGTTCAATGTTCGAGAAGCTGACGTTACCCCATAACTGTATACCATATAACCAAATTGGCTTAATGATGGATTGATATAAAAGAACTTTATATTCAAGTTTCAGACGGGACCGATGAGCCAGTGTAGACTGGAGGCTTTTAGCTTAACCTGCGTTTTTTTTTTTGCTTCAATGTGCTTTCACCACGTTAGCCGTTTGTCTAAATGAATACCTAAATATATGATGTTTTCGCATTGAGGGATTGATTTATTGTTAAATGTGATAGCCGGGCATTCACCTCGTCTAAGAGTTAATGTAACCTGCTTACGTTTTTGTTCGTTTACTTTTATGCGCCATAATAGCAACCATTCTTCGATTGAATTTAAATAAAGTTGGAGTTTTCGAGCCGCTTCTACTGGACAACGGCTACATCTTATAACTGCCGTATCGTCTGCGAAAGTAGACAGGGTTATGCCTGTGATAATAGGTAAATCAGAGGTATAGAGTAAGTACAGAAAAGGACCTAGAGCGCTTCCTTGAGGAACATCTGCATTTATTTTTAAAGGAGATGAAATAATACTGTTATGTTTTATTCTAAAATTCCTGCTTTCCAAGTAAGAGATAAATGAAGCTAGAAGGCAATACGTGTTTAATTTTATTGACTAGATCTTCATGCCATACTTTATCAAATGCTTGGACTACGTCGAGAAAAACTGCCGTACAATATTCCCTTTGCTCAAAAGCCTTCCTTATTTCATTTGTTATTCTATTATCCTGCTCGATTGATCCGTGTTGTTTCCGGAAACCGAATTGGTGGACCGGGAACAAATTTTTATCAGTTGCATACGGTATAAGCTTTGACAGAATTAATTCTTCAAATAGCTTGGATAAGCATGGTAAAAGACTGATGGGTCTATATGAAGAAGGTAATGTACTATCTTTTCCAGGTTTTGGAATCATGGTGATTAATGAGATTTTCCATGCTATTGGGTAGTGCCCATACTGAATGATAGCTTTAAAAAGTCTAGCCAAAAAGACTAAAGCTGGATTTGGCAGTTCCTTTATCATCTTAGGAGTTATATAACACTGTGTGTAATTTTTTAAGTCATGGCAAAATAACAATATACGGACACCACTACGTGATAAAAGACTAAAAAAAAAGACCCGTGTCTCCCAATTTTTCCCAAAGTCCTCCACTTTTTTTTTTATGGGCCGCCAAAGATTTGGGGCCTCGGTATCATTTTCGTAAAAATGTGATCATTTTCTCAGGCTCATATCTTGCAAACCGTTCAGAATTTCGATTTACTCTCTGAGGCAAAGTTGTAGCTCTTGTCATAAACAACAAAAACTGCGAACACATAAAATCAAAAAAACTTCACCTTCCAGATCAAAATCGCAAAAAACTTTAAAAAATTCGATTTTTTTTTACCTTTTTCTCCTGTTCAGGTCCATAGGTAGCAAACCGTTCAAAATTCAAGGAAACAATCAACTACAAAAATTTACCTAAGATCTCAATAAACAAATTTCTAGAACATATAAACTTCCTGGGAATTATTCTTAACACCGTTTTTTAATTTCATGTGTTTTTTATTTACTTCAACATTGAGATACTATGCTATCTATTACAAAAATATTAAAAAAAAGTATTCGTATTATGTTTATAATGTTGATGGCCCTGGACTTGCAAATCGCGCTCTCTTAAGTTGTGGATCCAAATCGTCGTCCGAATCTGACTCTGATTCAGAACTTATGGTGTCCACAGGCACGTTGCTTCCAGACTGCCCTCCATCATCAGCTCTTTCTTCTTCAAATACTTCATTAACATCATACAGGGTGATCTTGTGACTCCACCAACATACCTCTGCAAGCAATGCGTCGAGGTTTTTGCCTTTGTACCGTTTTTCCATGGGCATTCTGGTTTGGTGAAACCGTTCTCCTTGCTCATCGGATTCGGTAGGGAGTTGTTTGATAAAATCGTCAAAATGAAAATGAAGAAAATGCAGCTTTAGTGTCATCGATGCGCCGATTATCTCAAAATAATGCAGCATTTCTTTCACCCATTCTCTTGCTTCCGGTTCCGCGTCTCGATCCCCTCCCAAGACTCTGGTGCATACACGCTGAAGGCAAATCCATGCCATTGAATGATTTTCATCAAGCGATGAATCAAAGTTGCTCTTGAATAGCTTTCTAATGTCAGGGCCATTAAGTACGCCTGTTAAATGAAAACGCTTTACAAATAGTCGAATGCGTTTGGACAATTTACAACGGCCACTTCGATGAATTTTTTAACAATTCCCAATTTTATGTGGAGCGGTGGCAGCAAGATGTCTTGAGTATTGTCAATTAAAGGTGCATTCTTCAGTCTATGTTGTTGTATTTGTTCATCCACACATCCTCTTGGCCTCCACGAATTACATTGGAATTGATTCAGAGGTGAGCGTGAATCCCAATTACAAAGAAAACAAAAGAATTTTGGGAAGCCGCCCTTATCGATGATCCCTTGCAAAATGTTGATGACCTTCAAATCACAGCAAATCTTCCATTTATTTTCGTAATATTTGATTTTTTCCATTATATCTTTCAATGTTTCATAGCTTTCTTTCATGTTGATACCCATTGCTAGCGGAATGGAAGGTTTTCGGTTCGACACATGCAACAACACTGCTTTCAAGCTTGAAACAGAACCATCAATAAATAATCTCCACTCACTAGCGATGTAGTTCATTCCCATTTTTACCACCAAAGCTTTTATATCGTTGCAGTAAGCGAACGAATTGTCATCATTTAGAGTGTAGAGCATCTGAAATTCAGCTTGTCGTTTGCGGTACGCCGTAGAGTTAACATTAGCATGTGTGAGTTTTCTTTGCTTTAAAAAAGCTGTCAAAAATATTGCAAGTCGCTGCGATAATCCCAATATGGCCACAATGAAATCCATTTCCATTTGTGTTATTAGTTGTGGTCCATCTCTTCCCTGTTGGGGCTCATAATCGGTATCAAATGGATCTTCATAAGTAACACCACTTGCTCTAGTCATTCCTGTACATTCTGTACTACGATCTGGAGTTGGCGGCCTTGGTGATACAAAATTTTCAGGTACAAGCACTGGTAGTGTGGCTGTTGCAGTTGCTTTATAAATTTTGATCTTCTCAGCATGTCGATTTAGACCACATGTGTAATTTACGCATGCATAGCAACTGGTTGCATCATGATCACCTGGGCGATTAATCCAGTTTACCGGCTTACAATACTTCATAGTACCTCTGCCTCCACTCAACCATGCCATGAGATTGTTATAACATTGGCGACACACTGTATTAGGTGTGTAATTTTCACCGGTCAAGTCCACTTCGTCGAAAAACAATGTATATGCTCTTTTGAATTTACTAGTTAAAAGATTCTTTTCCTTCTGAAATCTTGTAGATGTTTTTTTTCTGGTTTGATGACCGCAAACGTAGCAAAATAAATCAATTTTTTCACACTGCATATTGAAATTGTCAGTTGCCAATGTTGTGTGCGAATTATGCAATAACACTTTCACTTTTTTTACTTTCACTGTCACTTTATAACTTTCACCGCTGAGCTCTCGTTGACGTCGCGCTGTGTAATGCCTCGATGTGAGCGTCGTGTCGCTTTTATATTGTGTGCTGCTGCTGTCGGTGCGTGATACCTAAGCGCTACCTAAACGGTCAATGCAGATGTTTGCTTCCAGGTAGTTTTTTGATAGAAGTTTTTTGATTTTATATGTTCACAATTTCATCTTTATGACAATGTGTTTCCAGGTATTTTTATATTTTGGCTTGTTTTTATGTGAATTCAATGCAGATGTTTGCTTCCAGGTAGTTGTTTAATAGTTGATTGTTTCCTTGAATTTTGAACGGTTTGCTACCTATGGACCTGAACAGGAGAAAAAGGTAAAAAAAATGAAATTAAAAAATTTTCGGCAAATTTTTCACTTTTGGGTGCTACCTAAACAGTGTTAAGAATCATCTCTAGGAAGTTTATATGTTCTAGAAATTTGTTTATTGAGATCTTAGGTAAATTTTTGTAGTTGATTGTTTCCTTGAATTTTGAACGGTTTGCTACCTATGGACCTGAACACGGGAAAAAAGGTAAAAAAAATCGAATTTTTTAAAGTTTTTTGCGATTTTGATCTGGAAGGTGAAGTTTTTTTGATTTTATATGTTCGCAGTTTTTGTTGTTTATGACAAGAGCTACAACTTTGCCTCAGAGAGTAAATCGAAATTCTGAACGGTTTGCAAGATATGAGCCTGAGAAAATGATCACATTTTTACGAAAATGATACCGAGGCCCCAAATCTTTGGCGGCCCATAAAAAAAAAGTGGAGGACTTTGGGAAAAATTGGGAGACACGGGTCTTTTTTTTTTTAGTCTTTTATCACGTAGTGGTGTCCGTATATGGTTATTTTTTTTCGTGTTGCACTGTGTTACCTGTTATGTCCCAGTGAGACGACGACTCTTGACGGCTGCTACTTGCAGTTGTCCTCTAAAAAACCCTTCCGGGAGATTGAGACTCCCTGTGGACTCGTTCGTGCTGATGCGAAAGGAAAAAAAAACCAAAACCTTTTTCCTGTTGCAACTGTCGCAGGTGTATTTTGCGAACAACTTTTATTTTGTTAAGAAAACACTATTTTTAAGTTATCATTAAATTTATTTAAGTTGGATTAATTTAGTTTTAAGTTATCCGTAAGTTAATTTAAGTTTAGTTTAAACTAGTTTTAAGTATTTTTAATAAAAATGGAAGCGAAGAAAAAACACGAACCACGAGCTGCTGTTGTACCATGTATATGGTTATAAAATCAAGTCACGAATTTTCTTATGTATGTAAATGACATTTATGTTTGCCAAGGGTATACCACACTAGTGAGTGAGACGGCAACACTTCAGATATCATGATCAATACTAGCGAGTACGAAGTCGCCGCGCTAGTGGGTAGTGTTGCCATAGCAAAAGGGTAATTTTAAGAAAATTCTTATGCTCATACGGGCCTATTTTATAGTTTACGTTGCCACGTAAGCATACTCCCCACCTTGCAGTATCTGCAACAAAGTGCTTTAGCTCCATCTTAATGTACTGCAAATATATATACACGAATTTAGAGTTGAATGTTTTCGTAATGTATACAATACGTATTTAGAGTAGGAAAAAAAGAGTATTTTTAATTTTTACAGAAAAATATCTTATTAGGAAAAAATTTTTTTTACAAATCCAAATTCTTTTCAATATTTTACTATTTATTCTAAATACTTTTAATATTTTTAAATATTTCAAATTTAAAATTATTTAAATTCACTTTTTTTGATTAAGAGTTAAAAATGGAAAATATCAAGAATATCGCCCCTTGGGACTTTTTCGCAAATATATGAAGATATTAAGAAATGTTGCCACTTGGGCTTTTTTCAAAAATGAGATAAAATTTTGAAAGAAAATTACAATATATGCATATTTTTTTTTTTTAACAATTGAGGCGTTGCGTGCATTAACGCCCTAAGTCGACTTAGGGCGTTTTTGCGCCCATCGCTTTTTTGAAAAGCTTGGGTCCTCAAATATATGTGTACTTAATTTCAACTTCCAATTACGATCACAGAATGTGGTAGAGCAATATATATATACTGTTTAAAGAGTTGCGTGCAAGAAGGGCGTAGTGCGACTTGGGGCGTTTTTGCATAAATCAGTTCGCGGTAGGAAAAAAAGGTTTTTACTCAAAACCAAGGTGCCGAGCGAAAAAATTATATACGGCAAAAAATGCTTAGAATTGTCCAAAGAGTACGTGTGATTTTATTTAGATTTTTTTTTTTTTAGCCAAATTTTGAAAAAACATAAAATGTTCGAAAAAATTCTGAAAAAATTCACACATATTTTTTGGACGATTCCAAGCATTTTCCGCGTAATATACTTTTTTGTCGTAAGGTACCATGCTTTTGAATTAAATCCATTTTTCCGGCTGGGTAAAAAAATTGCTATGTTTGAGTGACCATATTTCGATAAATTTGTAGCCTAAGAAATTTTTCAATAAAGCATTTTAAAGGAAACTTTATCTCCTTATTTTTTATTAAATTTTGTCTTTTACTATCTTTGATCTAAAATAAGTTATAGTCAAAAGAGTAAAAAAAGACAAGAATTCGAAAATTTTTTTTGATTTCAATATTCTTTAAATTCATTAAAATCCATAGCGTGCTCTTGTGTAATATTGAATCAAAATATTCAAGCCTTTAAAAGTGGGTGTGACACTCTTGCCATCTCATCCACATTTCGCTATTTATAATTAGCATTTGTCTACCAAACTGAGCCACCATTTGCGAAATATTGCCCAATAAATTCTAATTTTAAAGAATTTGCTACGCCTTTCTATGAGTATCTACAGGGTTAGAATTTATCCCAGTCTTAATATTATACTAATATAAAACATTGTAACAAATTTCGTTAAAACCTCTATAACCGTTTACAAAAAAAATATTTACCATGCATGCATTTTATAAAATTAAAATTTTAAAGAAATAAACAAAAATGCACATTTATAAATAATTACGGTGAAAGTATATTTCATTCCCCTCATTTAAAAAAAAAATCATTAAAATCAGAACAGTTTTGCCGGTTTCCCAAGCAAAATGCTAACGTTATCAGGTGCAAAACTTAGATGCAAATGTATGCGTGCATTTTATAATATTAAAATTTTAAAGAAATAAACAAAAACGCACATTTAAAAATAATTGGGGTGAAAGTATATTTCATTCCCCTCATTTAAAAAAAAAATCATTAAAATCGGTACAGTTTTGCCGGTTTCCCAAGCAAAATGCTAACGTTACTCTAGTGATAGTCAAATGGATTTATGCAAAAACGCCCTATAATTTAAGTTTTTCCTTCTTCGATAATTCTGTCAATATGCGTTAGTATTATGTGTTAGCGGTAATTATTTACTCTTTTTATTAGGTTTAATTGAATAAATTTGTTTTTCAAGGTTTAAATGATGGTTTGTTCTTTTTATCAGCATTTAAAAACTTTAAATTGAATTATCTCGAAATGCCATTTTTCGACTTGGGGCGTTATTGCACGCAACGCCTCAATTACAAAGTGTTTTAGTTATGTTATACGGTAATATAATATAATTTTAATATTATTTATATGAAATAAAGCAAAAAAAAGTATATAAAATAAAAAAAGCGTTTTAGTGCATGAACCTGCGAGGGCAGTCACCAGCGATGGTCCAACCAAAGATGGTCAACTGGGCCGACGGAATTCCGGGTTGCTTCCTTTTGTCATGTTTGATGACGCGTGAATACTGGTCACGCCCGAGAATCATATCGATTCCTAGTGGTTTATAAAAGTGGCGGTCAGCCAAAAGAAAATTTTTGTAGTATTTCACCAAGGGCGACGTATTTGCTCGGCACTGAGGAGATATACCCAGAGAGCCCTGGACAGCAGTAAAGCACGCAGTAATTCCCACGTTAGGATTGGTGAAGGAGCTCACCCACAGATGGCATGTAGGATATTTGTCGTTTGTCGTCGCAAAGTCCAACTGGATGCCCATCCTCTCCGCCCGCTCTCGGGATATTACCGATTTTTCAGTTGAGTGGGAGCTAGCCAAACAATTTCTGCATCGTCCATTAATGCACACGACACGAAGGCGGTTCTCTGGAGTTAAGTTCATAAAAACTTCGCAGTAACGTAAGCCGTGGTATTGGTCGCACATTGGGCATCCGAAAAAATGATATTTTTTCACCTGTTACGACATACTAAAAAATATAAGTAAAAGATACAAGTAAATCACGTTGGTCGATGATTAAAGTTTAAGAGTTTGAAAATATAAATACACATGGGTCAAAAATTCATTATATTCAATATAATTCATTTAAATATATATAGATATATATACATTTTTTTTTATATATATAGAAGGGTCTTAGAGTTAAATTCATTGTTGGTCATATACATTTTAAAGTCCACATGGACCAGTCACAATCCAGCCGAACACTGTATTCTGCGCCAGCATTCTTCCGTTTTGCGAAGGCCCGGTTGCATTAATTGTGGGTAGATATCGGCTCCAAGGATCATTGCAATCTTGGAGAACGATGTATAATTTTGATCCGCTAACATAATATTGTTGTAAGCCCTTTTGGCGCTATCTGGTAGATCTTCTTGGTAGATCCTCTTTGGGAGTTCATCGCTGACTAGAGCATTTATTTCCAATTTGGGTTTTGGATTTATTTTCGAGCCAATTACAATGTTACAAAACCTCTTAGATCCAAGGTAGATTAATTTTATCTTCAGTTTCTTCACGGTTTCGGAGGCAATCATGGTTACCGCTTCTCAAGGGTTTATCAACACTCTGAGAGTCTGGTATTCACCATCAAAATACAACTTTATAATTACTGTAGGTAACAGAGTCTGCTTAGAGCACAATACTCTGGTTTCGTTGTTAGACCAAGGATGACCATGCAAACTAGTATGATGTTTTGCATGACAAATTGCACACTTATCACGGCTGGTACAGTTTTTAATGTTGTGCGACCGAGCCAAACAGTTAATGCAATAATGCATGCTTATGACCGTATAGTACTTCTTGGTCAAATTCATATCACGGTATTTGTAGCACGTTGAGAGACGTTGATCCTTTTTGCAAATTCCACATGCAACATGTCGAACGGCGTATTTGGTGTTTTTGCGCTCAATGTGGAAAGTACGGGTCCTATTTTCGCTTGTGTTTTGGTCGCGACAACAATGACACGAGGCCGAAGAACATTTTTTGGTAACTGGAGCCATGTTTGGTTGTAAATTTGACTGGTATCACGTTCACCTGTGATATATTTTATTGTTGAGTGTGTTTTTGTGAGTTTAAAACAATAAAATATGTCTTTATAGTTCAAAAAAAAAGAGTGATTATGAGTTAGAAAGCATTTACTTTTAACAAAGACGAACATTCATACGTAATAATATATAAATATATAAAATTATTGGGGAATCACTACGAGCTTATGGATCGGTCGTGTGATCTCACCCGAATTTGTTACTAAAGATGCCACATGAACTTTTCCATCGCAGCCGTGGGAGATTTTTGTGATGCGGCCGAGTTTCCACTCTGTAGGACAGAGTGATTCATGACGGATGACGACGAGGTCTCCGATTTTTAGATCATCATTTGCGACCTTCCATTTGGTACGCTTGAGTAGCTCTTTCAAGTACTCGTCCTTCCAACGACGAAAAAACTCTTGAGCTGTGGCCTTGACCCTCTGCCAGCGGTTCAAGATGCTGATGGTTAAAGTGGTGTCTTCTGGTTCTGCTGGAGACAACAATGGGGTGCCAATTAGGAAGTGTCCTGGCGTCAGCACAGCCAAATCAGCTACGTTCTCAGACGCACCGTTGAGTGGTCTCGAATTGAGACAAGCTTCTATTCTCGCGAGTACTGTGGCAAATTCTTCAAAAGTATACTTCAATTGTCCAGTGATTTTCCTGAAATGCTGCTTGAATGATTTTACGCCGGCTTCCCATAAGCCGCCCATGTGAGGTGCTGAGGCTGGTAAAAAGTGCCATGAAAGTTGGTGATAGCCATATTTTGCGACAGTATCGCCCTTTATTGCCTGTAGAAACTGCTTAAAGTCCTTTTTAAGCATTCCAGCTGCGCCCACGAAGTTTGTGCCATTATCAGAGTATATACTATCAGGGCACCCTCTCCTGGACACGAATCTTGACAGAGCTGCTAAAAACGCCTGGGACGTCAGATCACTTACTGGTTCAAGATGGATGACCTTCGTAGAGAAGCAGACAAAGAGGCAAGCATACCCTTTGGTGATTTTACAGTATCTACCAGTAAAACTTTTTATGTCAAAGGGTCCCGCAAAGTCAACGCCTGTAGTAGTAAAAGGACGTGATATGGTTACCCGCTCAGGAGGCAAGGCAGCCATCATTTGACCATGGTAACGCTTTTTGTTGATGACACATGTCTTGCAATTGTGGATACAAGTTTTTATCAAATTCCTTAACTTAAGTATCCAAAATTCGCGACGGACTAGGCGAAGAACTAGCTGATTTTCACCATGAAGAGTCATATTATGAAGAGATTCCACAAATAATCGGGAAAAACGGCTCTCGTATGCGAGTATAATAGGATGCCTTTCATTGTAACTTAAAGCTGGAGAAGATGCAAGGCGACCATTTGCCCTTAAGATATTTTCCCGATCCAAAAATGGAGTTAAAGTTAGCAAAGAACTTTTAGATTCAATGGGTTTTTTATTAAGTAAGTGCAAGTAATCAGTGTGGAAGTAAATTTGCTGAGACACTCTTATAAGTCTCATTTTTACAAATTTAAGCTCCTCGGACGAAATCTGATCAAAGGAGTATGAATTCACAGCTCGTCGAATTCGATTAAAATATCGGAACATACAGTGAGTCACAGATGTATTTTGCATACGTAAAATATTCGAAAATTTGAATTAATACTCAATTTTTAGCCGTTTCGATCTTAGAAAAGTAATATTTTTTTTATAAACTTCGATTCAATGGAACGTTAACTATGATACCACATCATAAAAAAATTAAAATGATGCGTTCTAACCACTTAAAAAGCAAAGAAATGATTTATTCATCTTTTTTAAAAGGTCACAAAAGTATTTTGCTTTTTAGTAATCTTTTGCTTTGAGATTATTTATTAAATAAAAGAGGCTTTTTTAATAATATCCATGGTAGCCATTATTTGAGGAGACATCATCTAAACATCCTTGCGAGGATTCTATCCCTTTACGACATTTTCGGTCGTTTTTTTCTTGCAGTACTTGTTTGGGCACATTTTTTTGATAAAATATGGTATTTTTTGACCTTTCCACTTGATAAGACCAAAAAAATACTATTGGATTCGAAAAAGGATATCGCGGTGATGTTTTAATCTCTTTGGTGTTGTACAGAAGTGTCCCTGGATGTGTATTTAGGGTCATTGTCTTTTGAAAATAAGAAGTCATCTTGTGGTAAACCCATTTTTTAATTACTGGGTGCAAATTTTTTTTGTGGAATTGGACTGATGTTCATGTCTATCCATATTGCCACCGTTAAGTTTAAGTTTCCCCATTCCATGAGCCAAGAACAGCCCACGACACACCCGCAAGTAAAATTGTTGCTTTTAAGTCATAAAAGTTTAGGGTTTTGTTTGCCTTGTGCCAGACCATACGGCGTCTATCGATCCGATGGAAAGCAAATATTATATTATTGGATCCAATAGAAAGCAAAAATAATATTTTCGGATCCGATGGACGCCGCATTGTCTGGCATAAAGCAATTAAACCCTTAACTTTTATAACTTAAAAGCAATAATTTTACATGATGGTGTGTCGTGGGCTGTTCTCGGCTTATGGAATGGAGAACCTTAATCTTATCGGTGGCAATATGGATAGACATGAACATCAGTCCAATTCCATAAAAAAAAATTGCATCCAGTACTTAAAAAATGGGCTTACCAGAAGATGACTTCTTATTTTCAAAAGACAATGACCCTAAATACACATCCTGGGACACTTCTGTACAACACCAAAGGGATTAAAACACCACCGCGATATTCTTTTTCGAATTCAATAGAATTTTTTTGGTCTTATCTAGTGGAAAAGTCAAAAAATACCATATTTTATCAAAAAAATGTGCTCAAACAAGTACTGCAAGAAAAATGGGAAAAAACACCGACCCAAAATGTCATAAAGGGATAGAATCCTCGCAAAGATGTTTAGATGATGTCTCCTCAAATAATGGCTACCATGGATATTATTAAAAAGCCTCTTTTGCTTGATAAATAATCTCAAAGCAAAAGTTTACTAAAAAGCAAAATACTTTGGTGACCTTATAAAAAAGATGAATAAACCATTTCTTTGCTTTTTAAGTGATTAGAACGCATCATTTTAATTTTTTATGATGTGGTATCATAGTTAACGTCCCATTGACTCGAAGTTTATAAAAAAAATATTACTTTCCTAAGAATGAAATGGCTAAAAATTGAGTATTAATTCGAATTTTCGAATATTTTTCGTATGCAAAATACTTCTGTGACACACTGTATATGCTATAATTCGAATTGCTCTAGGCAAGGAAGAAAAACGATTCAAAATATCTTCTTTCACCGCCGAGCTAGTAATAAAGGACTTTACGAGTTTGACTTCGAGGTAAGTGTCATTTTTAACCACAAGTGGCCAGTCACATTTTTTAAGTTTTAGCCAAGAAGGACCATTCCACCAGAGTTCATTACTTTTAAGATCCGAAGGAGATAGCCCTCGGGTTGCTAGATCGGCGGGGTTGTCATGCGTATCAACATGAGCCCAATTTTCAATGCCCATCTTATCAATTATGGTAGTGACTCTGTTTGCCACGAATGTTTTCCATGTGCATGGTGGTTTTTGCAACCATGAAAGCACAATTGTCGAGTCTGTCCATTTAAATATTGAAAAATTATCAAGCTTCAATTGTGGGATCACAGAGCTGACCAGTTTTGCCAGCAAAACTGCGCCACACAGCTCCAGTCTGGGCAGAGAAATCGTTTTGACTGGTGATACCTATGATTTTGAAGTAAGTAAGTGAGTAAAAACGCAGTCTTGAGTTTCCACTCGAATATAGACTGCAGCTGCATATGCTTTTTCAGAAGCATCTGAGAAAGCATGAATTTCAATTTTACTTGAGGGTGAAAAATTTACCCATCGTGGTAACGAAATGTCATTAATTTTATCGTAACTTTCGATAAAAGAGTGCCACTTTTGCAGTGATTGGACTTTTATACATTCGTCCCAATCAGTTTTTTCCAGCCAGAGGTGCTGCATAATTATCTTTGCTGTGATAATAATTGGCGAAAGCCAACCTGCCGGGTCAAACAATTTTGCGATTGTAGACAAAACTTCGCGTTTAGTATAATTCGGTTTATACTCAAGAGACTGAACATTAAAATAAAAGAAACTTTTGTCCTCCAAAGAAAGAAATTCAGTGTTTAATAAATAATCTCGAGGAAGATCAGAATGTAATTCTTTTGAATTCGAAGAATTCCATTTTCTTAATTCAAACCCTGCTGAGAGCAAAATATTATTCAGTTGATCACGGCAATTTTTTGCGGACACGAGATCGTGAGACCCAGCCAACACGTCATCAACGTACATGTGCTCACGTAAAATTTTTTAGCCCAAAGGGAACCTATGCCGATCATCATCAGCTAACTTTAATAACGTACAAATCGCTAAGTAGGGTGCACAGTTCACACCAAACGTTATAGTTTTTAATTCGAATTCTCTTAGTTCTTCGTTTGGATCTGATCGAAATATAATCCTTTGAAAAGCAGTTTGATCAGGGTTAACCAAAATTTGTCTGTACATTTTTTGAATGTCAGCATTAAAGACAAATTCGAATAGTCGCCACTTAAGAAGAAGTGCGACCAAATCATTTTGAAGTATTGGTCCTGTGTATAGGACATCATTTAAACTATTTGATTTTGAAGAGGGACACGATGCGTTGAAAACAACACGAAGTTTTGTGCTAGCACTATCTGGCCTTAGCACAGCATGATGAGGTAAATAGTAAGAAACATTTTCTTGAAAACTATTAGGATCAATTTCCACCATGTGGTCAAGGTCTAAATACTCTAATATAACATTGTCATAATGAGACTTGAGTTCTGGTTTCTTGAGGAGTTGCTTTTCGTTTCGAAGAAACTGGCTTTTAGCAATGAATTTCGTTATCCTAAAGATTTAGAGTCTGGAAATTCTAACTTGAAGGGTAAATCAACAACGTATCGACCATCCGCATTCCGTTTTGTTGTGTTGATATAAATTTGCTCGCAAATTTCATCGGCTTTGGAGATTGATGATTTTTGAGGGATTTCTTCAATTTCCCAAAATTTTTTAAGTCGTTCATTCAGAGAAATCTCTGTGAAATGTGAAGCACCTTTCAAAGGGAGCATTTGATGCTGTACTGGCACTGGTCCTGTTTGGATCCATCCAAATATGGTCTCTTGGCCTATGAGAGATCCAAAAACGTCTTTTTGAACCCCACCAAGAAGTATTGAAGGGTATAAATCGCCACCGATGAGTAGATCCACAACTGAACTTCGATTGAAGTTCGGATCAGCGAATGCAAAGTTAGGCATCTCTGAAAAATTAGAGACGTCAAAATTAAGCGATGGTAAATTTTCCGTCACTTTTGGGACAACCAGAGCAATGATTTCGATTGGATTCTTTCGATATATTTTAGAGCCAATATGAAAGGCAGCCATCATCGTTGGTAATGTATTAACTGTCCCATTCAGACCCGTTACTTGGGCTGAAATGGTTTCAGTTGAAAGCTTAAGCAAGCGTTGAATGCGTTCTGATACGAAGTTGTATTCAGAAGCGGGGTCAATCAATGCGCGAGCCTTATAAGTTGAACCCAAATGATAAATATCAATCAAAGCCGTTCCAAGGATAACCTTTTTCGTGGCTGACGTAAAGTGGGTGTTTACTGTACCCATAGGGTTTGTTGTCGTAGACAACTTTTCCGACGCAGTCGGTTTTTCAATAGTGGACTGTATGGTTGAGGCATACGTGACAGCAGAACTGTGTGCATTGTCACTTTTATTTTGAAATGCGGGTGTATTTGAAAAACTTTTATTGTTTGAAAAACTTTTATTGTTTGAAAAACTTTTATTGTTTGAAAAACTTTTATTGTTTTCTAAGTTTTGACTCATTGAAGCGTTTTCTTTATGCAACAGTGTATTGTGTTTCTTTTTGCATTTAGAACAAGTGTATGAACTTTTACAATCTTTCGACTCGTGAGAAAAAGCTAAGCAATTTGTACAGAACCGGTGTTTTTCTCAAAGGAAAATCGATCTTGAACACTAAGCTTAAGAAATTTTGAACAATAACGAAGTGGATGAGTATAAGTACATAACACGCATTTAGGGATTTTTACATTATTGTGAAATGATCGGAATGGATTTACGCGCTTAGGAGTTACTTCAGAATGTGCCTTTTTATCTGACTTGGCATCTCCGAAACATTGCAAGACCTCAAGCGATTGAGTTCGATTTTCTAAGAAACGAGTTAATTCTTTAAAAGTCGGAACTTCAGAGTCTGTCTTAAGTGAAAGCTCCCAAGCTTTTCGTGTAGACGGATCCAGTTTCTGAACCGTAATGAAAATAAGCCAATCATACCAGTGCTCAACTGGACGCTGAAGCTGCTCTAAAGCACGGACTGCAGATGAAATCCCATCGATAAGTTTTCTTAAACTTGATGCACATTCTTTTGAAATTGCAGCTAAATTCGTAATCTCAGTGAGATAAGCATTGATTATAATACGTTTATTGCCGTACTTGCGCTCTAACAGCTCCCAAGCTGTGGTAAAATTAGCTTCTGTGATTGAAATATTATCTAAAGCATGACGAGCGTCCCCAGTAAGGCTGTCTTTTAAATACTGAAGCCGCTGAGTATTGGTTAAGGAATTATTTGACGTGACGATTGAAACAAAAAGAACTTTGAAAGGGTACCACTGAGGATATGTGCCATTAAATGGCGGTATCTTTATTCGCGGCAAACTTGTTGTTGCAGCAATAATTGAAATTTGGTCAAGTGTGGTGTTTGCCGTGGGTATATGTGGTGGAACCTGTGGTGGTTCGAGCGCTTCTAACATGTCGCACAATTCAGACAATGCTTCCACGTAAGAACATTGTACTAAATCAAAATCCTCATTCTCTAGCAGAGCTTTTACTGAATTTTCCTCTGGATATGCATTAGGGTGCAGCACTTTTTCGAAATAATGGGAAAATCATAGGTTGCATCAAAGATTATCTTAGAAGCAGGCCTTATTACAGAGACTGCATACTTAGTTTTGGTCAAAACCCCCGAAAAGATGGCCCGCCCGGGGCTTGAATGAAGGTCTAAACGACAAAAATCATTGTTTTTTCGCAGTTTTTTTATTTTATCTCAAAACCCACGAAACTATTGGTAGTAATTCTTCCTAAATCTTTGAAAGGGATTAATTTTCTACATTTTTTGTTTTTTTCTCATTGCTCTACATTGAAGTTTGCCCTATGGAAGTCCCGGAAGAAGTTAAAATTTTTTGATTCAGAAAACGGTTTTTTTCCTATAACTCAAGATACAAGAGACACACAAAAACTTTAGAGCTCAACAAATGTAGGAAATCTGCTTTTCTATAGTTTTGCTTTGAAATCTTGATTCCAAAAGTAAACGGTTTTCCGCTAGAGGCCGAAATTTGTTAAAAATAATTGTGTATCATGAAAAAGCGACCTTTTATTGTTTGGTTTTAAAATATACCCAAAAATTTGATTAGAAACTAATGAAAAAACTAAAAGCCTCTAAGCATGGTCTTTAGAATGGAAATCGGATTGAAATTGCGCGCGATATGATAATTCTTGCATACTTGGTATTTTTTGTAAAGTTCTAATTTTGGGTATTTTTGTTTCACAGTGTGTTTCGCATCAACAACTTAAGATTTTTTAATGATTATTACTTTACGTTAAAGGACGATAAACAGCGCAACTTTCAGGATCAAGAATATCAAAATCGGTTTGTAGTTTCCTTGCGAATTTCAGCCTGAGAGTTTGGATTTTTTTCCATTTTTGTCAAATACGGCTTTTTTTGAGTATGAGCGACTGTATACCCTAAATACCGTAAAAAATGTGTACTATTATATCCCAAAAACTGTAGGAAATATATTTTGCTATATTTTGGTCCTGATAGTCATCTTTCCACAGCTAACAGTTTGTGCCCTAGAGGCCGATTTTTGTGATAAAAAAAAATCGAATTTTTAGAAATTTTTATTTCGAAGCGACCTTTCGATGTTTTTGCTTGCAAATTTTCCCAAAATTTTTTTAAAAAATTTAAGATAACTTTAAAAGCTTTCAAACGTAGTCCTTAGAATGGAAATCGGTTGAAATTTACGCGAGATATGACAGTTTTTATATACTCTGTGATACAAAAAAATAACCAAAAATCATATCTGCACAATAAAAAAATACTCGTATGTCTCTCTCTTATAACTTTTCTATCTTGCGTAAATTCCAACCGATTTCTTTTTTAAAGACTACGTTTGAAAGCTTTTAACTTTTTTCAAAAGGTTACTTCGAAATAAAAATTTCTAAAAATTAGATTTTTTTTATCACAAAAATCGGCCTCTAGGGCACAAACTATTGGCTGTGGAAAGATGAATATCAGGAGCAGAATATAGCAAATTATATTTCCTACAGTTCTTTGCATATAATAGTACACATTTTTTACGGTGCTTAGGGTACACAGTCGCTCATACTCAAAAAAAGCCGTATTTGACAAAAATGGAAAAAAATCCAAACTCTCAGGCTGAAATTCGCAAGGAAACTACAAACCGATTTTGATATTCTTGATCTTGAAAGTTGCGCTGTTTATCGTCCTTTAACGTAAAGTAATAATCATTAAAAAATCTTAAGTTGTTGATGCGAAACACACTGTGAAACAAAAATACCCAAAATTAGAACTTTACAAAAAATACCAAGTATGCAAGAATTATCATATCGCGCGCAATTTCAATCCGATTTCCATTCTAAAGACCATGCTTAGAGGCTTTTAGTTTTTTCATTAGTTTCTAATCAAATTTTTGGGTATATTTTAAAACCAAACAATAAAAGGTCGCTTTTTCATGATACACAATTATTTTTAACAAATTTCGGCCTCTAGCGGAAAACCGTTTACTTTTGGAATCAAGATTTCAAAGCAAAACTAAAGAAAAGCAGATTTCCTACATTTGTTGAGCTCTAAAGTTTTTGTGTGTCTCTTGTATCTTGAGTTATAGGAAAAAAACCGTTTTTTGAATCAAAAAATTTAAACTTCTTCCGGGACTTCCATAGGGCAAACTTCACTGTAGAGCAATGAGAAAAAAACAAAAAATGTAGAAAATTAATTCCTTTCAAAGATTTAGGAAAAATTACTACCAATAGTTTGGTGGTTTTTGATATAAAATAAAAAAACTGCGAAAAAACAATGATTTTTGTCGTTTAGACCTTCATTCAAGCCCCGGGCGGGCCATCTTTTCGGGGGTTTTGACCAAAACTAAGTATCCAGTTTTTGTTTTAAGATCTTAATCTATGATAATTTTTGATACACTAATTTTTTTTGAATTTTGCTGCACCTTAATATGCATCAAGTAGTTCGTCATAAATCTTTCTGAAATTTCTCCAATATTGGTCAAGAAGAGTCTTGCGTGTAGTTTCGAAACCTTTTGTTTGCTTTGCCTTGCTCGTTTTTTTGGTATTCGCTGCAAAATTCAAAATGCTCATTTTTTGGCGAGAGTACTTCTCCACTTTCTGTTCCATTTTTGTTGAAGCGGTAGGCCAAAAAACAAAAGGGCAAAAAAATCACGCAAAAAACTTTTTGAATTGGAGATGCACTCAGGGTTAAAGCTTATGTCGTCACACAAAAACTCATAAAAAGGGGTTCTATTTTTCGAAAACTACGAGAAAAGCTCTGATATCTACGTCACGAGTCAACAAAATTTCAAAAAGAATTATAAAAATTTCTTAAAAAGTTTCAAAAGCTGTGTACACTAGTGTAAAATAAACGCGTGATACTTTGCGTTAGTTTAGGTGACTTTACAATGGGTAATTTAGTTTCTCCCTGAAAATATTTCAAAGGTTAGAAATTTCGAAAGCACGAGTGTTTGCTTTAACCTTTAGCTACTTCAAAGGTTAAAACACATGATATTAAAATCACAATTTGGTTAGATAAAACGCGCGACTTTATATTAACCTTGATCAATTTCAACGGTTAAGCACACATACAAACTATCCGTTAACAAAAGTAAAAACACATGGGTATGTGTTAACCTTGTACACTTACATAGGTTAAACACAATAAAAAAATTTCCGCGGGAAAAATTGTTGGAAATTACGAAGTAGTACGCAACTACTGTAGCAGATATACTTTAGTACTCATATCTTGTTTTTATAAAAGTATTCTGTATTGAGTTTTCATTATTGAAATTTATATTGAGAAAATATTTTTTATTCGTAAAATAAATCTTGATACAATAAAACGGTTGATCAAATAAATCAAATTTCAATAGGTTATGGGCCCAGCGCCATAAGCTGTGAAAAACATATTTTGAAATAAAATTGCGAAGAGCAATCAACTTTAATTTTGGTGCATAATTACGAAAAGCAAAAATGGCTGGCGCTGTTGTTAGAATTGAGCCACTAAACGCTCAAAACTATGATACCTGGAAAATTCAGATTAGAGCAGTTTTGATCAAAAACGATTTATGGTGCTATGTGGATGGCACAAAACCATGTCCGTCGGGTGACAATGATGCAACTGCTAAGTGGAACCAAAACGATCAAAAAGCGTGTGCGGATATAACGTTATCCATGTCATTGTCAGAACTTGGGCTGATTAAGGACTGTGTGTCCTCTCGAGCTATGTGGATAAAATTAGAATCTACGTACCAGTCACATGGACCAGCAAGAAAAGCTACCCTTCTGAAAAAGGTCGCGTTGGCACGTATGAGAGATGGCGACAACGTTCAAGAACAACTAAACGATTTCTTTAATACAGTGGGAAAACTAAAAGAAATAAATGTATCAGTAGGTGATGATTTATTGGCTATTTTACCACTTTATAGTTTGCCAGAATCATTTGAGACATTTCGATGTGCTTTAGAAACTAGAGACGAACTTCCTAAACCGGAGTTGCTACGGGTGAAAATCCTGGAGGAGGATCAAAGTAAAAGATCAAAAGAAGACAGAAATGACCAAAACGTCATGTACGCAAAATTTAAGAGAAATGACTGTAATAAACTAAATGCAAGTAGCCAAAATCAAAATAAGGAAATAAATAAGAAAGAAGATAACACATCATTTAAGTGTTTTAAATGTGGCAAAAAGGGCATTATGCTCGAAATTGCAGATCAAAGCAGTATGCGAAACAAACGACAATGATATGTGAAACAGAAAAGAAGACTGAAACAAGCACTTGTGCCGAAGAAGTATATTCTAGTGTCCAAAACAATTATTGGTGTTTGGATAGTGGCTGCACGGCGCATATGAGCGCAAGTAAAAATCATTTCAACGATTTTAAAGAACTGGATAATACACTGAATTTAGCAAACAATAAAACTACGAAAATAACCGGTAGCGGAAACATCAATATAAGTGTTAAAACAAATAATAACGAAAACAAGTTTAAAATAGAACAAGTATAATGTATGTTGAAGACTTAAGATCCAATCTACTCTCAGTATCAAGATTAACTGACAAAGGTTTTAAAGTGACATTCTGCAAAAATTAAGCAATTTTGACGAAAAAGAATGAAAACATAATGGTGAAAGCAAAACGTATCGGAAATTTATACTACTTGGTGAGCGAAATGGACAGTGCAAACACTGCCGAAATTGAAAATGAATTAGATGCATGGCATAAACGAATGGGTCATCTTAATGAACGTGATTTGAAGCATATTGCTAATGAAGGATTAGCACATGGTATAAACTTAAAGCCAAATCAGAAACTATCCCCTTGTGAAATTTGTGTTACCCAGAAACAAACAAGTGAAAGTTTTCCAGTATCAGAAGAATACCGAACAGTTGATTTATTAGAGATTGTGCATAGTGATCTATGTGGTCCTATTAAAATTGATTCACATGCTGGATCAAGATATTTCGTGACGTTCATTGACAACACATCTCGCTATTGTGAAGTAATTTTTCTTAAGAAGAAATCGGACGTTTTTGATGCATTCAAGATATACAAAGCATCAGCAGAAAACTTCACCGGAAGAAAAATTAAGTTTTTGCAAACCGATAATGGTTCAGAATATTGTAATACGAATTTTGACAATTATTTGGAGCAATGTGGAATTAGAAGAAGGTTAAGTGCGGCTTACACGCCACAGCAAAATGGCATTAGTGAAAGGATGAACAGAACTTTGCAAGAAATGGCAAGATGTATGCTGAAGCAGGCAAATGCATCACAGATTTTTTGGGCTGAAGCCATTTATACGGCTTGTTACATCCGTAATAGATGTCCAACGAAACCATTAAAAGGTGAACTACCAATCAAGCTTTGGTCGGGCAAAACTCGAACCTTGATTCATATGAAGGCGTTTGGCTTACGTGCCTTCGTATTAAATAAAGGACAGCGAAATGGAAAGTTTGATTCAAGATCTGAAGAAGGTCTATTAGTCGGTTATTCAATAGAATCAAAAGCTTACCGTGTTTAGATACCCTCTAAAAAGAAAATTATTGTAAGCCGGGATGTTAAATTTATAAACGAAATGTACTTTAAAAGAAGCGGTAACTACCAAAAAGAAAATAATTTTGATGGTGAGTACAACATATTAAATTTAAATCAAGACAGTGAAGATGAAAATAAAAGACAGAGAGTACTAGATCCTTTCGAAGTACCTGTCGAAAAGAAAAGTCAGAACACGTACAATTTAAGAAGTCGATTTCGTAACACACAAGAGGCTCAAGAAAGAACCGAAGAAAATTCGGACAATGAGTGTGAAACTTATGAAGAATGTGAGTATGCAAACTTGGCCACTATATATGACCCTCAAAGTATTGCAGACGCTAGGGAAACTGAGGATTGGCTATTATGGATAAATGCTATGGAAGAAGAATATATTGCTCAACTTTTTAACAAAACCTGGGAGATAGCAGAGAGGCCAACTAATAGAAAGATTATTGGCAATCGTTTTGTATTTCGCACAAAAGCAGATGGCAAAAAGAAGGTACGATTAGTTGCGAAAGGGTGCTGTCAACGTCCAGCGGAGGATTTCGACACAACTTATTCACCAGTAGCAAGGCTATCTACCATTCGTTTATTAACAGCTATAGCCGCCGATAGAGATTTAACGATCCATCAGATGGATGTTGTTACGGCTTATTTAAATGGAGAACTCGAAAAAAATGTTTATATGGAAATACCATCGCAAATGAAAGAAGTTATAGAAAAATTGGCAAGAGAAGAAATAACTTCATTAGCAACAGAAAAGTTCAAGAAAGTAAGAGAAACAGCACAATCATGGGAAGAAGCTTTAAGTATTATGAAAGATCCAGTGTGCAAGTTGGTAAAATCTTTGTATGGCTTGCGGCAATCTGGTGTTAAATGGTATGAAAAACTTACAACTAAGTTAAAACAACTTGGATTAGATGCATCGGATCAAGATCCATGTTTATTTTCGAGTATTGAAGACGATCGGATTATGCTTATTACAATTTATGTTGACGACATACTCATTGCGTCCAACGACGACAAGTGGTTGCAGCAGATAAAGAAATCTTTATCACAATCTTTCGAAATGAAAGACATAGGTCCTGTTAAGACCTGTTTAGGTATAACTTTTGAACAAAATTTGTCAAATCACCAAGTTTTTATTCATCCAGCTAGTTATATTGAATCTGTTTTGGCAAAGTTTAACATGGAGAATTGTAAACCGGCATCGACTCCTTTGGAATTAAGCTGTAAACTTGAAAAACCTAGTATGCCAGATGTAGGTGAAATGAAAAAGTATCCGTATCAAAATCTCATTGGATCATTGATGTATTTAGCAGTCACCACGAGACCAGATATTGCTTTTACGGTAAATTTTTTATCACAATTTGATTCTAATTACAGTATTGAACATTGGAAGGCTGCAAAACGTATTCTTCGATATTTACGACATACCTGTGAGTACGGTTTAGTATTCAAAAAGAACAACAAAGAAATTTTTGGTGTTGTTGATGCTGATTGGGGAGCCAATCTTACAGATAGAAGATCATACTCAGGATTTGCGTTTATATTGGCTGGTGGCGCTATCAGTTGGGAAGCGCGTAAACAACGAACGGTGGCATTATCAAGTACGGAATCTGAACTTCTAGCAATTACTGAAGCGACACGAGAGGCGATCTATTTGCTCAGACTATTGAGTAATGTTGGCATAAGCTCGAAACAGATTAAAATTTTCAACGACAGTCAAAGCGCTCAGCACTTAATCACAAGTTCTGGATTTCACTCGCGATCTAAGCATATTGATGTTAGACACCAATTCATTCAGCAAAAACAAGAAGAAGGTGAAATCATTTTGCAGTATATGACTACCAACGAAATGCCAGCTGACGTATTAACGAAAGGTCTAGGTTCACAAAAGCATTTTAAGAACATAAACGATCTAGGCATGACTGCATTAAAGTAGCTGCCTACTTCGAGGGGAGGTGTAGGAAATTACGAAGTAGTACGCAACTACTGTAGCAGATATACTTTAGTACTCATATCTTGTTTTTATAAAAGTATTCTGTATTGAGTTTTCATTATTGAAATTTATATTGAGAAAATATTTTTTATTCGTAAAATAAATCTTGATACAATAAAACGGTTGATCAAATAAATCAAATTTCAATAAAAATTTCTTATGTAAAATACATGAACACATGTAATACTTCTCGCGAAAACAAAATGGCCGATGCCGTGCAAAAATTAAAAAATTTTAATATAATTTTATTTAAAGGGTATATTTTCTTGCCACGAAAGAAGGCCGAAGGACCAAATGTTTGGCCGGGACCAAATGTTTGGCCGGGACCAAACTTTTACCTTTTTAAAGGTGTATTTATTTCCAATGGCAAAGGGTTTCCTGTTATGTCCCAGTGAGACGACGACTTTTGACGGCTGCTACTTGCAGTTGTCCTCTAAAAAACCCTTCCGGGAGATTGAGACTCCCCGTGGATTCGTACGTGCTGATGCGAAAGGAAAAAAAAACCGAAACCTTTTTCCTGTCGCAACTGTCGCAGGTGTATTTTGCGAACAACTTTTATTTTGTTAAGAAAACACTATTTTTAAGTTATCCGTAAATTTATTTAAGTAAGATTAATTTAGTTTTAAGTTATCCGTAAGTTAATTTAAGTTTAGTTTAAACTAGTTTTAAGTATTTTTAATAAAAATGGAAGCGAAGAAAAAACACGAACCACGAGCTGCTGTTGTACCATGTATATGGTTATAAAATCAAGTCACGAATTTTCTTATGTATGTAAATGACATTTACGTTTGCCAAGGGTATACCACACTAGTGAGTGAGACGGCAACACTTCAGATATCATGATCAATACTAGCGAGTACGAATTCGCCGCGCTAGTGGGCCATAGCAAAAGGGTAGTTTTAAGAAAATTCTTATACTCATACGGGCCTATTTTATAGTTTACGTTGCCGCGTAAACAATAAGAAACGTCACAATTCAATACAAAATATAAACAAACAAAAAATAAAAAGATTTTTAAATTCAAATTTTTTAAACAAGAAATCAATTTTCAATTTAGTAAAAGAAAATAAAAATGGTATCAAAAGTGAAACGCGAAAGAAACTTAAATTTCACTAGAGATGAAATTGAGCTGCTGGTGTCTATAGTGGAAAATATAAGAAACATTTTGCAAAGCAAAAAAAGTGATTCCGTGACTTGGAAAGAGAAGGAGCAAGCATGGAAAAGTGTTGAATCCGAGTTCAACAGCTTGAGTGGTGGCTTCTTCCACGATGCTCGCCACCTAAAATTGAAGTTCGAGTCGTTAAAAAAAATAACGCGGAAGAAAGCCAGTACTGTGCGGGCAGAACTTTATAAGACCAGTGGTGGCACAAATGCGGCTCCTTCTCTAACCCCAATTGAAGAAAGGATAAAAAGTATGACGCAATTGTCTTGTGAAGGTGGCGAAAGTATTTACGATTGTGACGCAATAACTATTGGTAAGTTGTTTCTTTAGGATGAACTCACGTCGATGTTAAACTCTAATTTTTACGTTATAGATGCAAATTCAATAAATAAAGACGTTGAGGAAATTTATGGTAAGTACTAAAATATATAATTATGTATGCATTCTCCTTTAACTCCTAGAGAAGCATAGGACCAATATGAAGCATCTCCATTTGTTAATTGTTCAGTAACAACCCATGTTTCGCAAACCAATTTCACATTCGAATCAAAAATGCGCACTCTCATTTTGGTGGATATAATGGAAGAAGACTATATTTTGTTCAGTTGAGCGAACGCGTATTTTGCTTTTGCTATTCTTGAGCTGATATCGTCTTTTGCTGCACCATCCATGGAGATAATGCTGCCTAAATACGTGAAGCTATCGACGTTTTCGATGTCATCACTGCCAGCTCTAAACGTGATGTCATTCCTGTTTGCGTTTAGCTTCATACTTTTAGTTTTGGATTCGTTGATTTTTAGGCCGGCTCTTTCTAAATCCAAGACAAGGTCTTCAATTTTGCTTTTGCATATCTGAGTGTTTGGACGAAAAGAGGCAAATGTCGTCAGCGTAGTGGAGATCTTTTAGGTGTTCGGTAAAGTTCCATTGGATACCCCTTTTGGCCTTATTAAGAGCTTTATCTAGGATATCGTCAAGAACGATAAGGAAGAGAGATAGTAAACACCCCTGCCGTACTCCTGAATTAGTGGTGAATGTCAGTGACAACATCTAGAAGATGGTATCGTGTGATAAAAACTATTATGATTTTTTTACGGTCATCAAGGTCGTTTTATTTAGCGTGTCTTTATAGTACGGTTTTTATTTGTACGATATTTAATGTTTATCTTCTTGATTCATAGTATTTACTTTTGTTGTCATAGAAGATAAGGTATATTATTAATTTCCACTTTGAGTGACCTTAAGCTGACTTTTGAAAAATCGGAAAATATTCTCAGCTCATCTTTTGGGTACCATCTTTCAGATTTTTATGAGTTATGACATAATTTCCAAATATTTTTATTAATGAGTAATCTAATACTTTTCAGAAGATGAATTAATTATGTGTGAAGATCAGGGACCCACCGTAAATATTGAATGTATTTCAAACACAGAGCCAGACAATGCGCAAGTGGGTGGAAATAAAAGGAAAAATTGTAATGAGGACCAAATGCTGCAAGCAAAAAAATGGAGTGAGTGGACACCAAAGGCACTTAAATCAAAAAAACACGCAGCTCTTAGTAAGTATTATGATATTATAATTTGGTTGAAAAATAAAAGATCTCAGATATATTTGTTTCAGTGAATTAACTGCACTGATTGATTTTTTTTTTTGTTTGCAGGTAACCCGAACAAAAACGTCCATTTGACCGGTTGGCTGAATCCAAAATAAAAGTTGTGGAGCTACAAAAGGCCTTGATCAATGAAGAAATTCAACAGAAAAAACTTGAAAAAAAAATTATGGAAGAAAATCAAGAGCGTACAAGGCAAATGCAGCAATTCGAAAAAGAAGCAATGCTACTGAAAATAGAATTGCTAAAAATGGACATTGAAAATAGAAAAAATAAGCCATAATAACAATAAATGTTCGAATACTTTTTGTGAAATTTGTACATGTGTATACAGGGTGAATAGAAATCGGTAGAACAACGAAAAATGTAAGAATTCAGGGACTTTTACTGAACAAATTTACTATTGCACTTTTTCGAAACTTGCAAAACCAATAGAGTTATTTCAACCGTGAATTTTAAAAGTGGGGTTGCGAGGCAAAAGTAATGTCAAAATATGAATTGTCTGACATTTTGCTAGAATTGATAGTGTGCCATAATATTCGGTTATCTGACCAATATCATTTTTTCTCCTAAAAACAGCCCAGTATTTTTGTAAAAAAATGTCAACCAATTCGTTACACAATTTTCAAAATTAATGGCTCAAATAACTCCGTTGGTTTTGCGAATTTCGAAAAATAGCAGTAGAAAAATTTATTCAGAATAGTCCCAAAAATCTAACATGTTTCGGTGTTTTGCCGATTTCTAACCAACCTGTTTACACTTTTTTTCTGCAATTTAATTGTATTCTTTTTTTTTCTTGCGTTCAAAAAATAAAAGGTTTTAGTTTATTTTCAAATAACTGCATTTATTTAATATTTAAATGTTTCCAATGTCTATAAGGTCACAAAGTATTCAGTTATTAAATTATTTCTTATATTACTCTGATTGTAATTTGGTAAAATTTGATTATCTTGAGAGATTTCTTCTTCGATATACTCCACAGTCACATCAATATTAAAGTGTTGATCACCTGTATTTATTGCAATATTGTGAAACACTGCACATGCAACTATTTTTGTTTGCACTTTGGATAGATTCAGTTTAATTTTATTAGACAATACAGGGAATCTATTTTTTATGACCCCATATTATCTTGCTACCACATTTCTTGTCCTTATTTGAGACTCATTGTACAATTGCTCAGAAGGAGTGGATGGACTGTGAAGTGGCGCCAGTAAATAGTTGGAGTTTTCGTATCCCCTATCGCCAAGTAAGAAATTTGTGCCGTTTCGGATACTTTAAACCCTCTAGAACCCCCACATGTAGGTCTTTTAACCTAAATGTGGGGGGGTCAAAATGACCCACATGTAAGGGTCTTAGAGGGTTAGAATTGTCTACAAAAATATTCCTCGTAATATCCTGCATAAGTTTACTGAACACATGATATACCTCAAATGTAAGGATCATATAGTTATTTGCATCGATTTAACACAAGAATGCGTTATTTTTGTTTTTTTCATGTACAGTGGATTAAAAAACTTCAAAAATTGATTAAAAAAAAATCTGACGTGCTGGAGAAAAACGACGAGACACGGGTATTTTTTTTTAACGCCTACTTTAAGAATTTTTGGGATTTTCTCATGTGTTTTACAAAAAGTTTCAAATTATCGACAGTTTACTAAAAAAAACCGAAAAAAATAGGCAAAAACGCATTTTAGTAATTTATCAATGAATTGTATACAACTTTTGCATTTTCCCATCGATTTTTTTAAGTGGTATCTTATTTTCTTCACAAATATATAGTCCATGATACAAAAACAAAAAAAAAAATATTAAAAAGTTATTTCTTCTCGTATAAATCTGCAGTTGATTTTGATTTTTTGTTAATTTTTTCGAAAAAAAAAAAAATGTTTTTTTTAGAAATCAATTTATTTTGCCGAAACTAACAAACCAACCAAAAAGTGATGTGAATATCATTTGTAGGTAATTTAATTACCTTTAATATGACATATAATACGTTTCAATACAAGCATTGGTTCTTGAGATATTTGTATTTAAATGGAACTATCAACACGCTCAGAATAATTGTCGAACAATCATGCGAGTGGCGTGCTGCACTTCAACTTGTCTTCGTTGACTATAGCACTGCCTTCGACAGTGTCTCCCGAGAAAACATCTGGGCGTCACTGCAACGAAGAGGTATTGCCGCAAAGGCCATAAACTTAGTACGTGCACAATATGAAGGCTTTAAATGCAGTGTGTTACACAACGGGTTGTTGTCACCGACATTCACCACTAATTCAGGCGTACGGCAGGGGTGTTTACTATCACCATCACTCTTCCTTATCGTTCTTGATGATATCCTAGATAAAGCTCTTAATAAGGCCAAAAGGGGTATTCAATGGAACTTTACCGAACATCTGGAAGATCTCGACTACGCTGACGACATCTGCCTCTTATCGTCCAAACATTCAGATATGCAAAGCAAAATTGAAGACCTTGTCTTGGAATCACAAAAAGCCGGCCTAAAAATCAACGTATCCAAGACTAAAAGCATGAAGCTAAACGCAAGCAATGACATCACTTTAAAGCTGGCAGTGATGACATCGGAAACGTCGATAGCTTCACGTAGCTAGGCAGCATTATCTCCATGGATGGTGGAGCAAAAGAGGATATCAACTCAAGAATAGCAAAAGCAAAAGGCGCGTTTGCTCAACTGAACAAAATATGGTCTTCATCCGTTATATCCACCAAAACGAGAGTGCGCATTTTTGATTCGAATGTGAAATCGGTTTTGTTATATGGGTGCGAAACATGGCTTGTTACTGAACAACTAACAAACAGGCTGCAAGTATTCGTCAACAAATGCTTAAGGCGTATGTTAAAGGTTTGGTGGCCTCGCACTATATCAAATGCCGAGCTACATCAAAAATGCAAACAGAAGGCTATAGCAAACGAGATCAAGCTGCGCAAATGGGGATGGATTGGTCACACTCTCCGGAAACCACACAGCGAAGTTTGTCGTCAGGCCCTTGAGTGGAATCCACAAGGCAGTAGAGGACGTGGTAGACCCAAAACCAACTGGAAAAGGTTGTTGGAAAAGGAAATCCAAGAATCGGGAAAATCGTGGCAAGAGATCAAAGTCATCGCAAGGGATCGTGACAAATGGAGAGATTTCATATTGGCCCTATGCTCCTCCTAGGAGTTAAAGGAGAATACATACATACATACATACATCTTTTTTTTTTGGTCCGAAAACCGAAAATGACCGATATCTCGAAAACAACACGAAATAAAAAAAAAAATAATGCGATTTTCGGAATCAGCAGCCCATTTTACATATAAAATGAATAATGGCATTCCCTGGGGAAAAAATTATACTCATTTGTTGCATAGTGTAATTTGTTGTGAAATCTTTAAACGTGTTTTTCTCAGAACAGTGTTTTTTGAACTGGTACCCACGATTCCGGCTGTACCGATTTACTTCAGTTTTTTTTTTAAATGTTCGTAATAGATTTGGCTATCTTGGGTACCAGAATCAATACTGTCAATAAATATTTAACAATATTATTAACAAAAAACGAGGTTGAAAAAGACCAAAAAAATTGAAAATTGCACTTCTTGTTTATTTATCAATATTTTTTTCCAGTTCTGGTACCCAAGATAGCCGTTCACATGTACTTTAAAATGCAATTTGTTTTTTGTGTTTCAGATGATCTAAAATCGAGAAATCGTGGGTACCACATCAAAACCGGCCTACTTCTGGTCGCCCATATCTTCACCGGAAGTCAACGAAAATTGAAAATTTTTTTTTTTTTGCTACTTAAAAATAGAACCGTGTTATGGGCACTGGGTGCCCAAAGCAATTTTCAATGTTGTTTTCAAACCCCAAATTGTTCGAAACGAATGTCAGATCTCATCGTTTTTCAATAGATTGAACATTTTACTACTTAAAAAAACTTAGTTTGGATAAGATTTAGGTATAAGTAAAATAAAAATAATTAAAAGGCGGGAAAACTCATTTTCGTGTTATGGGCACTGTGTGCCCAGAATATATGGGGGTGATTTTTGAACTTTAACCGATCATGCCCATTGTCCCAATCAGACTATAGCCCTAACTATTATTTGTGCCAAATTTTATGCATATATCTTTATCCGTTTGGGCGTAATCGTAATTTCAACATGCAGACTGACACATACACCAAGAGGCCAATTAGGGCCCAAAAGAGCCATCAACGCTCAACATAAAAATTTGAAAAAATCAGGGAAATTCAAATTCGACATTTAGAGCTGATTGATTATCATCCATCATAACCCTGCATATAACGACCACCTAAATTTACACACTTGTTTATACTTTTTTCAGACACAAATACTTTTTTTTATATACTTCTCTTATTCATACGTTCATATGTAAATAAACGCTCAATAAAAAAATATAAAATGTAAAAAAAAAGTTATATTTAAATAAAAAAACATAAGTTTCTTTAAAAAATTTTGAACTTTCTAGTAACCCCCATACAAAATACACTATGGGCACTGAGTGCCCATAACCGAGGGGGACGTGGAAATAACCGCAATAACCAAAACTATAATGTCCGATTGGTTAGTGACCAACAAAATGTCACGGAAAACCAAAACCAGCCCCTGGGGCAGTAAATAATAAAATATATAACCTTAACCTTAGTTTAGGCGTTTTTGTAAAGATGTATAATACAGATAACGATTTGTTAACACTACTGGTAGATACTGGAGCAGATATATCTTTAGTAAAACTTTCAAGGGTAAGCAAACAACCAAACAACAACCCTTACAGGCATAGGCAAGGGTACTATCCAATCAATCGGCAGTACCAAAATGAATCTTAAAGTTGAAAATATTCTAGTAATGCATAAATTTCATGTAGTGCCGATAGATTTTCCAATACCATGCGATGGGATCATCGGTACTGACTTCTTGAGAAAATTTAATTGTAAACTTGACTTTATGGAAAACAAAGACTGGCTTGTGGTACGACCACAAAATTTCCAACATTTTGCGATACCAATTTCAAACAATTGTTTCAATAACTCAATTGTACTACCTGCAAGATCAGAAGTAGTGCGAAAGGTACACTTTAATCTTAAAGACGAAGAATTATTGGTACCAAATCAAGAAATTCAACCTGGTGTGTATATTGCAAATACGATAGTTCAAGGCAATGACGCATATATAAGGATAATGAACGCAAACAGTATTGACACGGCAATAAAAATTGAAAATACAGTTTTTGAAAATTTATCAAATTATAATATAATACACAAAACAGGAAATTCAACCGAAAGAGAAGAAGAAGTCTTGAAAAAATTAACAACAAATTTTCCTACTCAGTTTAAAGCGAAGCTAACAACGCTCTGTACAAAATACAGCGATATATTTGCTTTAGAAAATGAACAAATTTCAACCAATAATTTTTACAAACAACGTTTACGACTAAGCGATAAAACACCAAGTTATATAAAAAATTATAGAATACCGCACGCACAAAAGGCGGAAGTCGAAAGGCAAACAAAGAAGCTTGTAGATGATGACATAGTAGAACCATCAAAGTCAAACTACAACAGTCCTTTGTTGTTAGTGCCTAAAAAGTCATTACCGAACTCTAACGAGAAAAGATGGCGGTTAGTAGTAGATTACCGTCAAATAAACAAAAAACTAATTGCGGATAAATTTCCTCTTCCAAGAATAGAAGATATTCTTGATCAGTTAGGTCGAGCAAAATACTTCTCTTGCCTTGACCTAATGTCTGGATTTCACCAAACAGAACTACACGAAGCTTCGAGAGACGTTACATCCTTTTCAACGGAAAATGGATCTTACCGTTTTAAACGACTCCCTTACGGATTGAAAATTGCTCCAAAGTCCTTCCAACGCATGATGACTCTTGCATTCTCAGGCTTAACGCCTTCCCAAGCATTTTTATACATGGATGACTTAGTAGTACTAGGTTGTTCAGAGAAACACATGCTTAAGAATTTAACAGATGTTTTCGAACTATGTCGAAAACATAACCTTAAATTACACCCTGAGAAGTGATCTTTCTTTATGAATGAGGTAACTTACCTAGGACATAAATGTACAGATAAAGGCATCCTACCGGATGACAACAAATTCTCAGCAATCAGAGACTATCCAGTCCCAACTGATGCTGACGGAGCACGAAGATTTGTTGCATTTTGCAACTATTATAGAAGATTAATCAAAAATTTTTCTGACTATTCTCGCCATATAACGAGATTAACAAAAAAAAATGTTCCATTTCAATGGACTCAAGAATGTCAACGAGCATTTGATCATCTCAAAGAAGCACTTATGAAGCCAACTATTTTACAATATCCAGATTTCAAAAAACCATTTTGTATTACTACAGATGCAAGCAAACATGCTTGCGGGGCAGTACTCAGCCAAGAGTACGATGGCAGACAGCTTCCAGTCGCATATGCCTCAAAGACTTTTACAAAAGGTGGAAGCAATAAATCTACGATCGAGCAAGAGCTCACTGTAATTCATTGGGCGATAACACACTTCAGACCTTACCTTTACGGTACACATTTTTTGGTTAAAACTGATCATCGCCCACTTTCCTTTTTGTTCTCTATGAAGAACCCAAGTTCGAAATTGACACGAATGAGGCTAGACCTCGAAGAATATGACTTCACGGTAGAATACCTCAGGGGCAAAGAAAATCATGTAGCGGACGCTCTATCAAGAATAACAATAGGAGACCTAAAAGATATGTCTCATAGTACAGCGACTATAATGAGGGTCTCTACAAGATCTTCAACAAAACAGAACAAAGGAATAGAAAACCCATCAAATCAGCAAATTTTGTACGATAAGCCCAACATATACGAAGTCATAAATTATACTGACGTCAAGAAACATCCAAAATTAAAAATGACTTCCTACCATTGTTTCATAAAACATGGTAACAAGATTATCGATAAGATAATAATTGATGAGTTGTTTGTTAATGAGAAAATTGACCTTGGTCTATTCTTCTCAATGCTAGAGGCATTAGCCAACAGACAAAAAATCAAGATAGTACAAATGGCACCCAGTGAGCAAATTTTTGAATTTGTCTCAGTTAATGAATTTAAGGCCACGGGCAATAGAATATTAAAGGAATTAAAAGTAGCGCTACTACCAAGGGTGACCAAGCTGAATAAAGCAAATGAAATACAAGAAACGTTAAAAAATTTCCATGATGATCTAGTGCAAGGAGGTCACTGTGGGATCACGAAAACTCTGAACAAAATTAAAAGACATTTCTATTGGCCAAACATGGCCAAAGATATGGCTAAATATGTCAAGTCATGTCAGAAATGTCAAAAAGCTAAAATTACAACTCATACTAAAACAGCTATGACAATCACTGAAACACCAACTAATGCTTTTGACAATTTACTGGTAGATACAATTGGTCCATTACCTCGAATAGAGAATGGCAATGAGTATGCAGTCCCACTAATTTGTGACCTAACAAAATATCTGGTAACAGTTCCAGTGCCAAATAAACAAGCAAGTACAACAGCTAAAGCTATTTTTGAAAATTTTATATTAAATTACGGACCCATGAAGACATTTATTACGGACATGGGTACAGAATATAAAAATGCAATCATAGCCGATTTGTGTAAATATCTCAATATTAAGAATGTAACTTCAACAGCCTACCATCATCAAACGCTCGGTACTGTAGAACGCAGTCACCGCACATTCAACGAATACGTACGTTCATATATATCCGTAAACAGAGATGATTGGGATGTATGGTTGAAGTATTTTACATATTGCTTTAATACTACTCCTTCCGTAGTACATGGATATTGTCCGTATGAGCTTATATTCGAAAAAATTCCTCCGGGATTCCACAAATTTAATAGCATAGATAGAATAGAACCATTATATAACATAGACGACTATGGCAAGGAAGTTAAATACAGGTTAGAAACAGCCTATACCAGAGCTAAAACACTACTGGATAAATCAAAATTAAAGCAAAAATTATTTTATGATAGGAATAGTAAGGAACAAGAGATAAATATAGGAGATAAGGTATTACTAAGAAATGAAACAGGTCATAAGCTAGATAGTCAGTACACAGGGCCCTATAGAGTAGAAAGTATAGAAGAAAACGGAAATATTGTCATAAAAGACAATAAAAATAAGAAAAATAGAGTGCATAAAAATAGGATAAAGATTTCTATGTGATAAGAAATGTTAAAAAAAAAATTATTTAATAAATAAAAAAAATTATTTATATAATATACATAATAATAATAATAATAAAAAAAAAAACAATAAATACAATTTTTTGCAAATTATTTATATTTTTTATAGCTATATAAGAAATTATATTATATACAATCTGCAACAATTTTGAAAATTTTAAGTAAAAAAAAATAATAATGAGTATATACTAATAACACTAGTTTACAAATGATTAAAATTTTTTTTCCCAGCGAATGCCGTTACTCATTTTATATGGAAAATGGGCTGCTGCTTCCGAAAATCGCATTTTTTTTTTTTTATTTCGTGTCGTTTTCGAGATATCGGTCATTTTCGGTTTTTGGACCAAAAAAAAAAGATAGTTCCACTTAAATACAAATATCTCAAGGACCAATGTTTGTATTCAAACAAATAATATGTCATATTAAAGGTAATTAAATTACCTACAAATGATACTCACGTCACTTTTTGGCTGGTTTGTTAGTTTCGATGAAATAAATTGATTTCTGAAAAAAAGAGTATATTTTTCCGAAAAAATTACAAAAATGTCTAAATCAACTGCAGATTTTTACAAGAAAAAAAAATTTTAAAATTCATTTTGTATTTTTATATCATAGTCTATAAATTTGTTAGGCAAATAAAATACTATTTAAGAAAATCGATGGAAAAATGCAAAAGTTGTATACAATTCATTGATAAGTTACCAAAATGCGTTTTTCCCTATTTTTCCGTTTTTTTGTAATAAATTGTTCGAAAATTTGAAACTTTTTGTAAAAGAAATTAGAAAATCCAAAAAATTCTTAAAGAAGGCATTAAAAGGAAATACCCGTGCCTCGCCGTTTTTCTCTAGCACGTCAGATTTTTTTTTAATCGATTTTTGAAGTTTTTTAATCCACTGTACATGAAAAAACAGAAATAACGCATTCTTGTGTTAAATCGATGAATTTAACTATATGATCCTTACATCTGAGGTGTATCATGTCTTCAGCAAACTTATGCAGGATACTACGCGGAATATTTTTGTAGACAATTTTAACCCTCTCAAACCCCCCCATGTAGGTCAAAATGACCTTCATGTGGGGGTCAAAATGACCCACATGTGTGGGTTTTAGAGGGTTAAAATTTTCTACAAAAATATTCCTCGCAGTATCCTGCATAAGTTTGCTGAAGACATGATACACCTCAGATGTAAGGATCATATAGTTAAATTCATCGATTTAACACAAGAATGCGTTATTTCTGTTTTTTCATGTACAGTGGATTAAAAAACTTCAAAAATCGATTAAAAAAAAATCTGACGTGCTAGAGAAAAACGGCGAGGCACGGGTATTTCCTTTTAATGCCTTCTTTAAGAATTTTTTGGATTTTCTAATTTCTTTTACAAAAAGTTTCAAATTTTCGAACAGTTTATTACAAAAAAACGGAAAAATAGGGAAAAACGCATTTTGGTAACTTATCAATGAATTGTATACAACTTTTGCATTTTTCCATCGATTTTCTTAAATAGTATTTTATTTGCCTAACAAATTTATAGACTATGATATAAAAATACAAAATGAATTTTAAAATTTTTTTTTCTTGTAAAAATCTGCAGTTGATTTAGACATTTTTGTAATTTTTTCGGAAAAATATACTCTTTTTTTCAGAAATCAATTTATTTCATCGAAACTAACAAACCAGCCAAAAAGTGACGTGAGTATCATTTGTAGGTAATTTAATTACCTTTAATATGACATATTATTTGTTTGAATACAAACATTGGTCCTTGAGATATTTGTATTTAAGTGGAACTATCTTTTTTTTTTGGTCCAAAAACCGAAAATGACCGATATCTCGAAAACGGCACGAAATAAAAAAAAAAAAAATGCGATTTTGGAAGCAGCAGCCCATTTTCCATATAAAATGAGTAACGGCATTCGCTGGGAATTTTGGCTGTAAACTAGTGTAATATATTAATAATTATATAAAAAAAAAACTAAATATATATATTTGCTTTAATTATATTACATACAAATTGTAAAGTTGATTCAATCGACTATATAAATATGTATAAAAAGAAAAAATATATACTTATTACCATTTAGAAAAGTTTGAATAACTACATAAAATTTAAATTTACAAATTCAAATTATTATTCCATTATTCATTTAAAAGTGGAGGTGTAGTGTACATGTGAGTCTTTTCATAAATATTTGGTGTTGTGTTTTCACAGTGTATTCGGCCTGCAACGTCAGCATTTATACATTGTGGGAACACAATAACAATGTGATGGTTTGTTTAAATGGATCCTAATGAAACCTAAAACTGTTGTTATCCGTCTGACGACAACGAATTGCTAACCCAGCAAAAGCTATGTACGCTGCATTTCAAACTCAAAATAAACATTTTAAATCTATTCACTACTGTTAGCTTTAAGTCAAAATGAGAATAAAGAGATCGGCAGATATAAGTCGACACGCAAGTAATAAACATGTTCGTTGTTTCAATCGGAGTAATAAAGTAACATTACAACGGTTCTAAGGTTAAAATAAGAATTATTAAATATTGTTTGGTCATGACATGACCCTGGCCATCTAGCAATAATATCCACAATTCGCTGTTGGGAGTCCACTACGGTTTGTACGTTTAAGGAAAAATTTCCTTTTCTATCCCTGTAGTACTCAGCATTTTCTCCACCTGCAAAAAGGTGTTTATTTTAAACAAGAAAAATTGCAAAATTTTAATGGAGCATAGATGCCCAAAGTAACTACATATTGGGACCCATGGTGTAAAATTATAGTATTACTCCTAGAATCAACAATTAAGGTTTTTAAAAAACCGTTTCGTTAAGATTATACCCATTTGAAAGTGGTAAAGGAAAACAGCAAAAAGGTTCTCATTCTAGGTGTAAAACTAAATAGTGAATTACAATATACCACCTGGTGATTTTATAATAATTTGCGTGCAATCAATGGCGCCAATTACTTTTGGAAATCGTGCAATTTCATAAAAGCCTTGAATTACTGCTTGCAAATTGTCAGGATATTTAATAAAAATTGGTCGTAGTTTTGCAACCGCCTCTGACACATTTCTCACAACTCTGCAAGCTGTTGCTTTACTTACTCCACTGAAGTCATCAACAACCGTCAAAAATGACCCCGTTGCATAATATCTCAACGTTAATAGCAATCGGTTCATTGGAGATAATGCGAAATTTCTAAAAGAGGAAGCTTTTGTAACTTATTTGTTATGAAAAAAAATTGGACCGTACGAATTGGTAGATGTTGCAATCTCTTCCTGAATCATTCAAAGGATAAACTCTACGGCAGGCTTGCTTAGCCTAAACCGGGATCGAAAGTCTGCATCATCTAAACTGGTGAAATAATTTGGCCGAGTTCGAATCACTCGATTCCTGCGCGGGCGCGAAATTGCATCCAAAAAATCGTCAAAAGCGTCTTCCAAAAGTTCAAATAAGTCCATTTTTTCAGAGCAAGTTAAAAATGTGATTAAAAATTTAAATGTTTTCGTTTAATTCCAAAAAATATATGGCAGATAAAATATTATCAATAACCTGATGTGGCAGTTAATTTATCAGAGACTTTATCTGACAGATATCTCTATCTGTAACCTGTGAAACAGAATTTTTTGCCTATCTGACACATATCTGCTAGATAACGCTATCAGGAACTTTATCTGGGACCGGTGAAACAGACCCTAAGATATATAGCTTTTTAGCAGATGCTAGCTGTTTATGGTGTCAGATTTTTAATTTTAATTTTTTTAATTGGCGTTTTTAGTCATTTTCATGAAAAGGGTTTTTTTTTTTCAATAAATAAATGGGCTTTAGGTCCTCCGGAATTCATTATCAAGGACTAGAAATAAAATGCATTAATAAAACAATTTTTTTTTTTTTTAACAAACACATCGATAAGAAAAAACTCACAAAATATTTAAAAATTGAAAAACCAAACAACAAAACTTCGACATCAAAGACTGCAACTAACAAAATACAAGATAACATTGAACACCAAATAAGCTAAAAAATATTGCACTTTAAAAAATTGCACCGTTTTGGTAACCCTCCAGTTGTCCAATGTTATGTTTTTATTTGTGTTGTTTTTGGTCTATGCTGTGTTTTTAGCTTTGCGTTTTAGTCTTTTTTGTTTTAATCAAGTGTCTGTAAATGCGCATCCCCAAGATGCAATAGCGATGCGCGTCCTTCTCGCATCTAAAGAGCTGATTTGTATGCGCATATTTTTTGCGCTATAGGTAGCGAGAGCGAAGCGCATCCATAGAGCATTTCTGAATGCAAAAGCGAAGCGCTTTTGGTCACGTACTTATGCACAAAACAAAATAAGTCAATAAGTCAGCTTCGTAAGAGAGCGAGGATGGAGCTGTGGAAGGAATCGCTATAGGTAGCGAGAGCGAAGCGCATTCAAAGAGCATTTCTGAATACGGGAGCGATGCGCATCCATAGAGCATTTCTGAATGCGAGAGCGATGCGCGTCCAAAGAGCATTTCTGGTAGCGAGAACGAAGCGCTTTTGGTCACGAACTTATGCACAAAACAAAATAAGTCAATAAGTCAGCTTCGTAAGAGAGCGAGGATGGAGCAGTGGAAGGAATCACTATAGGTAGCGCGAGCGAAGCGCATCCAAAGAGCATTTCTGAAGACGAGAGCGATGCGCATCCAAAGAGCATTTCTGGTAGCGAGAACAGAGCGCTTTCGGCCACGTATTTACGCACAAAACAAAATAAGTCAATAAGTCAGCTTCGTAAGAGCGCGAGGATGGAGCAGTGGTCTAGCGACTGGCACTGCGATTGAGAGTTGTAGCAACCGTGAGGTCCTCCCCAACAGAAAATTTCGATGCGCATCCCCAAGATGCAATAGCGATGCGCGTCCTTCTCGCATCTAAAGAGCTGATTTGTATGCGCATATTTTCTGCGCTATAGGTAGAGAGAGCGAAGCGCATCCAAAGAGCATTTCTGAATGCGAGAGCTATGCGCATCCAAACAGCATTTCTGGATGCAAGAGCAATGCGCATCCAAAGAGCATTTCTGGTAGCGAGAACGAAGCGCTTTCGGTCACGTATTAACGTACAAAACAAAATAAATCAATAAGTCATCTTCGTAAGAGCGCGATGATAGAACAGTGGTCTAGCGACTGGCACTGCGATTGAGAGTTGTAGCAACCGTGAGGTCCTCGGTTCAACTCCGGCCCAGACCTAACACAAAAATTTTCAACTTGCAATTTTTCAATTAGAATTAATTTAGTACAATTACAAATAATTATAATTACATAAAAAAAAATAATAGTCTGATGAGTCTTGACGAAAGACGTAAAATTTCAATTAAAAATTAATTTTTTAAATATTTTTATTGTCATCCAAAAAGCATCCAATGAGCATTTCTGAATGCGAGAGCGATGCGCTTCCAAAGAGCATTTCTGGTAGCGAGAGCGATGCGCATCCAAACAGCATTTTTGGATGCGAGAGCTATGCGCATCCAAAGAGCATTTCTGGTAGCGAGAGCGAAGCGCTTCGTTCCAATGACATGCCAATGTTAATTTCAGCGCTTTTGGCAACGAGAGAGATGCGCTTCACTGCTGCTTTAGAGCGCTTCAGAAGCGCTATTGATGCGCTCCATTCCCCATTGGGTCGGTTCAACTCCGGCCCAGACCTAACACAAAAGTTTTTCAACTTGCAATTTTTCAATTATAATTAATTTAGTAAAATAAGAATAATTATAATTACATCAAAAAAAAATAATAGTCTGATGAGTCTTTGTAGCAAAAGACGTAAAATTTCAATTAAAAATAAATTTTTTAAATATTTTTATTGTCATCCAAAAAGCATCCAAAGAGCATTTCTGAATGCGAGAGCGATGCGCATCCAAACAGCATTTCTGGATGGGAGAGCGATGCGCATCCAAAGAGCATTTCTGGTAGCGAGAACAAAGCGCTTCCTTCCAATGACATGCGAATGTTAATTTCAGCGCTTTTGGATACGAGAGAGATGCGCTTCACTGCTGCTTAATAGCGCTTCAGAAGCGCTATTGATGCGCTCCATTCCCCATTGGAATCTCAAGAGTAAATCTGCGCACGTTATTTTTCTCATATTGCAGTATTTGTACTTTGTAAAATTAGGAGAGTGTCCGGTTCTAGTACAGTGGGCTGCAAGTGCCATTTTTTGTTCAATAGGTTTGTCAAGTGCTTTTTGGTCCAATTTATGTCCTGCTATTCTAGTCCGTAATTTGTCATTGTTGTTCCAACATATACTTTATTTATTGCATACGCTGGATTCGTCACCTACGCACGAAATTTGATATATCAAATTCGATTTGTCATTTGTGCACTTCGTTTTGCTGAATAGTTATTGTAGTGTGTTATTAGCCCTAAATGCAATTTTTTAATTTTCTTTATTATAAATGTCAGTTTTTGTTAGTTGCAGTTTTTGATGTCGAAGTTTTGTTCTTTAGGGTTTGTTTCACCGGTGCCAGATAAAGTTCCTGATAGCGTTATCTAGCAGATATGTGTCAGATAGGCAAAAAATTCTGTTTCACAATGTACAGATAGAGATATCTGTCAGATAAAGTTTCTGATAAATTAACTGCCACATCAGGTTATTGATAAAATTTTATCTGTCAGATATTTTTGAAATTAAACGAAAACACTTAAATTTTTAATGGCATTTTTAACTTTCTCTGAAAAAATGGACTTATTTGAATTTTTGGAAGACGATTTTGACGATTTTTTGGATGCAATTTCGCGCCCGCGATGGAATCGAGTGATTCGAACTCGGCCAAATTATTTCACCAGTTTAGATGATGCAGACTTTCGATCCCGGTTTAGGCTAAGCAAGCTTGCCGTAGAGTATATCCTTTCAATGATTCAGGAAGAGATTGCAACAATTCGTACGGTCCAATTTTTTTCATAACAAATAAGTTACAAAATCTTCCTCTTTTAGAAATTTTGCATTATCTCCAATGAACCGATTGCTATTAACGTTGAGATATTATGCAACGGGGTCATTTTTGACGGTTGTTGGTGACTTCAGTGGAGTAAGTAAAGCAACAGCTTGCAGAGTTGTGAAAAATGTGTCGGAGGCGGTTGCAAAATTACGACCAATTTTTATTAAATATCCTGACAATTTGCAAGCAGTAATTCAAGGCTTTTATGAAATTGCACGATTTCCAAAAGTAATTGGCGCCATTGATTGCACGCATATTATTATAAAATCACCAGGTGGTATATTGTAATTCACTATTTAGTTTTACACCTAGAATGAGAAACTTTTTGCTGTTTTCCTTTACCACTTTCAAATGGGTATAATCTTAACGAAACGGTTTTTTAAATATGCATGTAGTTACTTTGGGCATCTATGCTCCATTAAAATTTTACAAGTTTTCTTGTTTAAAATAAACACCTTTTTGCAGGTGGAGAAAATGCTGAGTACTACAGGGATAGAAAAGGAAATTGTTCCTTAAACGTACAAACCGTAGTGGACTCCCAACTGCGAATTGTGGATATTATTGCTAGATGGCCTGGGTCATGTCATGACCAAACAATATTTAACAATTCTTATTTTAAGCAAAAATTGTTCAGCAACCAATTTGGCACAAATTTCTTACTTGGCGATAGGGGATACGAAAACTCCAACTATTTACTGACACCACTTCACAGTCCATCCACTCCTTCTGAGCATTTGTATAATGAGTCTCAAATAAGGACAAGAAATGTGGTAGAAAGATCATATGGGGTCTTAAAAAATAGATTCCCTGTATTGTCTAATAAAATTAAACTGGATCTATCCAAAGTGCAAGCAATAATAGTTGCATGTGCAGTGCTTCACAATATTGCAATAAATACAGGTGATCAACACTTTAATATTGATGTGACTGTGGAGTATATCGAAGAAGAAATCTCTCAAGATAATCAAATTGTATCAAATAACAATCAGAGTAATATAAGAAATAATTTAATAACTGAATACTTTGCGACCTTATAGACATTGGAAACATTTAAATATTAAATAAATGCAGTTATTTGAAAATAAACTAAAACATTTTATTTTTTGAACGCAAGAAAAAAAAAGAATACAATTAAATTGCAGAAAAAAAGTGTAAACAGGTTGGTTAGAAATCGGCAAAACACCGAAACATGTAAGATTTTTGGGAATATTCTGAACAAATTTTTCTGCTGTTATTTTTCGAAATTCGCAAAACCAACGGAGTTATTTGAGTCATTAATTTTGAAAATTGTGTAACTAATTGGTTGGCATTTTTTTACAAAAATACTGGGCTGTTTTTAAGAGAAAAAATGATATTGGTCAGATAACAGAATATTATGGCACACTATCAATTCTAGCAAAATGTCAGACAATTCATATTTTGACATTACTTTTGCCTCGTAACCCCACTTTTAAAATTCACGGTTGAAATAACTCTATTGGTTTTGCAAGTTTCAAAAAAGGGCAATAGAAAATTTGTTCAGTAAAAGTCCCTGAATTCTTACATTTTTCGTTGTTCTACCGATTTCTATTCACCCTGTACAAATTTCACAAAAAGTATTCGAACATTTATTGGTATTATAACTTATTTTTTCTATTTTCAATGTCCATTTTTAGCAATTCTATTTTCAGTAGCATTGCTTCTTTTTCGAATTGCTGCATTTGCCTTGTATGCTCTTGATTTTCTTCCATAATTTTTTTTTCAAGTTTTTTCTGTTCGATTTCTTCATTGTTTTTGTTCGGGTTACCTGCAAACAAAAAAAAAAAATCAATCAGTGCAGTTAATTCACTGAAACAAATATATCTGAGATCTTTTATTTTTCTACCAAAAAATAATATCATAATACTTACTAAGAGCTGCGTGTTTTTTTGATTTAAGTGCCTTTGGTGTCCACTCACTCCATTTTTTTGCTTGCAGCATTTGGTCCTCATTACAATTTTTCCTTTTATTTCCACCCACTTGCGCATCGTCTGGCTCTGTGTTTGAAATACATTCAATATTTACGGTGGGTCCCTGATCTTCACACATAATTAATTCATCTTCTGAAAAGTATTAGATTACTCATTAATAAAAATATTTGGAAATTATGTCATAACTCATAAAAATCTGAAAGATGGTACCCAAAAGATGAGCTGAGAATATTTTCCGATTTTTCAAAAGTCAGCTTAAGGTCACTCAAAGTGGAAATTAATAATATACCTTATCTTCTATGACAACAAAAGTAAATACTATGAATCAAGAAGATAAACATTAAATATCGTACAAATAAAAACCGTACTATAAAGACACGCTAAATAAAACGACCTTGATGACCGTAAAAAAATCATAATAGTTTTTATCACACAATACCATCTTCTAGATTTTCATAACTAATTCCTAATTAAACTTGGGCACAAGTATATATGAAAGCTATTCAAAACATGAAAAAGACAAGGCCACCGGTATATGTAGATCAAATAACAGCTGAACTGCTAAAGGCATGCCCCAGAGCATCAGCTACAATTCTCCATCCTCTGCTCACCAAAATCTGGAGCTAAGAGCGTTTGCCAGAAGATTGGCTACATGGCATGTTACTCAAATTGACGAGAAAAAGGTGACCTAAGTGAGTGACGAAACTATAGAGGCATTCAGTACCATCAAAAGTATTGACGAAAGTGAACAGGGTTAGCGAAAAGCTTGATTCGGCCATTCGAAGCAAGCAGGATTCCGGCGAAACCGATCAAACGTTGATCAACACCCTCAGATAAATTTTAAATAAATTAACTAATAAATTAATTAATAAATTAACGAACATGCTGGAAAAGGTCCCTGGAAAAGGAATTCCGAGGATCGGGAAAGTCGTGGTAAGTTGATCCCTCGAAAGGGATTGCAACAAATGGCCCTATGCTTCTCTAGGAGTTAAAGGAGAATACATACATAAGTATATGTTTTAGTACTTACCATAAATTTCCTCAACGTATTTATTTATTGAATTTGCATCTATAACGTAAAAATTAGAGTTTAACATCGACGTGAGTTCATCCTAAAGAAACAACTTACCAATAGTTATTGCGTCACAATCGTAAATACTTTCGCCACCTTCACAAGACAATTGCGTCATACTTTTTATCCTTTCTTCAATTGGGGTTAGAGAAGGAGCCGCATTTGTGCCACCACTGGTCTTATAAAGTTCTGCCCGCACAGTACTGGCTTTTTTCCGCGTTATTTTTTTTAACGACTCGAACTTCAGTTTTAGGTGGCGAGCATCGTGGAAGAAGCCACCACTCAAGCTGTTGAACTCGGATTCAACACTTTTCCATGCTTGCTCCTTCTCTTTCCAAGTCACGGAATCACTTTTTTTGCTTTCCAAAATATTTCTTTTATTTTCCACTATGGACACTAGTAGCTCAATTTCATCTCTAGTGAAATTTAAGCTTCTTTCGCGTTTCACTTTTGATTCCATTTTTATTTTCTTTTATTCAATTAAAAATTTATTTCTTGTTTGAAAAATTTGAATTTAAAAATCTTTTTATTTTTTGTTTGTTTACATTTTGTATTGAATTTTGACGTTTCTTATGTTTAAAATATCAGAAGGAAATCTGACAGAAATTTTATCAGTAACTTCGAATGTGAAACAGAAAAAATTTATCAGGCAGATTTATCTACCAGATTATTTAACTGCTAGATAACTATCAGCAACTTTATCTGGGACCGGTGAAACAGACCCTTAGTATTTTAATTCTTAAATATTTTGTGAGTTTTTTCTTATCGATAGTGATAGTTAAAAAAAAAAAAAATGTTTTATTAATGTATTTTATTTCTAGTCCTTTATAATGAATTCCGGAGGAATTCGAAATATTGGATTAAATTAAATAAATTTAAAAACTGATCTAAAGCCCATTTATTTATTGAAAATTATAATCAACGAGGTCATTAAATCATACAAAATTAAAAATAAGGGTGTTTTTTCAAAAATATATAGCTAACACTAAAGTTTAAAAATTGATGAATCTAAGTTATTGGTCCCATTCATTTTGAAATGTTCTTTTTATAAAAAAAATATTGTATTTCTTGGTGAAAAAAAATTTTTTTCATATTTTTTTTGTAAAAAGAACACTTCAAAATGAATAGGTCCAGTAACTTAGATTAATCAATTTACAAATTTTAGTGTAAGCCAGGGGTTGAAATAAGAAAAAATTATTACTGCAGAATTTTTTTTGTTTTTATTTGCAATTTGTTAGCAAAATTTTTTTAATGGCTTATTCAAGTAATTCATACTAAATATTAATATTAAATAACAGACATCATGGCAATGATTCAATTTCAAATTTAGTATTTATAGTGAAATTTTCTTCGTATGCATTTATAAAAATATTTTTAAAGTAGAGTTGCCGAGTACTTATTGTGGTTGCTACATTTTAGCCCAAATTGGTGAGGTTAGACAACTTAAACAACAGTTATATGCGAAATAAAATGAGTATTTAGTTTCAACGATTAACGCAAAACAAAGTAATACGAATTTGGGTAAAAATTATTATTACAATTTTTTACAATTTTCTGAAGTTATTACTGCAAATTTGAAGTTATTACTGCAGAAATAGGGTATTACTGCAGCTTATTTCAATGCGTGGAGTAAGCTATAAATTTTTGAAAAAACACCCTTTTCATGAAAATGACTAAAAACGCCAACTTCAATACCCTGTATTTTAACAACAAATGGTATTAGGACAATATTCTCCCGGATTGTTGTTCTTGCACACCGGATCTACCATATTGCCAAATTTGAGCGAAATTGGAGAAAAAAAATGTTGAGCTGATACACTTGGCGTGGATTGCTTATATACTGTGCCCATTTTGAGCTTTGTATGATTGCTCTTAAAAATTTTGGAAAAGACATTTCATTTGATGTAAAATCAATACGAGAAGAATTTTTTTCCAAAATAATGTGTAATTCCTCGAGATATGATTGCATATTTGGGAAATGTAACGAATGTCCTGGAGTTGTTGCAATTTCGGCAGAGTCCCTTATTTTGCCATCTTTAAATGGTTATATAACTGTGTTGAAAGATTGGAAATTAAAATTGTTCAGCAAGACAAAATAAGGAAAATAAAAGATGAAGTAAAAACTGACTGGAAAAAACTTATAATTCAATGTGATTTTGCTGAAAACTGGAAAGCGATTCTGAAAAATGAAATTTCAAGTGCATATCGGAAAACTACACAGCTATCTATTTTTACCGCGGTCTGCTACTGCGGGAGTGAAACCGAAAGTTTCGCAATAGTTAGCAATGATACAACTCATGACACTGCTCATGCTTTAAAGGCACTTGATCGAATTTCTGATCATCTAAAAATTTCAGCTTGAAGAAGAAGTAAAGTATATATCTGATGGAGCAGCATCTCATTTCAAAAACAGGTTTCAATTTTATGAGCTCCAGAAATGTAATTTAAATAAAAACTGGATTTTCTCTATTACTGGGCATGGCAATGAGGCCTGCGATGGAATTGGGGGTCTTGTGAAGCACTTTGCTACTCACCACAATTTATGGAACTGTGAATTAGACACCATAGCTGATGCAACTTCTTCTGTAGAAACTGTAAAAAAATATACAAAAGTAAAAATTTATCGTGAGGAAAAACAGAAAGAATGGTGTCAAGTAACAGCTGCGAAAGGAATTCAAAAAACCCATTGCTGGAAATTTGAATCAAAAAACAAAAAAAGCTTTTTCCTGGGCAAACAAAGCAAAAGATAAAAAAAATTAAAAACACTAAAAAATTTTGAGAAAATTAATTTTAAAGATTTTCCAAGAAATTGTCGTTATTTCTTCAATATTCTTATGATTTGTGTGGAAAATATTGGTTTTTTTGTATACTTTGCATTTTTCAAGCAATGTTATTTAAATCCAACTTTGAGGTTTTTTTTAGCCACCTAGTGGGTGTAAACCAAAGCACATAATAATGTCACGTGACTTTTTAGAAAAAAAATTCCTTCTACAAAATGTTTGTTTTTTGTTCACCTTTCCGTAAAAAAAAAATAAAATAAAAAAAAATATTATTTTGAGATAATCAACTTTAAAGATTTTTCAAAAAATGCCCGCCATATTGTAAATTTTCAAAATTTTCCAAATATAAAAATGAAAATTAAAATAATGTTTAACAAAAATTAAAAAAAATTATTTTTGACAAAACGGCGGGACTTCGCAAAAACACTACTTGCACACTCTCCATGCCCATAACTTGAAAAAAAACTTATAATGTGAGTTCCCACACTTAGCACTTAGATTAGCTCTGTGAATTTTTATAAAAATCTGAGAACCCAACTGCAAATTTCAAGAAATTTGAGAAGATCATAGTCACTTATCGCCTGCCACGCTAAAATCCAACTCGCAACTGACTAAAAATTATTTACATGCGCAGTTACCGTTTCTTTGTTCGATGCTGATCGCATGTTCTGCTAGCAAAAAAAAAATGTAAATACGCAGTGGGAGTTTCTTTGTTCTTTTTAGAACGCCGTTGCGATTGGCCCAAATATCCCGTTTCTTTTCATATCCAAAACACGGTTATTTGATAGTCATTTATGGTTTTTCATAAAGCTTTTCGATTTGTGCCAAAGCTGAATACTTTTTTGCCGACAGGTGGCCGATGGTTGATTTTAAATTTGCAATCAAATCGAAAAGCGTTAGCGTACAGACAAATAGCTAAAATAAATTTGCAAAATTGAACCAATCCGCAACAAACCTGCTTTGTTACAAGTCTTTCGGGCGCTAGAATAAACAGGAACAGAGGATCCTCATAACTTATAGTATCAAAACTACGTGTGGCACGACCCACGACAAGCCGGGTAAAAAAACCAATATAATTTCCTTTCAAATCTTCCAACTCGTACAATGCAGTACCAAGTTTTTTCCTAATTCGGCCTTTAATGTATTTTCGATTGAATTTGAAAGTTACTTTGGCTGTTATTTTCTCTTGTCCTACACGATAATTAACGGGTTTCGAATTAACATTGTACGTTTTGGTCGCTTTTTCATTAGCATTTCTAAATTTTAATGGATTTTATCCCGCATCCTATTCAAGCGATCAGAATCTTGTTCCATCTTAACCTCGACGTAGGCTAAACATTTTAAATCATAAAAATTATTAGCGACTGCTTGCTCGTCGAGTACAATTTCGGAAATTTGCGGTATAATTTCAGGCGCAAGAGCGAATCCTCGCCAAAAATCTACCCCTGATGCTGAAGATTTAATCGATTTAAATGGTAAACGAAGTTTTTGTAAACATTCGATACAATTATGACCCAATACTGAGACATTCGCGCCAGAATCTAGCAAACCGAAAATTGATTCATTGCCTATACTAATTTTTCCAAAAGGGCGATCATTTGGTAGATTCTATAATTTTTCGAAAATGTCGTCGTTTTTTGTATCGAAGCCTACAACTCAGAATTTTCTTCGACACAAATGAAACTTTTGGATTTGAGAGCCTGTTATTTGTAAAGCAGGGTACTAATGGAACGTCAGCGTATAATTGACAACGTAGTGTTCGAAGAATTTAAATACGAGCTTTGAACGTGAAGTTCCGTTTTATTTATAAACTCAAGGTTTTGTGGGAAGAACGAGTGTCCCCGGTCGCCATCTCGCTCCTTTTTAAATTTCCCGGATGTATGTTTGGACATGTTGGAGTGGTAACTCCCTTCTGTCCGCATTTGAAACAAAAAATGTTTCGAATCACCTCTGGACAATAAATGTATGAATGCCCGAAAGCATTGCAATTCCACCATTGAATTTTCGAATAGTCAGGCTTGGCCAGCTTGCCTGAATAGCTTCTAGTTGTGGATCACCCTCCACTTCACTTTCTTCATCGCTCTTCGGAGCTGAAACCTCACTAACATGTCTAATCGATTTGTTTTCGCGTTAAACTTGCTCTCCTTTTCGAGCCTTGTCCCTTAACTCGTTGAGAGTGCTAGGCTGGGCGTTGAAGGGCAAAACTTTTAAATTTGGTAGTACATTGTTTTTCATAATTTTCACTAACGAACTTTCGTGTAAAAGTCGTCATATGATTCTCTACTTCCTTGTTTTCGAAGTGAAATTTTCAAAACAACCTCATGTTCGCGTTCACGTGAGCCAAACACCTTTTTAAGAGAAAAACAAAGATATGGATATGTAGCTGCTGGGTTATGCCTGGTAAAAATCCAATACTACTCTTCAGCCTTACCGGTAAGAAAAATACGAAAGTTAGCTAGAAGATGGTTAGGGCAACAATATGTTCTTTCTAAACCTTCAGCAAAAAAAAAAAAACACTACTGTTGGACAGCATTTCGTTGGGCGCCATTTATGTTGAGCAAGGCTAGGCACAAGTTTTTAAATATTTAAATAAAATTTGGACAATTTCTGCAAACATTCAGCCTAAGGTTCAGTTTTTTTTCCAGCTTTTCCCCGTATGTCCCTTGCGCAATCATAAAAAAATAAATCAAAAACAAACTTTTATTACTACGCTCATCCATCTACTTACTTTTGTCGAACTCTGAAATCCTCAGTGTTGCCAAAATGTGGGGAATTCCTCAAAATCGGAGGAATTCAGAATCCGCTTGAGGAATTTTTATTTGAGGAATTTTTGAGGATTTGTTTTAACCAACGTATAATTTTTGATATTAGTGGCTTTCTTTTTTTTACTATTATAAATGTGAGTAACGAAAGATTTAAGGATTTTCGGCTATATTTTTCAGTAGGAATCCCCTAAATTCTTTTATCCGTTTTGACGAGGTGCCTTTATATTAAAACTTATGTTTATTAGAACAATTTGAACCTCTGAAATCAAATGCCGTTTTGAAGGTACAGCAAAAACTAGTGAGTATCTGTTACACACAATGAATTATCTATCGATTGGATTTGTCATTTTATCTGAAAACTGAGACGTGATGAAAAAATTTTGTAAACGCAGTCCTACTATGTCAATAGCAAGGAATAACATTTACATATTCCGAACTCAGATAAAACCAAAAGTCTGAAATTCGTTGAACAGTGTTATTATTATGTACTGTGGAATAGTGCAAAGTATATGGGGAAATCTCAGCAAGTGTGGCTTTTTCGAAAAAAACAAAGTTATTTTTCAAACATGTGGCACCCTTTTTTGGACCGCGAATTATTAATTTGAGATAAATTAGAAGTATTTTACAGCCAGCGTTACTGACTTTTTTCGATCGCCTCCTCCAATATCGTCAAAAATCTCGCGTCACGGTGTTTGTGTTTGAACTCCTTTGAAACGGCTCGCTGGATTTTTATGAAATTTTTTATATGTATTTGGTAGATATGGAAATCGGTTATAAAGTATATTTCATTCCGCAAGAGTGTATATTTAGGGTGGCCCTCATACAAAAATATTTTTTAAATCTGATTTTCTCACATACCGGTTAATCAATTCACATTAATTCTACACCACGTGGTTTTTATATTAAGTTGCACTGCTTTAACTATAAAACTTTTATTTAGGGTGGCCCTCACACAATTTTTTAAATCGTATTTTTTCATGGAATTTGCCTTTTATATCAAGAGGCACAGCTTAGGTTAAAAAATTTTTATTAAGGGTGCATATTTAGAGTGGCCCTCACACAAAATAATTATTTTAAGGTTATACTGCACCGATTATCATGAAAGTAAGCAAGGAAATTGAAGGGAATATTTCTGAAGAATAAAATTTAGCATCTATGTATAGTTAGAGTGGCCCATAATATAAAAAAAATTTTAAGGTCATATTGCTGCGCCGATTTTCATGAAATCAAGTATGGAGTGGGATTGAAAGGAAGCTTTCTGAAAAAAAAAAAAAAAAAAAAATTTAGAGTGGCCTTCATACAAAAATATTTTTTAAATCGAATTTTTTCGATTCACATGGGATTGAAATTCATTGCTTGGGTAGGCGTGAGAAAAGGTCGTAAGGTATATTTCATACCTAACGATCGTATAATTTTTTGTGACCTTCGGAAATCTTCGGGTGTCACAGAAAACTATTAGTTAAGGTTTGTTGATAGTTCGTCATATATTTTTTTCCTCTCGTATTCTTTGTTTTGAGTATGAAGCCTTTGGGTGACCTTTGGGAACCTTCGAATATTTCAAAAAACTATCATTTAAATTTTTTTGATAGTTCGCCATAGATTTTTTCCCTCTCGTATACCTAGATATTCTTCGTTTTTACTATCAAGCCTTCGGGTGACCTTCGGCAAACTTCGGGTGGCCCAGAAAATTATCAATTAAAACTTGATGAAAGTTTGCAATAGATATTTTCCCTCCTGTGTAGCCAGATATTTTTCGTTTTGACTATATATATGTATAGCATAAACACATTTCCATACCTGAGATACACTCATTCCCAAAATTTTAGCTCAATTGGCTTTGTAGTTTCTGAGTGATAATGCTTCACACACACACAGTCATTGTATAAAGAGATAAACCTTAAAAAATTGTACATAAATATTAGCCATTGTTGAAGCATGTACTGAGGGGCGATTACATATTCATTGACCCTAGATCCAAAGATTTCGCAAGGTTTGAGACAATTTTTTGCCCCCGGATTGTTGTGCCCCTCAAAATACCATTTTTTTAGACGTAATTTCGCATGAAAAATCGCCATTTGAGCATCTTCTCAAGAGTGTTACCACAGAACCAGAGGTGGCACACCCTTCTATCTGGTCATTTCATTTATTCATAACATTAAGAAATCATGTTTCATGAGAAATATTGCGAAAAAATAATCGCCTCCAGAGCAGCATGCTAGAAACCGAAAATTACCAGATTTTCGGTAAAAACCATTCACACAACTTGGGAGACTCATATCTAGCGTCCCACTCAAGGCACATCAACGGGATGTAGTTTTTCTTACGTCCAAACATTCATGGTAAAGATCCTGAAAGCCCCAAATAATTTGCTGAACCGCCTCAAAAGTTAAAGCTCAATAACGGAAGCGACTTATTCAATTCACACTCAAAATTTGTGGATTTTGCTCGAATTTCGGCAAAAACAAAAAAATAATAAAGCTTCCAGGCGGTAGCACACGCATGTTTTCGTATTTAACATCATCCAATAAGTGTCCCAGACATGGTGGAATGGATGGGATATGCAACGGGTGCTGACTCGGCGAACCGAGACCTATTCACACCGAAATCCACACTTGCTGAGATTTCCCCATATAAGTTCTTGTTCTCAACAGTGAACGAACGCACAAAACCAATTTTCGTTTCCAGAAATAAACGTCAGTGCTTTTCGACATTTTATTTGTAAACAATTGAAAGTTTTTTCTTTATCACATACATTTCGGTGGCAATAATTTTTGTGTTATTAAAAAATTTTATTGCCATTAGCTGCAAACACAAATATTTTGACATTGCTTGTTTTTCAATTTAGAAATATTTTTTTTTTTTTTAAATTTAGTACAAAGAGAGAGCTCTATAACTCTCTTATTATCACTCTCATTTTAAAATTTTTTGCGTAAACGAACACGTTTCGGACTAAAACGTTCTAAACGTCAATTCTTTACAAAAATTTTATGATAAACGAACACTCTATTTAATGTCTTAGTACCTGGAGACCGATCCCTGCACGGTCAACAATCTGATCTTATTATTTTAGTCGAACTTTTTATTCATAACTATTTTTTATTACGAAACTCGTACCTTTTCACCTCTAATGGTCATGCTTTCAAATTGATATATTTACCGATGAGAATAATAAAAAGAAAAAACTCGCAAAGTATAGAAAATATCAAAAACTTAACATTTTTTGGGGCATTCTACCTAAAATAAATAAATGCGATATGCCACGCATCCATAATTTTTCGTTTTATGTATCGAAAAGTAAGAGACCTATTGGAAAAATCCGCAAGGATATTTTGACTGTGTAAGACTGAACACAGTGTTTTCTTCAACTTCAAGCAAGGATATTTGAAAATACTGAAGTTATAATGACAGTTCTGCTGATGAAGACGGACTCAGCGTTGAAAAGTACATAAGACATAAAGTGTTCACTCCATTTTTTTTTTTGCGCCTGAGTTATTAACTAAAATTTTTTATTTTACTAAAAAAGTGGGCGTGACAATTATTGAACAACGCCCACTTTTCCTTATGCTTTAGATACTCATGATCTAGACCATCTTACCAAATTTAATCAAAATATGTTGTACCATTTGCGAGAAATAGCATTTAATGTGTTTTACTTGTATGGGAGGTTCCACGCGCACCAGCGATATTTTGCCCACTTTTAGATCGTAGGTGCCTAACAGGTACAATAGACTCCATATAGTTAAATTTAGAACGATTTCTTTAGTAGTTTTCTTTTTAAAGCGTTTTATATTTTTGTGGGCGGTGCCATGCCCTTCACGAGTTTTTTTAATATAACGGCATATCATATATTAATCCCTGTTTTCAGGGGTACAGTCTCTTAAATTTTCATTAAAATTGTTGGAGTCGTTTTCGAGTAATATTGAATCAAAATTTTCAAGGGTTAAAAAGTGGGCGTGGCACTTATTCAATTTCGCCCACTTTTTGTTTATTACAAGGTATTATTAAACAGTACCTACAAACCAAATTTCATTCAAATACCTTGTAACATTTGCGAGAAATAGCATTTAACGTATTTTGCTTGTATGGGAGGTTCCACGCGCAATGGCGATATTTTAATCCGATTCAGATCAGAGATGCCCTATAGCAAGGAGGCTTCCCACAAATAATTTTAGAATGATTGCTTATTAGTTTTCTTTTTATACCGTATTATATTTTTGTGGGCGGTGCCACGCCCTTCAACGAGTTTTCCCACTATAACGACATATCACATACTAATTCCTGTTAGTAGAGGTAAAACCTCCTAAATTTTCATCAAAATTGTTGTAGTAGGTTTCAAGTAATATTGAATCAAAATTTTCAAGGTTAAAAAGTGGGCGTGGCACTTATGCGATCCCGCCCACTTTTCGTTTGTTTCAAGGCATTATTAAGCAGTACCTGCTCCCCAAATTTCATTCAAATACTTTGTATAGTTTGCGAGTTATTACCAAATCAAATTTAAAATTTAATGCGATGCCACGCCCCCTGGTGAGCACTTGCAAAGTTCAAACCTTGCTCATTCTTCCTTGTATGTTAATATCTAACATTATCCGAAGTTTCATTAAAATCGCTGCTGCCGTTTTCGAGAAAAAGTTTTGCCCGTTCCAAACATACATACATAAGTACATAGTTACATAAGTACATAAGTACATCAGTACATACATTTTTATCTCGTATAAGAAGAGAAGATATAAGAAGAGAAGATATTATGGGGGTTATCGTGAATCAAGATTCCCGGGGAATTTTCTCGGACTGCCGTGCGTTCTCTATTACAGTTTAAGAAAATTCCCCGGGAATCTTGATTCACGATAACCCCCTATATGTCCTACCACCCGGAAATCTCTATTTTTTTCTAAATTTACATGTTCATGATCATCCACTTCAATTTTATCTCGTATAAGAAGAGAAGATATTATATGTCCTACCACCCGGAAATCTCTATTTTTTTTCTAAATTTACATGTTCATGTTCATCCACTTCAATTTTATTACATATAATAAACTGTTTTTTATTTTAAATATAAGCGAAATAAGAATTTTATTTTAATTACAGTTTTACAGGTTATTACATTTCCAAATTAGATTTTTATAATTCTTTTTTCTTTTTTTTATTTTTTTTCTTGTTTTTACTGTGTTTTTTCTTTGAATGTTGTACTGATTCAGTAGATGATGACCGTTTCCTGCGACGTTTTTCTTTTTTGTTCTTTCGTTTCTTTTTGCGCTTAGCACTATCAGATTCCAAGCCATTGTCAGAAGCCAAAGAAGAATTCGATTTATCTTCAAATGAGCTGGAATCCTTTAATGAAGTAACTTGTTCTTTATTTATTTTATTCACTTTGTTTTCCTTTGTTTTTGTTTTATTTCCAAGTGCATTTAATTCAATGTTCTCCATTATTTTACTTGCTGTTCCTTCTTTTTTACTGTCACCATGAATAATTTTTGAATACTCCTTGTTCGAATCAATTTCTCTTTTTTCTTTCGATATTTCAAAAGTACGTTTGCTACGCTGCTGCCCCGGATTTTTTGATTCATTGTACCGCTTTTGTTGTAGATCATCTTTATAATCTCGAACTTCAGGGTTTTTTGCTTTATTTTTATATATGTAACTATTTCTTTTCGAATAGTCTGGTTCGAAATTATCTTCTTTGTCATAATTATAATGATGACCTCTTGAACGGCTTCCTGAACGGCTTCTTGAAGGACTTCTTGAACGAAATTTGTTTACCCTTTTAGTTTGTAGTTCAGCATCATTTTTAGTAACTCGGACTGCCGTGCGTTCTCTATTACAGTTTAAGAAAATTCCCCGGGAATCTTGATTCACGATAACCCCCTATATGTCCTACCACCCGGAAATCTCTATTTTTTTCTAAATTTACATGTTCATGATCATCCACTTCAATTTTATCTCGTATAAGAAGAGAAGATATTATATGTCCTACCACCCGGAAATCTCTATTTTTTTTCTAAATTTACATGTTCATGTTCATCCACTTCAATTTTATTACATATAATAAACTGTTTTTTATTTTAAATATAAGCGAAATAAGAATTTTATTTTAATTACAGTTTTACAGGTTATTACATTTCCAAATTAGATTTTTATAATTCTTTTTTCTTTTTTTTATTTTTTTTCTTGTTTTTACTGTGTTTTTTCTTTGAATGTTGTACTGATTCAGTAGATGATGACCGTTTCCTGCGACGTTTTTCTTTTTTGTTCTTTCGTTTCTTTTTGCGCTTAGCACTATCAGATTCCAAGCCATTGTCAGAAGCCAAAGAAGAATTCGATTTATCTTCAAATGAGCTGGAATCCTTTAATGAAGTAACTTGTTCTTTATTTATTTTATTCACTTTGTTTTCCTTTGTTTTTGTTTTATTTCCAAGTGCATTTAATTCAATGTTCTCCATTATTTTACTTGCTGTTCCTTCTTTTTTACTGTCACCATGAATAATTTTTGAATACTCCTTGTTCGAATCAATTTCTCTTTTTTCTTTCGATATTTCAAAAGTACGTTTGCTACGCTGCTGCCCCGGATTTTTTGATTCATTGTACCGCTTTTGTTGTAGATCATCTTTATAATCTCGAACTTCAGGGTTTTTTGCTTTATTTTTATATATGTAACTATTTCTTTTCGAATAGTCTGGTTCGAAATTATCTTCTTTGTCATAATTATAATGATGACCTCTTGAACGGCTTCCTGAACGGCTTCTTGAAGGACTTCTTGAACGAAATTTGTTTACCCTTTTAGTTTGTAGTTCAGCATCATTTTTAGTAACTTTAATTCCTAGGCGGCTTTTTACGGATTTAGTGAAAGATCCAATATTTTCTTCATTATGTTTTTCAACTTTTTTAACTTGATGCAGCTTAACATTTACTAAATCTTTAGACTTGTTTGAGTCTAAATGGTCTCTAGAGCGCGATCTTTTTTTTATCTTTGATCGGGGTGAATATTTTTCTGTTGGATGTGACTTCTGGTGGGTTGAATGAATTTTATTCCCAATATCACGTGAGAACAATGCGTTTTCCGCTCTACGCAGCACTTCGCTATTAACTTTTCCAAGATTTTCATTAACTGACTCAAATTCACTGCTTTCTTTATAGTTAGGCAAAAACATATTTTCTTCTTCGCGTTCCCATTTTGAAAGACCTAAAAGAATGAAATGAAACAAATATTTGATAAAAAAGCTTTTACTTGTTTTCAAAATAAACAATATCGCAGACACAATTTTCAAATTGGAAATATGTCTTAAATTTTATAACTATCGTCAACCCTTTAGAGTTTTGTGTCTTGCCATATTAAAAAAATCAAGTCCGTTTTAAAGAACTCTAAATTTCTTCAGTTACAGATTTTTAGGAAGAAAAAAATATATTAATATAATTCAAAAAGAATTTCAAAGATAAAACTGAGTACTTTAATTGCATCAAGTTTTAACGAAAACGATGATTTTTGAACTCTTTTGAACCTAATAGAGCAATTTTTTGGAATTGCATTCACCATTGAAATATTTGTAAATCGAATTACTATTTTTGTTTGTGTTTGTTAGCTTGCTTTTTAAGTCTGCATTTAAAAAAAAAAGACCCAAAAACATAAAAATTCAAAGTAAAGGTGGAAAAATTCAAAGCAGCACCGGTGTTGGATTTTTTAATTTACAGATAGTCAAAAAACATCTTGGATACTCCTTATATTTTTTTTTGTGTTCAGAAAAATTGTAGCATATCAAAAAAAAAAAAACAAATTTCTTCCAGCTTATCATATCGTCACGTCAATGCTACAACTAGGTAACTCCAATTTTCTAGTTTTGAGCTAATTCAATTTTAATATTTAAAAATTTGAATTAACACTAAATTTCGAGTTTTCTTATTTTGTTTTTTTCTTATAACTTTGCAATAGTGCAACTTTAGAGAACTCTGGTTGGACAGGATTGTGCATAAAAACATGAATATCATAGGCCACTTATCCCAAGAATGATAACAAAGGAGTTACATAGTTGTAGCATTGACGTGGCGATATATGGGTTATTAAAAATTAAAAGATTGATAGGGCATACTCTCCGGTAACCACCCAGCGAAATTTGCCGGCAAGCAGTTGGAAAAGGTCATAGGATTAGAAAATCCAAGTATCAGAAATGACACATTTCATATTGGCTCTATACTGTCGTAAAGGTTAGAAGATTAAATAATATTCAACAAAATGATGATCTTAAAAAATTAGCAGGCAAAATATCTGGCAGAACGTCATAAGTTGAGTTGGGTTCTGTAAATTTAAGGATTTTAGCATCCGGTTCACTAGGGTTTAATTCAACTTTTAATAGAACTTTCAAATAGAACAAAAATGAATAAATTGTTAGTCTATATTTTATTTAACCAAAAGGTTTAATTCAAAAGAAATTAAGTTTAATATATTTGGCGTGAAGCGCTTATACAGTACAAAATATTCAAGTTAGAAGATGAACTTTAAAAAAGGTTGTTTCGAAGTCCGTAATTCAAAGTGAACTGCTTATATGAAATTTAACATAAGAAGTCTGTAGCAACGAAAATGTAATTTTTATGATATACTTGTAATACATACTGATCGTGTGATTAAACAGTTATAGCAAATATACCAAAATTATTTGTATGTGTATAAAATAACAATTTTATATATGTATAAGCTTAAACATAAATGTTAATAAAATAACATAACATGCCCACTAGGATCGACGGCAACACTCTCCCCCCTGTAAGCAAGCCCCGCAGCTTACACCATTGGGTTGATGACGTCTACCACCGCTAATTTCGTTGCTGGTCGCTCAAATATGCCATTTTGGGTCTTCACTGAGGCTCGCCTCACCTATCCATCTTCTGCTGTTACAACGTTGACAACTATACCTTTAGGCTAGTGATTTCTAGGTTGTGATTCATCTACGATTATTACAACATCTCCGACGTTCAATGGTGGCTGTTTTGAAAACCATTTTGATCTGCGAGTAAGTAAAGGCCTATACTCGACCATCCACCTTTACCAGAATCGGTCAGCGTACTGCCGGATTTGATGAAATCGCAGTCTTAAGTCACCTCTGCTGCTACTTATCGGCTTATAACCGCTTGATGAACCAATAAGCAAATGGTTTGGAGTGATCGCCTCATCGTCGCTTGATTCTAATGACACAAATGTCAGCGGCCTTGAGTTTATAATGAACTCAACTTCTAGCAAGGCACTTCGAAGCGTTTCATCGTTGGCTTGGTTCCGGGTGCATCGTATACAGTGTGGTTTTTATGGATCATATAAGTCGCTCCCACGCACCTCCCATGTGGGGCGTTGCAGGAGGATTAAACTTCCACTTGATTTCGTCAAATTTTTATTCAACGTCCTTGTAATTAATTTGCATGGATTCTCAGCTGCCTTGAAATTTGTACCATTGTCCGTATATATTTCTTTCGGTACTCCACGTCTGAATATGAAATTGTTAATGCATAGTATACACGAACTAGTATTCAAGCTGTGTGCTACTTCCACGTGAACCGCACGAATTGTGAGGCACGTAAATATTACGCCCCAACGCTTCTCTCGCCTCCTTCCTACAACTGCAAACATCGGACCGAAATAGTCTATCCCGACGTAACTGAAAGGACGTTCAAAGCAAGCAAGTCTTGCTACAGGTAATGAAGCCATTTGTGGTGAAAATATTTGAGCGCTTTTATTTTTGCAGTACTGGCAGTTCCTTCTTACAGCTCGATATAGCGACCTCAGACGTGAAATGTAATATTTGCCTTTTATTTCATTTATCACGGTTCTGTGTGATAGGTGTTGATGCATTTCGTGCACATTTTTAACTATCAAATATGTAACATGATGGTTATTTGGTAGTAAATACAACCGCATCACATGTGGACAAGAACTCGGCTCAAATTTTGACTCTCCTAATAGAGTGGTCCTCTATAAATAAATTAAGCGATATTAATTTACTGTTTCTATCAAGATTCTTACCACTTTTTAGACTGGCTATTTCTTCAGGAAACTCGATGAGTTGAGCTTGTTTTATCAGCGTATTTTTCACTTCTTGAAATATTTCATAAGTTAAGTGATTAGGGATATCCTGCGAAGAAATACGCGCTCTTAGTCGATTGATGTATAAAATGAATGTAGCCAAAGCGCGATATAGCCGCTTCCAGCTTGAAAAATATTCAAAATTAATTGTCAGCATTTCTCGATCTAATTTTTTAATATGCAAAATGTGGTGTTTGATTTCGCTGTTGTTTGTGGGTCCAAAGTCGTCACGATATGGCCATTCGCTCTCATCAGATGACAGGAAGGTAGGCCCATTAATCCACATTTCTTCATTCGTTTTTGATGCAACTTTAGTCGCGAGATCTGCTGGATTCATATGTGATGGTGTCCATCTTCACTGATCTACGTTTGTGTGTTCTAAAATGTCTGCTACACGAAACATGACGAACTGACGAAATTACTTATGATCCATTCTGAGCCATTTCAGCACCGTTGACGAATCAGTCCAGTATACTTTGCGTTGAATTGACATTCGAGGTATGCTTTCGATTTTTGATGACAGGCGAACTCCAATCGTTGCTGCCTGCAGCTCCAAACGGGGAATGGACGTGGGCTTCAATGGCGCAACCTTCGGCTTGGCCGCCACTAAAGAGATATCGATAACATCACCTTTTTAAACTCGTAAATAATATATGGCTGCATATCCTGCTTCGCCAGCATCTACAAAGGTATGCAACTGGATATATTCATCATCGTTCAAATTGAAAGAGTAACATCTCGGTATCTCTATCGAAGCTATCTGAGTCAAAGTGTTTTTCCATCGTCTCCACTTAGCATCTAACTCGTTCGGTAATTCTTCGTCCCAGTCAATTCCTGACCGCCAGATCTCTTGCAGCAAAATTTTAATCGTAATTGTGTAGTGAGATAAAAATCCCAAAGGGTCAAACATTGACAGAAAGACTTTTAAAATTTCTCGCTTAGTTGGTCGCATGTCGTTAGCAAGCACGTTTCTTTTAAGTCTGGCAAATTTAAATGCGTATTTAAATACGTCTTTACTAGGGCCCCAGTAGATCCCAAGTACCTTTTCCGTTTTATCGAAGTCCACAGGAAGTTGAGCAGTGATACGATCGTGTTCCAATTTTTCAAGCACTTTGACTGAGTTTGAAGACCAGTTTCGTATGTTGAAGCCAGCGCAAGAGTGTATGTGCTTAACTTCTAGTGCCAATTTCAAGGCGGCCTGCTCATCATCTTCGCTATCGATGAAGTCGTCTACGTAGTGATGTTGTTTGATAGCATCGACGACTCTAGGGAACTGCTGCATAAATGTATCCGCGTTTTTGTTTCGAACATAATGGGCTATACATGGAGCACAATTTATGCCGAATGTTAAGGCACTTATTACGTATACACTAGGCTTATTGATGTAGTCATCTTTATCCCACCAAAGAAATCTTTGCACATGCATATCACTGTTTCGTACTGTAAGCTGATGAAACATCTCGGCTATGTCTCCGCAAATTGCAACTCGTCCAATCCGGAATCCAAGTAATACATTCACCAATGGAGTTAAAAGATCAGGACCACATAAAATAAAATCATTTAGAGACATACCGTTTGTTTTCGCTGCTGCGTCCCATACTGTTCTTACTCTTCCTGGTTTATTTGGGTTTTGAGTTACGAATATCGGCAGATACCAAACGCGTTCTGTAAATTTTTGCAACTCAGTTGATGTCATCTTTTTGGAGTAACCTTCTTCTAGAAGATTGCCAATCTGGTTCTGCATGGCTGCCCTCAACTTTGGATCTTTAGTAAGTTTCTTCTTCAGACACATCAGCCGTTTAAATGCAGTTTTGTAGCTATCAGGTAAAGCTGCATCACTGTGGCGCCATAATAAAACAGTTTCGTAGTTTTCGCCGACTTTTTTGCAAGTTGTATCTAAAAGAGACATAGCATTTTCATCTTCTGTTGACAGTAGCGTTGATGGCGTTGGTGATTCAGGCTTGAAGTGTTCCTTTACCAAATTATGCAGGCTCTCGTACTCTTCTTTGCAGTCGCATGTATGTATGTAGAAATATGAGCTGTTCGCTGAACTTGAACAAAAACCCTGAAGTGCCCTTCAATTCTAGTTTTTGTTGCAATCGGCTGACATCGAGTACCTTCGCGTATTTTCAATGGCACAGCTAGTCGCCAATTATCAGAATCGATGAGAATCGTTGGTTTGGCTTCAGCATACGACTGTATAGGTAGTCCCTTCAAATATGGAAATTCTGCACAAATTTTAGCCATGTCAAGTGTTTGAGTTGGCAGTCCCAGGTTTGTTACGGTGTGAACGTCATTTATAGCAAAACACTTTCCATTTTGTACGTTGGCAACTCTAAGCGTGGTCTTCATGGAAGAGTCTTCATTACGTGTTTTATCCCCTGTCCATCTCAGACAAAGCGGATCATGAACTCCTTTTAACTTCAGCTGATCGAAAATATCCTTATCCATTAGCGTAACTGAAGAACCCTCATCTAAAAATGCGAAAGTATCTAAGTAATTATTTTCAGCATAAATACGAACCGGTAAAATCCGAAAAAATGGGGAGTTCTCCTTTTGAGCATTATTATGTGAATTCAAGGTGCCACTAGTGGGAAGACACACGTTAGTAGGTGCTGCTACAGTTGTAGTGGAAGTTGCGCCCTTATGTAACAACTGGTGGTGCTTAGCGTAACAACCTTCTATTCCACACACCTTTGTAACGTAACATCGTCGTCGATGTAGATTTAGACACTGTCGACACAATTTCTGAGCATGAACAATATCCCACTTTCGTTCAAGAGTAAGCTTTTTGAACTCTTCGCAGTCTACAACTCGATGTCCATCAGCTTTACAACATGCGCAGTCTTTTTGTCGCTGATTGTGATGCTCTTCTTGAAAGTGTGTTAACTGAACCGCTGCGTTTTGTCGGTAACGGTGATACCACTTGGCTAGCAGCCTCTGCCGAAGTGTAGAGCCAATCGCTGAAGATTTTAATTATTGGTACTCGATCTTTTGGAAGCATAGCCCATGTCAGCTTGTGGTTATTTGGCAACTTATCTACCAACTCCTTTACTAGCATCGGATTAGATATATGCGCAATCATATTGCATGACGCCATGGTTGAATATACATTACGCACACAGAGTGCAAAGTCAATAAGAACATCCAATCTATCTTTTATTGTTGGCACTCTCCTGATTTTTTCGATTTGGCTTTCCACTATGGTCTGCCAAAATACATTCTTAAAGTTTGTATTATTTCTGGAACCATTGTTGGCAACAACAATTTACTCCTCACAATTTCACGGGCCTTACCTTTTAAGCATGCTTGCAGCCGCATCAAGTTTTCCGTATTTGTATATCCAGCGACCTCAGTGCTGGTTTCGAAGCTGCTTATAAACAGAGGCCAATCGTCTGGGTCACCGTGAAATAGTGGTAATTCCTCAGGAATCACTTGACGTGCAGCAAGCTGTGTTGCATTAGGAGCGCTAGGTGTTATCATATTATTTAAATTTAAAGATGAGATCCCTTGTGACTGCAGCAATATGTTGTATTTTTTCTCTAAATAAAGTTGTTGCAGTTTTTTCTCCTCTTCTAGCATTGACAGCTGAAGTTCATATGTTTTTGTCCTTATTGTTACATTTTCATCACATTGACGTTGTAAGATGCTGCGATGTGTTGGCATTTGTATACAATGTTGACGGCAAATTTGCGTGCACTGTCGGTATATTTATTGATGAGGTTTGATGCGTAAACGTCGACGTTGACGGAAGCTGCATTGCATTATTTGGCTTAACACCGCGTGCGCTGTATCTTCTGCTGTACTCCACAAAGATAGCGGAGGAGCTGCAGCACTCGTCGTGGGGGTGAATTGTGGAAAATTGCATTTAGCACAACTCCAGCTTTCGTCAGCTATACCACTATTAACTCCGATGCAATCGAAATGATACCACTTGCCACACTGATCGCATTGAACTATGCGCTCATCATCTTCCTCGGTACAATTGTTGCAGTGATGGTTTCCGCTTGCATTACTTTGCTCGTCCATTTAGCTTTGGAATATCCAATTCGCGTGTCGCGATTTAAACGATTTTAAAGAATTCGTGTACTGCGTTATAAACCTTATTCAAAGAATTGTAAATTTAAGGATTTTACGATCCAGTTCACTAGGGTTTAATTCAACTTTTAATAGAACTTTCAAATAGAACAAAAATGAATAAATTGTTAATCTATATTTTATTTAACCAAAAGATTTAATTCAAAAGAAATTCAGTTTTATATATTTGGCGTGAAGCGCTTATACAGTACAAAATATTCAAGTTAGAAGAAGAACTTTAAAAAAGGTTGTTTCGAAGCCTGTAATTCAAAGTGAACTGCTTATATGAAATTTAACATAAGAAGTCTGTAGCAACGAAACTGTAATTTTTATGATATACTTGTAATACATACTGATCGTGTGATTAAACAGTTATAGCAAATATACCAAAATTATTTATATGTGTATAAAATAACAATTTTATATATGTATAATAGGGTGGGCCGATTTGAAAACTGATCTCGGCTACCCCCTATGTGAAAGTTCATTCAATTCTATGAATATTTGCCCAAGGAACCATACCTCTGCGTTCAACTTTAGTTCGGCGCATTTTTGATCGAAAATTTCACCTTTCATCAATATTTTTTTTTTATTTTCATACTAAATTTAAAAAATTTTTATAAAGACAAAAGTAATGTCATTATATGATTTGGCTGGTATTCTGTCAGTAATCAATTAAATTGGGTTCTGTTTACATAAAAAGTTCACTTGATGGTGTGGAATTGATGCTATATATTTAAAAAAGTGATATGGGTCAAATAGCCGATTATTATGACCGACTTTCAAAATAAAGGATTCATATTTTTGGATGAATTTTTTCAAACAAATCACCAACATAGGCTGAAAGTTCATTCAATTCTATGAATAATTGCCCAATTAACCATACCTCTACGTTCAACTTTAGTTCGCCGCATTTTCGATTGAAAATTTTACTTTGCGTTTAATATTTATTTTTATGCTTAATTTTCAAAATTCCTATAGAGACAAAAGTAATATCATGATATGTTTTGGCTGGTATTCTGTCAGTAATCAATAAAATTGGGTTCTGTTTTTACGAAAAGTTTACTTGATAGCATGGAATTGATTATATTTATTCCAAAAAATTATATCGGTCAAATAACCGATTTATTATAAACGATTCATATTTTTACATGGATTTTTTCAATCGAATGCTAGGATACCGAATTTGACACTCATTTTTTTCCAGGGCAACATCAAGTAGCAGTTTTAAGAAATAAATTAGCCTTTTTTTTTAATTTTACTGAACAGTATACCAAAAATCTATGTGAAAATATGAATCGTTTATAATAAATATATATAATTTGACCGATATAATTTTTTGGAATAAATTTATTCAATTCCACGCAATTAAGTAAACCTTTCGTAAAAACAGAACACAATTTGATTGATTACTGACAGAATACCAGCGAAAACATATTATGATATTACTTTTGTCTCTATAGGAATTTTGAAAATTAAGCATAAAAATAAATATTAAACGCAAGGTAAAATTTTCAATCGAAAATGCGCCGAACTAAAGTTGAACGTAGAGGTAAGGTTCCTTGGACAATTATTCACAGAATTGAATGAACTTTCAGCCTAGGTTGGTGTTTTGTTTGAAAAAATTCATCCAAAAATATGAATCGTTTATTTTGAAAGTCGGTCACAATAATCGGCTATTTGACCCATATCACTTTTTTAAATATATAGCATCAATTCCACACCATCAAGTGAACTTTTTATGCAAACAGAACCCAATTTAATTGATTACTGACAGAATACCAGCCAAATCATATAATAACATTACTTTTGTCTTTATAAAAATTTTTAAAATTTAGTATGAAAATAAAAAAAAAATATTGATTAAAAGTGAAATTTTCGATCAAAAATGCGCCGAACTTAAGTTGAACGCAGAGGTATAGTTCCTTGGGCAAATATTCATAGAATTGAATGAACTTTCACATAGGGGGGTAGCCGGGGTCGATAAAATTTCTTCCATACAATTTGGCCCACCCTAATGTATAAGATTAAACATAAATGTTAATAAAATAACATAACATGCCCACTAGGATCGGCGGCAACAAGTTCGTTTCTGCAAAGAACTGTAAGCTAAAAAACTCTCTTCATCGAAAAAGAATGAAACATGCATCCACGAAAGAAAACCTTAGTTAAAAACCCAAAATAACACACAATGAAATTAAATAAGGACTGTCCCAGAAAAATTTGATACTTTTGTTTCTTAAGATTATGATTTATCTGATGATCGTTAAGGTCGAAATATGGGTGCTATTTTTTGTATATAGCATCACGATTAAAAAAATATATAACACTTGGGGATAACGGTTTAAACAAAAAATATGTCTAGCAATCAATAAAAAGTTCGAAAACTGATTTTGTCCATTTTCTTGAAAAAACCAAATTTAAAATTATTGGTTAGAATAAATTCTTCAGTTTACAATTATTATCAAGAATACAAACAGTTGATTTAAAAAACTTATTCTTAGACCAAATTAATGAAAAAATTCTTATTTCGTAGTTAGCTCTGATCGTGTAATCAATTTTTATTTTATAAAGTGAAAAACAAGTGGAATGGAATATGAAAATTATCAAGCTATAATAAATTTAATTGATGCTGAAAACCTTGAAGTCTAAATAAGTTGGGAAACATCCTGGAACGCAATAAGAGAGTCGGAAAACTATTGAAACTATTGAAAATGAACATCTGCCATGAAACTGATCAAGTTCCGATATGGTCCAAGCAAATGGGGAGAAGCTTATCATGTACAGTGGCTCACAGCTTATTTCGTGCAGTATTTTTTTTTAACTTTAAAATACTGTATTTTTAAAACTAATACAAATATTATCAAATTTTAAATGCAGGCTTAGACGGGAATGTCTATTGTTAATAATAAGTAAAAGAAAATCCACATAATATGATTCTGAGACGCTGAAGGCGGAAAAAACCGACCGAGCAGGAGAAATTCAAGTCACAGCTTATTTCGTGCAGATGCTTATTTTCCCTTTGGAGCCAGCGTTTCGTGTTATTTAATGAGAATTTCTTTTTCCATGTTCTCTGTGTGGTATTCTCAACCAGATGCAGCCAATTTATAGTTTGATCATGTACATGTGAGGGTAAAAAAGTGCATTTTGCAGAAATGGGTCGTCCAGCAACGAAAATCGGTGATAACTCATTTTAACAACGGCCAATCTATGCGTTAAGCTTCTTAATATGTTAGTTTGAGTCCCACCTACAATGCAAATCACAATTGTAAGCTTCGTTCATGCAAATCGGGTACAAAATTAGGGTAAAAGTGCGTTAAACAACAATTTTAATCCCGCTGACGATACATTTATGGTCCACAAAATCAATACGTATCCGTTACTGATCCGTTTGCGGGAAGGATTCCTAAAAAAAAAAAACGAATCGTTTTTTATACTTTTATGGATCCGTTTCGAACCTGTAACGTACATCAAAAACGAATTCAAAAAGTATTCGCTTTTAATAATGTTAATGCTGCTTATAAAAAAAGAAAAGATAAATGGTGAAGCGCTTATTTTTAGTTAAAAAAAACAAACTAACAAAAAAAAAAAAAAAAAAACATGAATAGCCCGGCCGGGAGTCGAACCCAGGCTCCCGGGGTAATACTCTTTCATACACGATATGTTAGACAACTAGGCTATTGACCGATATGATGTATACTTAACTGATGTAGACTTATTTGATGTTGAGATTTAAAGTTTGTATATTAAACAAATTTCTGTTGTTTTTTTATAAGTATTCTGTGTTGTGTTTCTTCCCTTCTTTTGATAAAAAATGTTATACTCAAATTTGGAATCAAAAACATTTTTTCAAACAGAGTTTGAAAAGTTTACAAAAAATCATACGCAATAAAATAAAAAGAAAAAAAAAAAAAATAAAAAATATTTCCAATGTGCACAAAAACGGATGAGGATCCGTTTCGAATCCATTACGAGTTCATAAAGGTATAAAAAACGTAATCCGCGGTAACGGATCCATTTCGAACTCGTAACGTACATCAAAAACGAGTTCAAAACGCTTTGTTTGGATAAAAAAAAAAAAACATTTTGAAGCGCTTATTAGCGAAAAAAAAAAAAAATTAAATTCCGCAGTGCGGGCCCGTTTCGAATCCGAAACTTATGTAAAAACGAATTCAAAACGGATTTGCTTTTAAATATGTTAATGCTGTATATTTACAGAAAAAAACCGTTTTGATGCGCCTATTAGCAATTAAAAAATAATAAAAAGAAAAAAAAGGAAGAAAAATAAAGGGTAAAAATCCACCTCTGGTAGGATTCGAACCTGGGAAAATCCGTTTCGATTCCGTAAATACTTCAAATACGAACTCAAAACGGATTTGCTTTATTTAATTTTTATGAAAAAAAAAAAAAATATTTTTGATTTGTTTTTTTTTTCTTTTTATTTTATTGCGTATGATTTTTTGTAAACTTTTCAAACTCTGTTTGAAAAAATGTTTTTGATTCCAAATTTGAGTATATAACATTTTTTATCAAAAGAAGGGAAGAAAAACAACACAGAATACTTATAAAAAAACAAAATAAATTTGTTTAATATACAAACTTTAAATCTCAACATCAAATAACTCTACATCAGTTAAGTAAACATCATATCGGTCAATAGCCTAGTTGTCTAATGTCTCGTGTATGAAAGAGTAATACCCCGGGAGTCGAACTCAGGCCCGGCCGGGCTAGCAATTTTTTTTTTTTTGTTATTTTGTTTTTTTTAATTAAAAATAAGCGCTTCCGTTTTGAATTCGTTTTTGATGTACGTTACAGGTTCGAAACGGATCCATAAAAGAAGAAAAAATGATTCGTTTTTTTTTTTAGGAATCCTTCCCGCAAACGGATCAGTAACGGATACGTAACGGATTCCGTAACGGATAAAAAAAACGAAAATATGAACCCGTTACGGTTCCGAAACGAGTCCGTTTGGCACACTGGGTACCCAATGTGCACAAAAACGGATGAGGATCCGTTTCGAATCCATTACGAGTTCATAAAGGTATAAAAAACGTAATCCGCGGTAACGGATCCATTTCGAACCCGTAACGTACATCAAAAACGAATTCAAAACGCTTTGTTTAGATAAAAAAAAAAAAAATATTTTGAAGCGCTTATTAGCGAATAAAAAAAATTTTAATTCCGCAGTGCGGGCCCGTTTCGAATCCGAAACTTATTTAAAAACGAATTCAAAACGGATTTGCTTTTAAATATGTTAATGCTGTATATTTACAGAAAAAAACCGTTTTGATGCGCCTATTAGCAATTAAAAAATAATAAAAAGAAAAAAAAGGAAGAAAAATAAAGGGTAAAAATCCACCTCTGGTAGGATTCGAACCTGGGCAAATCCGTTTCGATTCCGTAAATACTTCAAATACGAACTCAAAACGGATTTGCTTTATTTAATTTTTATGATAAAAAAAATATTTTTGATTTGTTTTTTTTTTCTTTTTATTTTATTGCGTATGATTTTTTGTAAACTTTTCAAACTCTGTTTGAAAAAATGTTTTTGATTCCAAATTTGAGTATATAACATTTTTTATCAAAAGAAGGGAAGAAAAACAACACAGAATACTTATAAAAAAACAACAGAAATTTGTTTAATATACAAACTTTAAATCTCAACATCAAATAAATCTACATCAGTTAAGCAAACATCATATCGGCCAATAGCCTAGTTGTCTAACGTCTCGTGTATGAAAGAGTAGTACCCCGGGAGCCTGAGTTCGACTCACGGCCGGGCTAGTAATTTTTTTTTTTTTTTTTTGTTATTTTGTTTTTTTTAATTAAAAATAAGCGCTTCACCCTGTTTTCTTTTTTTTTATAAGCAGCATTAACATTATTAAAAGCGAATCCGTTTTGAATTAGTTTTTGATGTACGTTACAGGTTCGAAACGGATCCATAAAAGAAGAAAAAACGATTCGTTTTTTTTTAGGAATCCTTCCCGCAAACGGATCAGTAACGGATACGCAACGGATTCCGTAACGGATAAAAAGAACGAAAATATGAACCCGTTACGGATCCGAAACGAGTCCGTTTGGCACACTGGGTAAGAACAGAATTTTTTCTAAGTTCGTGCTTCTAAACCTTCGTGTGATTTACGGGTCCTCACGGGCCTCTAAATTAAGTAGAGCCCCACGCGTCATGAATAAAACTAGAGCCAACGCCCATTTTTACTCTCAACTATAAAAAAGTAAAACTTATAAAATTAATAACCTCTTACACGCTAAATAACTTTAAAATTTTAAGGTACCGAATCCTGCTTTCAGGAAAATATTTTTTGTTGAAAGGAAAATTGTACAAGCCCATTTTATTTTGAAGACAAAAATCAGTACTTTGAAAGCAAACCCATACCTTAAAAATTAGTATGTCTTTTTAAATACATAGGATTTCCAGAACAAATATTTCGCCATTTGAAATTTACAAAAAATCAATTTCTAGTTATAAAAATTTTCTTAAAAAATTGTTATTTTTGTTCCAAAACAGCATCAAGTTTCATGTTTGGACCGAAATCTGCTTAGAATATAATGTTGGCCTAGTTATTCTCTACCAAAGTTGATTTAATGACATCTCCGAAAAAAACCAATAGTCTCGAAGTTCGAGCAGTTAAAATGATTTGTCTTTTTTTAGTATATTTTTCAAGCATTGATCGAAGACCGGTCGAAATCTTATATTTGACTTTTATTATGAATATTGGCGGGAAGCAAACAAAATCACAAATTTGCACATTTCATATATCTCTTGGGCATCCTGTGGGTTAGTATCGAATAAAAAAAAAGCTAGTAGTGGAGGGGGCCCGGTATATAATCACCCCCGGGCCCGGATTTTCTCTCCACGCCCCTGCTTCTAGGGGACAACGACTACAACTTAAAACTGCAGTATCATCTGCAAAAGTAGATATGGTTGTGCCAGCGATAATAGGTAAATCAGAGGTATACAGTAAGTACAGAAAAGGACCCAGCACGCTTCCTTGAGGGACACCTGCATTAATTTTTAAAGGTGATGAAATAAAACTGTTATGTCTAATTCTAAAATGCCTGCTTTCCTTTTAAGAAATAAATGTTTTGTGGACGTTAAAAGGCAGTACGTGTTTAATTTTATTGATAAGGCCTTCATGCCATACTTTATCAAACGCTTGAGCTACGTCGAGAAAAACTGCTGTACAGTATTCACTTTTTTCGAAAGCCTTCCTTATTTCATTTGTGATTCTATTAACCTGTTCAATTGTTCCGTGGTATTTTCGGAAACCGAATTGATGGACCGGAAATAAATTTTTTTCGGTTGCATAAGGTATTATTTTTGATAAAATTAGTTTTTCAAACAGTTTGGATATGCATGATAAAAGACTGATGGGTCTATATGAAGAAGGCAATGTACGATCTTTTCCAGGTTTTGGAATCATGGTTATTAATGAGATTTTCCACTCTGTTGGGTAATACCCATACTGAATTATAGCATTAAAAAGTCTGGTTAAAAAAACAAAAGCTGAATTTGGTAGTTCTTTTATCATTTTGGGAGTTATATAATCGCACCCAGGAGCTTTTTTGGGACACATCTCTTCAACTACACCTTTTACGTTGCTAATATGAAAGTTCAATTGCATAACATCGCTGTTTAATGGCAAATTAGGAAGAAGAAAGCCTTGGGTAGGAGGAATGGGTTGAAAAACTGTGCTTAAGTGATTTGCAAAAGCATCAGCTTTTTCTTCATCACTTCGAGCCCAGTTCCCAAGGTTGGCTTTTATCGGCAGCTCACTCTCCATCGGAGTTTTAATACTTTTGCTAGCTTTCCACAAGGACTGTTTGCCGTTCTTATTAGGATCCAGTTTCGAGACAAATTTTTGCTGCTCTATATCTTCTTTATTTTTTAGCGCAGACCTCAGTTTAGAAGTAGAAATTTTTAAGTTTGCTTTAGAAGCGGGAGATCTATGTAGCTGCCATTCGCGCCTGAACTTTCGCTTCTCATCTACGAGAAACTCAATTTCACTGTTGGTGGAAAAACTGATTTTTGAATTTTTCACAACCTCATAAGGCGTTGAGTGTTCCGCTGCTGAGCAGAGG